>SJYV01050388.1:224844-290961 GCA_006410875.1 Neotragus pygmaeus
TTTTTTTTTTATGTTATTTTTAATTAGAATCTTGAATGGCCCATAGTTTTATATGCTTAGAAACAAGGGTAATAAATTCAGGATGGTGATTTGTTGTCATTCAGCCTCTCAGCCGTGTCTGACTCTTTGTGACTCCGTGAACCATAGCATTCCAGGCTTCCCTGTCCACCATCTCCCAGAGTTTGCCCAACCTCATTTCCATTGAATTGGTGATGCCATCAACCATCTTATCTTCTGTTGTCCCCTTCTCCTCCTGCCTTCAGTGTTTGCCTGCATCAGGGTCATTTCCAGTGAGTTGGCTCTTCTCATCAGGTGGCCAAAATATTGGAGCTTCAGCTTCAGCATCAGTACTTCCAATGAACATTCAGGATTGATTTCCTTTAGGATTGACTGGTTTGATCATCTTTCTGTCCAAGGGACTCTTCAAGAGTCTTCTCCAACACCACAGTTCAAAAGCATCAATTCTTTGGCGCTCAGCCTTCATTATGATCTAACTCTCACATCTGTAAATGACTACTGGATAAACCCTAGCTTTGACTAGATGGACCTTTGTTGGCAAAGTAATGTCTCTCTGCTTTTTAATATGCTGTCTAGGTTTGTCATAGATTTTCTTCCAAGCAGCAAGTGTCTTTTAATTTCATGGCTGCAGTCATCATCGTCTGTTGGTTTAAATACATTGGTTTTCCAGTACCTAAAATCTACTTTGCTTAGTTTTAACTAATTTTTCATAAATGAGTAACAGTAATTATAAGAAGTACAACCACTGCAACAGAGGTATAGCACTTTTGCTATTTTGTTCCTGAAATATATTTTTTTAAATTGAAATATAGGTGAGTCTACAATATTGTGACCTGAGGTATTTTATCCAGTAGTCTAGATATAAACCTGAAGGTCCTATTTTTATATGATTTTGAACTTTCTGTGCCATCTTGAAATTGATATAAAGAATAGAGGAAATGTTATATGCTCTTTATATTGTGGATAACAATATCTCATTCTATTTTTCTGGTACTTCATAAGTGCCATTTGCCATCCTAGTATGGGTTGTCCTTGTTCAGAGATATTCTATGTATATTAAAGGCCTCCTCTGTAGTGGCTCACTGGGTCCCTTTACCCATTAACCAGCAGGGACACTGTGGCATCATTCTACAATCTGTCACTTCTTGAATAGCCTCTTGGCAGTAATGCCTAACAGGGCAAGTCAGGTGCTTTCCTGCTGAGGGGTATGACTTTGAGGACAGTTTAAATGATATCACCTCAAGAAATATAGTGGCAAAAACTTACTGTAATGACTTCAGGCCAACTCCATAGTCCCCACAAGACTGCCCTTACTTAGACACTGGCTACAAGTTTGGGGATCCCCAGGGCCACCTTACTTCAGACCAGTCAGTTACCAATTCTGGGGTCACCCAGGGACTCTTTCAGAATTGGTAATTTGCTAGAAGGCCTTAAAAATCAGAAAAGCACTATCCTGATGATTATGGTTTTATTGTATCAAAAGGATACAAGTTAAAACCAGCCAAAGGAAGAGTCTGTTAAGTTTTCTTGTAACAAGAGGATGCAAATTAAATCCAGCCAAGATATGAGCCTAAGCCTAGGAGGGCAAAATATGGAGTGGCCCAAACAGGAGCCTTCTGGCTGTCTTCTCTTCAGGGTGTCAGAGACAGTATTTCCTACTCCTGGCCAAATGTGTGATCAGACTCAAGAGTATTGCCAGCCAGGAAAGCTTACCCAAGCCTTTGGCGTCCAGAGTTTACCTTGCAGATCAATGACATTACCAGCATGGATCCCCTTTAGTGAGTATTCAGTCCCTCCCAGAAGTTCAGGCTAATACATTTAATCTCCAGTTAACTCTGGAGGCTGGAACTGATGTGGCTTGTTTCAAACATCATAAATCACACTGTTAGACTTTCAGTGACCAACCCTGAAGGCAAACGAAGATACTCTTGTCAGGAAGGATATTCCAAGGGTCTATAGATTACCTCCCAGTAGCAGAGGGCAAAGGCTAGACCTCTTTCTGGGTAAGGTAAATTCTTTAGTACATACCTGTTCAAACAGAGGATGTAGTTTTGAATAGGATCTGTTGTTCTGCAATCTACCACACTGTCCCTTGTTTGAAAGTGTTAAATTATATTTTGTATAAATTTGGTTTCCCTTTATGTACATTGCAAATTTTTGGTCTTTTTGTTGATGTCTTTCTCTAGTTTTTGTTCTTTTTCTTGTGACATTCACACTAGCTTCTTAGGTAGTTTGGTTTAATTTTTCTGCATTATGTGTTTATGTAAATATCCAACTTATGCATGTATTCCTTCCAAAAGTGCTTCAAATTCTTTCAGAATTAGTGTGTCATACTTTTCTACCCATGAAGGAAATACTCACCTACACTTTGTACCAGCTGCAGTCTGGACAAGCATTTTGGAAAACACTTTAGGAGAGGTTGCCCTGGGGTTAAAAAAAAAGAATTATAAAAACCAGGCTAAGATGATCCGTGATATTAATGTACGTTACGATTAGGTAGAGTTTTTGTTGCTGTCTCCTTAGTTGTATTTGAAGTAGCGTCGGACACGACTGAGCGACTTCACTTTCACTTTTCACTTTCATGCATTGGAGAAGGAAATGGCAACCCACTCCAGTGCTGTTTGGAGAATCCCAGGGACAGGGGAGCCTGGTGGGCTGCTGTCTATGGGGTCGCACAGAGTTGGACACGACTGAAGCGACTTAGCAGCAGCAGCAGCAAGGGAACTTGGGCCCTAGGCAATGAGGAGCATTCAAAGATTTTTACATGTGACTGTGACACAACAGATTGTTTCAGAAAGTTAATTCTAGCAGCAGTGAATCGAAGTAGTTTAGAGAGAGGAAGTTAGTCTACAAAGAAGGCCAGTTAGAATCCTGTGGTCCAGACTCAGTTGTCCCACTGGCAATTATGAGGGTACCAAGGGATGGTTTGTGAGAAAATTACTGTGAATGATGGTTTTAGTATTTTTTAAAAATCTTACCCATTTAATAATGTATGTATACATTAGACTAGTAGCTTTTAAATTTCTTTTAAAATAGGTTTTTATCTTATATAGCTTCATGGGATAATATTGGATTGGCCAAAAAGTTCACATTTGGGTTTTTCTGAAACATCATATGGAAAAGCCCAAATGAACTTTTTGGCCAAACCTATACATTCCATGCATTTTCTGCCTCACCTATGCTCATCGACTTTTTTTTTTAACAGTCAATCCTATTACTGTGCTGTTCACTTCATTTTTGTTTGGTACATGTTTGTTGAAGTGAGAGCTTACTCTGCACCAGATTACTGTAATAGATGTTGAAGATAAAATGATAATAAAATGTGATTCCTGTCCTCAGTGCACCGCTCAATTTGGTAGTCAGATAATTAAACATGAACATCTTGTGATGGAGGGGAGTGCAGTGTGCTGTGAGTGTGTTGATGGAGTATGTGGACTAGACACTAGGAGATATCTCGGGATGTTATAGCCTAGTTTAGACAAGCCATCAAAAATGTAGACTCTGGAGCCAGAATGAATTTTGATTTTAGTTTCTTGCTTTGTGACCATGGGCAAGTTCTAAGCTTCACCTTTAAAATGGGGATAATTATAGTCCCTAACTTTATAAGATTGTTATGAGGCTAGACTGAATTAATATGGGTCTCTCATCTGCAGGGGATTGGTTCCGAGACCTCTGTGATACTAAAGTTCTTGATGCTTAAGCCCTTCTGTAAACGAATGTAGTAGAATTGGCCCTCTATGTCTGCGAGTCCCACATCTGTGGATACAGAGAGCCAACTGTACATGTAAAATGCTCAGAGCAGTGTCTGGCATATGGTGTTATATGTGCTAGCTCTTCCTTCTGCTCCTTCTGTTCTTCCCATCTTCACCCCCGCCCCCATGGATAATTAGTACTCAGTAAACATTTGTATAGAACCACGGATGATAGATGAAATGATAATTACTTTTCTGTTCTCTCAGAAGGCTTTAAGCACCTCTATTAAAAGCACTGACTGTAAAATGACTATTTTATGTGTATTTAGGTTCATATTAACCAGAAGTCTTAAACTGGTAGGCCTCAGAAAGAGTAAGCTCATTTAAACCTTAAAAATACTGTCTTTCTAGTATATGTGCTGCTGAAGCGAGCACAGTACTGTCTTTCTAGATGAAGACGGGCTCTCCAGTTTGTCGTAGCGTTCACTAGTCCTGGTTATCTTATACCCAGTCCAGTTCAGGTCATGGCCTGGTACCTAGAGGCATTTCAGTTTGGGACCTCCACACTGGATCTGACACTAGCCCTTCCAGGAGAAAACTGATTGATCTCTTTTAAAATTTCAAACACTTGATAGAGTGACTGTCAGTTACTGGCACTGAATGAATGTATGTTGATGCCTCATTCTGAGATTAAAAAGAAAAACTGGAAATCTGGCAAAAAAAACTTTGAGTGTTTCATGAGGGTGAGTTGGCTTCTACTTTGTGAAATTATGAGGGAATTTTGGTAGAAATAAGACGAACATCCATGAAAAAAAAAACAATTTTCTAGAGAAATTTTGATTTTAGATTTTCTAACATTTTAAGTGGGATTCACTAGAATTTTTTGAACTATTATGCTTAATTTTAATTGTAATAATATGAGTTAATGAAAGAGCCAATGATAGTGTTCCAGAAATTATTAATATTTATATTTTGATTAGTTAACTCTAATGATATTGTTGTATAGGTGTCATTGGTTAAAAAAAAACACAGAAATCAAGTCATTGGTTTTTAAAAAGAGTGAATTTGGCTTAAAATTTTAAAAATAATTTAATTTATATTTGGCTGTGCTTGGTCTTTGCTGCTGTGAGGACTTTTCTCTAGGTGTGGTGAGTGGAGGCTACTCTCTAGTTGTGATGCTTTCATTGTTGTGGCTTCTTTTGTTGCAGAACACAGGCTCTAGGATGCAAAGGTTTCGGTAGTTCTGACATGTGGGCTCAGTAGTTGGGGCTCCCAGGCACTAGAGCACAGGCGCAATAGTTGTGCATGGGCTTACTTATTCCGTGGCATGTGGAATCTTCCTGGATCAGAGATTGAACCCATATCTCTTGCATTGGCAAGCAAATTCTTCACCACTGAGCCACCAGGGAAGCCCAATATTGGCTTTTTGATAAGCAAGAAAGGTGTTTCATAGAGTGATTTTTTGCTATTAGAGGAGTATTTAAGGTACAGAAGCATTGAATAATCTTTACCTAAATTAGGAGTTACACTTTGGGAATTAAAAATAATAAATAGTAATATCCAGGTGAGTGGAAGTTTCCATTTTGGGGGGATTGGTAAAACTAGAACTTTAGGAGAATTATGAATGCACATTTTAAAAAGTCAGCAGATAGAAGCTACTGTATTGAGTATTCTCAGTTGAGGCCATGTGGAGAATATCTACCCAGAAAATATCTGTTGTGAATAGAATAGTCCAGAACAGAAAGGTAGAAATAGTTTAATCTTTTGTTAAGAGAATAATTTTTTTTATACTATGATGAATTAATCTTGCCAATTTGCATTCCCAGTTTTACTGTAGATTCATTTCCTTCTTCATTGTTATCTTAAGCTATCTTTTTCCTTATTTCTAAAGGTTCTTTTCTATGCTTTGTAACTGTACAGTTTCTCTTTTGTTTCTCATGTTTTTAATTTCTAGCCCTTTTGTATTGTCTTTCTCTGTTTATGCATTTATAATGATTTGGTTTCCAATACTTTGTGATTCATAGATGTATAAAATGTCAATCCAGAGTCAATCACCTGGTATAATCTTTGTCAGTTCCACCAGTCTTTGTTAATGGAAAGTTACATGCCTTCTGCAATGTATTCAGGTAATCAGATATAATACTTATAGGTAAACACATTTAAATCTTGTAAGCATTTGTGAAATACTATCATGCTTTATTAATATCTGTTTGATAAATTATGTCTACTATTTTGGGGCTTCCTGGTAGCAGATGGTAAAAATCTGCCAGCAATGTGGGAGACCTGAGTTTGATCCCTGGGTCCGGAAGATCTGCTGGAGAAGGGAATGACTGCCCACTCCAGTATTTTTTCCTGAAGAATCCCATGGACAGAGGGATCCCATGGCAGGCTGCAGTCCGTAGCATTGCTATTTTACCTACTATTTTATCTTTTATCTAATTATTTTCTAATTTTATCTAGTGGAAAATAATCAAGAAAATTGCAGTTATGAAAGTGTATCTTAGAATCTTTAGATGACATTGGGCATGTTGAGGGTGATGTGGCCAAAGAAATCCTAGGCTCTTTAGGATAGATAAATCACCACATACTCTACCTTAAAGCTTCTCCAAGGTTTTGTAAATATTTTTAAAGTAAAATAGCTTAGAAAATTTTTTTTATTAGAAATGATTAAAAAACCCAAATCTTAGGTAATTTAAGTAGAACTGTGTTTCTGAATAAAAAGTGACAGGGAGAAATGGTTGATTACATCATTGCATTTGTAGTTTTACTGTTAAATTTAAGGTATCGTTTAGGCATATCGGCCTAGGTTTGTATCATCGTTGGATTAGTAGTATCCTGAATACTAACTGGATTGCTGGCATTAGTAGGCAGTCAGGAAATACCTTCCTAATGGAAGCATGGATGAAATTTTATTTTTATTGAGATGATATCATCTAATAAGATTTTCTAAGAAAAACTTATGTCTTCTTAAATAAAAAATAAGTGGAATTCATAAGTTTTACTTAAAAGATAGAAGAGGAAAGAAAACAGACTAACTTAAAGATATAGGACATTTTATCTTGGAATATAATATCAGAGACAAATGGAGAGCAAAGTGAGTTTTAAAATTATCTGATATTTAAGTTATTAAAATAAAACTTAGCTTTTCAAGCCATTCTGTTTTAATTAAGTGTATTCAGCCTCTTTTTGGCTTCTTGATAACTATTCCTTTTTCCCTAGAAGCTGTGCCTAACTTACACTCTTTTCTCAAAGACTGGTCATTTTACTTGCCGTACTCAACTTTTCTGTGTTTGGTTTGTTCTACTTATAACCCTGGCTTCTCCATTTCTTTAAAATTTTCAGCTCAATGACACTTTCTTCTGATGTAGTCACTTTCACTTTGGCAACTTATCCTTGGCTGCTGCTGCTGCTGCTAAGTCGCTTCAGTCATGTCTGACTCTGTGTGACCCCATAGACAGAAGCCCACCAGGCTCCCCTGTCCCTGGGATTCTCCAGGAAAGAACACTGGAGTGGGTTGCCATTTCCTTCTCCAGTGCATGGAAGTGAAAAGTGAAAGTGAAGTCGCTCAGTCGTCTCCGACTCTTAGCGACCCCACGAACTGCAGCCTACAAGGCTCCTCCATCCATGGGATTTCCCAGGCAAGAGTACCGGAGTGGGGTGCCATTGCCTTCTCCATCCTTAATTCTCTAAAGTTGCCCTTAGTTTCTTACGATGGAAGTTGGTATCATTAATTTGTCACCTTTCTTTTTTTCTAATTAGTCATTTAGTGCAATAAATTTTCCAGTGACACTGTTCAACTGTATCTGTCAAATATCCATCTACTGTATTTTCATTTTCATTGTTTTGAAATACTTAAAGAATTCCTTTTGACTTCTTTTTATTCTTGAGTTATTTGAAAGTTGGTTTTGGAGTTTCTGAACATCAGGGGATTTTCCATATATTTTTTTTTTTACTTTTAATTCATTGTGGTCAGAGAGCATACTTTGTGTGGATTTGACCTATGTAGAAGTGCTGTATGCACTTAAAAAGAAATATATTTTCTCCTATTGCTGGGTATAGTTTTCTATAAAATGTTAAATAGGTCAGATTTCATGATTGTAATAGTCTTCTAAATTCCTACTGGTTTTTCTCTTTATGTGTAGTCTGTATTTTAAAGACCTCTTCACCCTTGCCTTTTGATTCCTAGTTCTGTCCTCTACCTTCCCTGCCACCCCTATATCTCCCCTTTTGTCTTTTTGTGTTTCAGTTGGAAAAAGTGCTATACTCTGAGTTCAGTGATTCTTTTCTTTGTTATATTCAGTCTGTTGATAATCTCAGTGATTGTCATTCCCATTGATTAATATTCTTTTTCTTTGATATTATGTTTTTATTTCTTGGATTTCTATTTGTTCTTTTTTTTTTAACTCTTTGCTGAAATTCCAATTTGTTCATTCATGTTTTCCATTCTTTCCTTTAAAATGTGAAGGTTATTTTAAAATCTTTGTTTGATAATTCCAAAATAGGGGCCATCCCTGTGTTTTCTTCTGTTGATTACCTTATCTATTGGATGTAGGTCATTTTTTCTTCCTTTGTATGTGTTTGTGATAGTTTTTTATTGGATGCATTTTTTTCTATATGAACAATAGATACTGAGGTAAATGTCTTTTGCTTAGTAATGTGCATACCTCTCCTTCTTTAAGTTTAGTAAGCTTCATTTGTGGGAGGTGGGATTAGTGGGTGATTATCTGTTCTGTATCTGAGATCGGTTTGTATTGTCAGATGGTAAAGAATCCGTCTGCAATGTGAGAGACCTAGGTTCGATCCCTGGGTTGGGAAGATCCCTTGGAGAAGGCAACAACTACCTACTCCAGTATTCTCGCCTAGAGAATTCCATGGAAGGAGGAGCCTGGCAGGCTACAGTCCTTGATGGGGTCAAAAAAAGTTGGACACGACTGAGTGACTTTCACTTTCATTTTGTATTGCTATACAGTTATCTTCAGTGCTCCAAAGACTTCAGATTCCTTAAACAGATGACTTCTGTTACTTGAAAGCCTGGGGTATAAGATGGTTTTCTCCAGTGTTCAGCTTCACCTGTAGCTCTCAGTGGACTCTGCTTGCCTCTACCATGTAGTGGCTCTTTCTGTGCTCTTGCACTCTCCCTACTATGTAATCTACTGTTTCTTGTCACTCAGTGCCTGACTTGTGGGGACTGTAGTGCTGTAGTGTTAACCTCAAGCCTTGGTATTAAGCAGACCCTGGGCACTTGAGTCTCGGGGATGGGTTTCCCATCAGTGGGCTGACCTCTTCCTCTTGGGAGCCGTTTTGCTTTGCACAGATGGGATGTTTTGGCAGGAGCGAGTTTTCCTGCTTTTTATCAATGTAATATTATTGGACCAAGGCTTTTCTAGACCGTTGTGTAGTTGCAGACGATTTTATCCTCAGATGGCCTTTATTTCATATCAGTCAGGTAGGTAGGGTCTGAGAAGACTTTTATGTCTGTTTGCAACTAAGATGAGGCTTTGTCATCTTTCTTGCCCTGCCCCCAGTCTTTCCTGTGAATCCTAATAGAAACCTGAGGAACAGAACTAGTGAATAGGTTTGGATTCCTCGTGTTCAGGGCTTTCAGGGATTCTAAACTGTTAAGCTAACTCACACTTGGGTTTTAAAAATTTATCAGATTTTCAGATTTTCTTTATATTTGCTTTTATGACTTTCAGTTTTCCTCTTACGCTCTTCCAAAAGTGAAAGATGTATTTCATCTTTCTTTGAAGGGCTTGGAATTTAGTTTACTTGGTTTCCTGAAGACCTCAGTCTGCTAATGACATTAACAAAAGCTATGATTTTACTGATTGTCTGCTTTTTAAAAATGTATTGTCAGGTTAGACAAGTTTTACATTATAAGTAAAAGTGGAACGTTTCCATAAATCAGCTTTTTAAAGATGCTGAACACTTTCAGGAAAATGAATACAGACCTAAGGAATGGTTGCAGAGGGGACTTTTCTAATGTGTTATTCAAATCAGTACCTGTAGCTTGAGATAACATCTGCAGTGATAGTCTCCTGTGTGAACTGAAATATGCTATAACTTAGAGACAGCAGTGAAAGTAATGGAAATATATTAATATACTAAGTGACTTAAGTATTGGCTCTAATGATAATGACACTGATGTATAGAAGATGCTCGTAGTGAGTTTCTTTCAGACTCTATGACTCCAAAAAGCAGTATTTTAAATTTAACATTATTTTACATATCTGATTTCTAATATGAATAATAAATGAATTATATAAATTTGTTATATATATTAATAAAATTTTTATCCCTAAAAAATAATTCCCTCCACCTCAAGAATTTTATCTTCCTTTGTATGTATCTTATTCATGTAGCACATACTACAGTACATTTAAAGTCTCTAAGTTTTAAATGATGATTGGAGGATGTACGTGGGAAGTTTCAGAAGTCTTTAGGGCATTTGTTTTAGAGAATCAGACTTTCTTTGGTTATTNAGGTAGGGTCTGAGAAGACTTTTATGTCTGTTTGCAACTAAGATGAGGCTTTGTCATCTTTCTTGCCCTGCCCCCAGTCTTTCCTGTGAATCCTAATAGAAACCTGAGGAACAGAACTAGTGAATAGGTTTGGATTCCTCGTGTTCAGGGCTTTCAGGGATTCTAAACTGTTAAGCTAACTCACACTTGGGTTTTAAAAATTTATCAGATTTTCAGGTTTTCTTTATATTTGCTTTTATGACTTTCAGTTTTTCCTCTTACGCTCTTCCAAAAGTGAAAGATGTATTTCATCTTTCTTTGAAGGGCTTGGAATTTAGTTTACTTGGTTTCCTGAAGACCTCAGTCTGCTAATGACATTAACAAAAGCTATGATTTTACTGATTGTCTGCTTTTTAAAAATGTATTGTCAGGTTAGACAAGTTTTACATTATAAGTAAAAGTAGAACTTTTCCATAAATCAGCTTTTTAAAGATGCTGAACACTTTCAGGAAAATGAATACAGACCTAAGGAATGGTTGCAGAGGGGACTTTTCTAATGTGTTATTCAAATCAGTACCTGTAGCTTGAGATAACATCTGCAGTGATAGTCTCCTGTGTGAACTGAAATATGCTATAACTTAGAGACAGCAGTGAAAGTAATGGAAATATATTAATATACTAAGTGACTTAAGTATTGGCTCTAATGATAATGACACTGATGTATAGAAGATGCTCGTAGTGAGTTTCTTTCAGACTCTATGACTCCAAAAAGCAGTATTTTAAATTTAACATTATTTTACATATCTGATTTCTAATATGAATAATAAATGAATTATATAAATTTGTTATATATATTAATGAAATTTTTATCCCTAAAAAATAATTCCCTCCACCTCAAGAATTTTATCTTCCTTTGTATGTGTCTTATTCATGTAGCACATACTACAGTACATTTAAAGTCTCTAAGTTTTAAATGATGATTGGAGGATGTACGTGGGAAGTTTCAGAAGTCTTTAGGGCATTTGTTTTAGAGAATCAGACTTTCTTTGGTTATTTCCTTGTTTTTAATTAAAGTCTGATTGAAGTCTTTTCTGAATGAATTTACTTTGTTAGCTGTCTGAGTTGAAGCTGCTGCTGCTGCTGTTGCTGTTCAGTTACTAAGTCATGTCCGATCCTTTGCAAGTCCAGGAACTGCAGCACGCCAGACTTTCCTCTCCTTCACTATCTCCCAGAGGTTGCATCAGAGATGGCATCATGACCATTGAGTCAGTGATGCCATCCAACCGTCTCATCCTCTGTGGTCCCCTTCTCCTCTTGCCCTCAGTCTTTCCCAGCATCAGGGTCTTTTCCAGTGAGTTGAAGCTAGTCACTTAATTTCTGATGGCCTCAGTTTCATTTTCTAGTGAAATGAACAATAATACAAAATTAAAATTATACACCTCATGAGAGGTTATGTGTTTTGAATTATATATATATAAGGACCAAGCACAAAAACACTTTATACTATAAGGTGTTTATATAAAGTATATAAACTTTATATATATAAAGCATAAAGTGTTTATACTTTATAGAATAAAGACCTTTATGTTATAATGTTCTTTTAATATATAATAAGTGATACTGTAAATTATTAAGAAAGAAATATTGTCTAGAGTAATCAATAGGGAGTAAAATGGGTGAAAACAAGGAATATTTCTTATTTTGACCTAAGAAGTTTCATAGTCCCTTAAATTCTCTGATTCTTAAAAAGTTAGAGTAAAATTAAAAAGGAAGTTACTTCCATTTCTACAGCAGGTAGCATTATGTTATCTAGAGTCTTGTCAACATATACTTTATACTTTATCTACATGGATAATCCAGTATATGAATTGGAGACATATGCTCTAAGAATGAAAAAGCTATGTTATATGCCATAAATGATGGACCTGCAGTAAAAGAACAAATTGTTTAACCTTTAAAAAATGCTGTTTATAAAGATGATTGTGGCATTTTGTTTTCATTGCTTCATTCCTCAATAGGATTTGTACTATGAATTTAATAGGTTACCTTTTCTCACATGATGAAATACAAGATGTATCAATATTATACATCTTTTTCTTATTTGAACCTTTACCCATTAGTTAGTTCATTATAAAAAATCAGTACTTTTAATCCATATTGAATTTTTACTTAGGCAAATTCCCTCCTCATATGGCTAGGTCATTTAAACCTATGAATGAATTAGAGATCAATTTCACATCTGTCCTGAAATTTTTACCTGTTCTGCCGAATTCCAGGTAGCATGGCTCTGAGAGTCCCATTGCAAGCTCCCCACTATCTTAATGTTATAGTAAGAGGAAAGAACAAAACACTACAAGAAAGAAAACACCAAGAGCATTACAGTTGAAAAAAACTGCGATACAGTATACATAGCATAAAATTGACTGTTTAGCCATGTCTAAGCATACATGTCAGTGACATTAATTACATTCACATTATTGTGTAATCATCTTTACCATGTATTTCCAGATCTTTTTCATCTTTCCATACTGAAACTCTGTACCCATCAAACACTAATACCTCATTTTCCCCTCCCTCTCTGCCTCTCTGATTTCTGTCCCCATGAACTTGACTAAAGAACATTACAGTTTTAAGGAAGTGTAAATTATTCAAACTCAAATTGGTCTTAAAGCAGTTAGAAAGTAGGATAGTTCTTACTTTTCTTGGCTGAACTGCTCCCAGTTTATAGAAATTGCAGATTTCAAGGAATGAAATGGCAGAGAAAATGAAGTCACAGTTTGGGAAGAGAATCACAGATCTTGTGACGTGTGAAATATACTGGAAATCTTGGTTGTCACTTTTGGAATGCACATCTCCCTTTCAGTATAGCGGTTTTAAGAGGATGTGATTGTGATGAAAGATTTTGATTGGATAACACACAGCAGATCCAAAATTTTGGTGGAATATATTTGAATCCTAGAACTGTCCTAAATATTATATCATTTGGCAAGACTCTGGGTAACAGTGTTATTACCTGGCTCTGTGAAAGTATCTTCTGTTCTCTATCCTAAGGTGCAGAAATCAGTGTTTAGGTCCTCCATCAGTGATGCACATGTTCAGTTTTTCAGAATAATAAAAGTCTATGGAAGAGAAGCATTTAAAACAATTGTTCAGAAATAATTAGAGAGCACTGGGCCTATAATTCTGCTTTTCAGTAGATATGGCATTGAAAAAACTGTTGTTTGTATTTCATGGTGTGTATTCCTTGCAGTGCAATTTTTGCTGGAAAAAATACAATAGAGACAAAAAGTGAGGCAAAAGTAGGACAAAAAGAAAGGTTAAATTTTCTACTTGAGGTTTTGCGGAAAACACAGATTATGCATTTTGAAGGTGCAATCCCCATATGTGCGCTAACTTGTAGTTACAGATTCTCAGAGAATCTTATTCTCACTCCATCTATCCCCAAGCAAGATTTTCTGCTCTCTTCCTTTGTGGATGCATTTATTTTTATTTCCTATATTTATTACTTCCCAGAGTTTCTACAGTCATTTTGGTTTTGGCCTCTCTGTCTTGCTACATTTATGCTGGCTCAGCATGGTGAATTTAAAAATATGTTTTATAACTGGAAGTTGGTGTTTTTGGACTACCTTTGTAAGATAAATTAGAGCTAGGGATGTAATGTATAACACAGTTAAGATAATTAATAACGCTGTATGTTATATATGAAAGTTGTTAAGAATAAATCCCGAATTCTCATCATAAGGAAAAAATACATTTTTATTTTGTATTTACATGAGATGATAGGTGTTCACTAAGCTTGTTGTGGTAATCATTTCATGATATATGTAAGCCACATCGTTATGCTGTACACCTACAGTCATACAGTGCTGTATGTCAATTATATCTTAATAAAACTGAAAGAAAAATATATTTTGAATATTTTACCATCATTTTGGTTATTGCAGCTAGGACTGTTGTTTTAGATATCTAGCCTGCCATGGAATGGAAATCTTCATGTATTAAAAAAAGAATCATACAGTATATTAGCCTAGATCCCTCTGGATCACCCTTCTCCCCCATTTTGTATTTCAGTTTTTGAAGCTTATGTATTAAGTTTATTATAAAGCTTAGAAAAGTTTAAAAACTTTAAAGGTGATTTTTGTGTTGATTATTATATTTCTAAAAAAATATATGTTTGTTTTATAGCTACTTGAAGGGAATTTTGCCAGAGAAGTCAGCCATGAAATGGATGGACTTATTTTCCAGCCCACTGGAGTAAGTATATTTGTGTGTGTGTGTGTGTGTGTGTGTGTGTGTGTGTGTATACATGTACATGTATATATGTATACCCATGCACACACATGCATTTATATATATATGAAGTATAGTTGTCTAAGATATGTTTACTTAGGATTGATTAGTGCTATAATCAGCTTTTCCTTAAAACAAATGGTTCATTATAAAATAAAGTATTTCCTTTATATTAAATATTTATTATAGCAAAACGAATAGTTGTTTGCGTTTGACTTATCTTAGGAAATAAATACAGCTGATCATTTTATTTTTCAAGATTAGTCTTTTATTATAATTAGTTTTCTTATTATTCTTGCAAGATGAATGTTAACTTACGTTTTTTTACTAGAAATCTGCCAATAACCTTATGTAAATAAATGCTTATTTCTTTCTGTAGCCCAATATATCTTGTAAGTATTAGTTATGTTTAAAACTTCATTTTGTCATGGATAAGTAAAATTCAGAGTTATCAGTATTTGAAGAAAAACAGTTCTTTGCGTGTTTATTCCATGTCAAATTTCTGAAACTCGCTGAAAACCTTTCACCAGCACAATGGTCAAACCATATATTTGGAGTAAATTCTGTTTTACTCTATGGTGAGATTTTTCACCCTCTGCACTATTGACATTTTTGGCCCCATAGTTCTTTGCTGTGTGGAGCTGTCCTGTGTGTGGTAGGATGTTTCGTAGCATCTTTGGTCTGTGCATATCAGGTGTCAGTATTACCTCTCCCTCCCACCCCTCCAGGCTGTGACAACCAAAAATGCATATATTCACTGCCTCCTTTCCCCGGCAAGGCAAGTTTGCTTTCACTCGAGAACCTGTGCTCTGTGGGGCAGTGCTTCTCAAAACTGTGACCCGTGAACAAGGTGGCATTAACACCACCCAGGAAGCTGATATAAATGTCGCTTACCCAGACCTACTGATGAGACACACTGGGAAATGGGCTTCCAGCAGTTGGTGGTTTAGCAAGCTCTCCAAGTGACTCTGATGTGTGTTCAAGTATGAGAACCACCGCTCTTCTAGGAAAGAGTTGCATTTTATGTGCTCCACCTTGTCATAAGCTGCATTTTGCCTTCACTCTCCCCTTAGAAATAAGGGTGTGAACTAATTGTGAAGTTACGTAGAGAGACATCAAACTAGGTATCTGGGGTAAAGGGAAGAGGACTAATATTTTCAAACATTATGTATTAAATACTATAGTATATATGCTTTACTATTTAGTAAAACTTTGGTGGTATGTGATTGGCTTCTGTCTTCATCCCACTTGTCAAGCAGGTGGAGGGAAGAATCTTATGTCGTTGAAGGAGGAGGAGATGGAGGAGAGTTAGAGGCTGGGGACAGAAATAGTAGAAAGTTTTAGGAAGACAGAGTTTAGATCTTTGAGTTCCAGTATTTTTAAGCCTAATTTCCCTGGACCGAAAGAAGTAAAATCTAACTGTAACAGGAATTAGGGTGTTTCATACTGTTAATACTCATTGTTCAGACCTATTCATGATTTTTACCCAGTCTGTTCCCAGTCTGTCTGATTTTTACCCAGGACCAGATCTCCCTTTTCACCCCCTTGTAACCTTCCGAGTACATATCTATTCCATATGTTAAGTAGCCCNTATATATATGAAGTATAGTTGTCTAAGATATGTTTACTTAGGATTGATTAGTGCTATAATCAGCTTTTCCTTAAAACAAATGGTTCATTATAAAATAAAGTATTTCCTTTATATTAAATATTTATTATAGCAAAACGAATAGTTGTTTGCGTTTGACTTATCTTAGGAAATAAATACAGCTGATCATTTTATTTTTCAAGATTAGTCTTTTATTATAATTAGTTTTCTTATTATTCTTGCAAGATGAATGTTAACTTACGTGTTTTTACTAGAAATCTGCCAATAACCTTATGTAAATAAATGCTTATTTCTTTCTGTAGCCCAATATATCTTGTAAGTATTAGTTATGTTTAAAACTTCATTTTGTCATGGATAAGTAAAATTCAGAGTTATCAGTATTTGAAGAAAAACAGTTCTTTGCGTGTTTATTCCATGTCAAATTTCTGAAACTCGCTGAAAACCTTTCACCAGCACAATGGTCAAACCATATATTTGGAGTAAATTCTGTTTTACTCTATGGTGAGATTTTTCACCCTCTGCACTATTGACATTTTTGGCCCCATAGTTCTTTGCTGTGTGGAGCTGTCCTGTGTGTGGTAGGATGTTTCGTAGCATCTTTGGTCTGTGCATATCAGGTGTCAGTATTACCTCTCCCTCCCACCCCTCCAGGCTGTGACAACCAAAAATGCATATATTCACTGCCTCCTTTCCCCGGCAAGGCAAGTTTGCTTTCACTCGAGAACCTGTGCTCTGTGGGGCAGTGCTTCTCAAAACTGTGACCCGTGAACAAGGTGGCATTAACACCACCCAGGAAGCTGATATAAATGTCGCTTACCCAGACCTACTGATGAGACACACTGGGAAATGGGCTTCCAGCAATTGGTGGTTTAGCAAGCTCTCCAAGTGACTCTGATGTGTGTTCAAGTATGAGAACCACCGCTCTTCTAGGAAAGAGTTGCATTTTATGTGCTCCACCTTGTCATAAGCTGCATTTTGCCTTCACTCTCCCCTTAGAAATAAGGGTGTGAACTAATTGTGAAGTTACGTAGAGAGACATCAAACTAGGTATCTGGGGTAAAGGGAAGAGGACTAATATTTTCAAACATTATGTATTAAATACTATAGTATATATGCTTTACTATTTAGTAAAACTTTGGTGGTATGTGATTGGCTTCTGTCTTCATCCCACTTGTCAAGCAGGTGGAGGGAAGAATCTTATGTCGTTGAAGGAGGAGGAGATGGAGGAGAGTTAGAGGCTGGGGACAGAAATAGTAGAAAGTTTTAGGAAGACAGAGTTTAGATCTTTGAGTTCCAGTATTTTTAAGCCTAATTTCCCTGGACCGAAAGAAGTAAAATCTAACTGTAACAGGAATTAGGGTGTTTCATACTGTTAATACTCATTGTTCAGACCTATTCATGATTTTTACCCAGTCTGTTCCCAGTCTGTCTGATTTTTACCCAGGACCAGATCTCCCTTTTCACCCCCTTGTAACCTTCCGAGTACATATCTATTCCATATGTTAAGTAGCCCATTCTGGGGAACCCACCAGGAATTCCTCTGCCTTCCTGTCCTTCCCCACAGGCACTTCACATTCAGTCTTTATTAATTTCACCTACTTTCTAGTTTTCAAAAGGTTGTTTTTTGCTGTTGTCTGCTCTCCTGTTTTTTCCTTTTCTACTGATATCTCTTTGCTGTAAATCCCATTCTAGCGAAGTTTCAAATCACAGTGGATATAAATGCACATGTTTAATCCACCACATTTATCAGAAAATCCTCCAAGCTTCTCACAATGTAGTATTGCATCTGTTGGGTTCCTTGAGCCAACAATTCAAGTAAATGAAGAAAGGGTCTATTTTGAATGACCAACTTAGCAATTCGAGGGAGGCTACATAGAGCAGAGAGAAGGTAACTGGTCAGGGATGGACAAAACTTGACTTTCATGAATAATCTTCAGTCTGTTCTCTAATGGTACAGAAATATTCCAGAGGCAAATGAAGGGTGAAAAATGAAGAGGATTCTTAGTGCTTCTATTTGTGTGACAGCTCCTGGCCTTCATTTGTCTGGTGCTAGTTACTTGAAACTGGGGCCTCCCTGGTGGCTCAGATGGTAAAGAATTTGCCTGCAGGGTGGGAGAACTGGGTTTGATCCCTCAGTTGGGAAGATCCCCTGGAGGAGGGCATGACATCCCACTCTAGTATTCTTGCCTGGAGAATCCCCATGGGCAGAGGAGCCTGGCGGACTACAGTCCATGGGGTCATAAAGAGTTAGACACAACTGAGTGACTAAGCACACACGCACACTTACAACTTAGCAAGGAGTTACTTCTGCTTCATTACAGTAATTATAGTGAGCGAACGAAAGTCAAATAAAAGATAGAAGATATTACTAGTGCTAAAAAAAATCCTGGCAAAATATTGAAGAAGAGTGACAAAGGTACTGTATTAAAGTGATGATTCTATTGAGGGTGAAACCCCAAGCACCAACTTAGAAGAAAGTTCATTCACGTTTTGATTTAATGTTCTGTTTTTCAGAGACATAACCTTGTAACACATCCGGTATCACACTTAGTTTATCACTTTTATTAGAAAGAGGACAAGTAAAGCTAATTGACAGTATATTGAGGAAAATAAAGCTTAGGATGTTTCTATTTTTTTAATTTATTTTTTTAGTGTGGGATAATTGCTTTACAGAATTTTATTGTTATCTGTCAAACCTCAACATAAATCAGCCATAGTTAAACATATATCCCCTCCCTTTTGAACCTCTCTCCCATCTCCCTCCCCTTCCCACCTCTCGAGGTTGATACAAGAGCCCCTATTTGAGTTTCCTGAGCCACACAGCAAATTCCCGTTGGCTCTATATTACATATGATAATGTAAGTTTCCATGTTATTCTTTCCATTACATCTCACCCTCTCTTCCCTTCTCCCCATGGCTATAAGTCTTTTCTCTATTTCTGTTTCTCCATCGTTACCCTGTAAATAAATTCTTCAGCACCGTTTTTCTAAATTCCATGTGTTAGAATACAGTACTTACCTTTCACTTTCTGACTCACTTCACTCTGTTTAATAGGTGTTAGGTTCATCCACCTCATCAGAACTGACTCAAACGTGTTCCTTTTTATGGCTGAATATTATTCCATTGTGTATATGCACTACAAATTATTTATCCATTCATCTGTCGATGGACGTCTACATTGCTTCCATGTTCTAGCTATTGTAAATAGTGCTGCAATGAACAGTGGGTTCAGATTATATTACAAAGCTACAGTCATCAAGACAATGTGATATTGGCATAAAAACAGGAATATAGACCAAAGGAACAAGATAGAGAGCCCAGAAATAAACCCATGTGCCTATGGGTACCTTATTTTTGACAAAGGAGGCAAGAATATACAGTGGGGCAAAGGCAGCCTCTTCAGTAAATGGTGCTGGGAAAACTGGACAGCTCCGTGTAAAAGAATGAAATTAGAGCACTTTCTAACCCCATACACAAAGATAAACTCAAAATGGATTAAAGACCTAAATGTAAGGCCAGAAACCATAAAACTCTCAGAGGAAAACATAGGCAGAACACTCTATGACATAAATCAAAAGATCCTCTATGACCCACCTCCTAGAGTAATGGAAATAAAAACAAAAGTAAACAAATGGGACCTGATTAAACTTAAAAGCTTTTGCACAGCAAAGGAAACTATAAGCAATGTGAAAAGACAGCCCTCAGAATGGGAGAAAGTAATAACAAATGAAACAACTGACAAAGGATTAATTTCCAGAATATTCAAGCAGCTCATACAACTCAATACTAGGATATTTCTTTGTGTTTATAAAGAATAGTATCGGTATCTGATATTCACTAAAACACAGCNTGTGAAAAGACAGCCCTCAGAATGGGAGAAAGTAATAACAAATGAAACAACTGACAAAGGATTAATTTCCAGAATATTCAAGCAGCTCATACAACTCAATACTAGGATATTTCTTTGTGTTTATAAAGAATAGTATCGGTATCTGATATTCACTAAAACACAGCAATCATTAATTATCAGGAAAGCCTCAATTTTTAAAAAAGTAGGTTAAATTGTATTTATAGAATTATAGAAAATCAAAGATGAAAAGGTACTACTAAGATTATCACTTCTAAGCCCACTGGTTTCAAAAGATGAAGTTTAAATTTCTGGGTTTCTGTGAACTGCCTCAGGGGACCATGTACAGGTATAGGTTACTATGTAAGCTTTCTGTTTACATGTTTTGTTTATATGCATTCTATTTATATCATGACAACCCTGATTTGTTTCTTTTATATAGTACTTCTGGATGATTGTGTTTTAGAAAGGGCTTCATCTATATAAATACCATTTGAATCAGCTACTTTTTTGAAAGGTCTCCAGTGATCTTTCTTCCTCACAAAATCAAGTTCATTTTCAGCCTTTTTCTTGCTGGATTATCTAGTGGTAGTCTGTCCCACTGTCCACACTTCCTTACAATACTCTCTGACATGGCTTCTGAAACATCATGTACTCCTGATTCCTTTCAGTCTCATGCCATTTCTTCTCCATCTCACTCAAGGTCTCTGTCTTCTGCTAGTTATCAAAGTTTGGAGTTTCTAAAGGCTCTGTATGCTGGACCTTCATTTTTTCTCAAGTTCCACTCTCCCTGGAAGTCTCATTCGCACCCGTGGCTCGATTATCTCTTGTGACTCAGTTTTGATTTCTGTTTAAGCTCCAGATTTGTTTATCTAATTGCCTACCCTGATATCACCTTTTCAGTTTTTAAAAAACACCAGAAATCACCGTACAACTGAACTCCATCTCTGTTCCCCAAACAACAAACCAACATAGAGACTACACAATGATCTTTTCCTGACGTTTCCTCTCTCAGCTGCTTAAGTGCAGTTACTTGAGTGAGAAATCTAGATGTCATCTTGACACCTTCCCCTCTTTTATCCGTCTGATCCATCTCCAAGTCTTGCTTTAGCTCCTAAATCTCTCTTAAATTATTCCCTTTTCTCTTCATTACCACTGCCACACTCCAGTCTCACNGCTACAGATGGGATAGAACTCTTGGTTCACTGGTGCCTGAGTGGGAGAGATGAGGTAAGTGCTTTAGATGCTAAAGTTTACTTTGTTGTCTGAGCTCCCTCTTCCCAGTAGCCAGGGCATTGCCAGTTATTTGTCCCTCCTACTCACCACTCCACACAAAAAGAGGCCCAAAGTAATTAGAAAACAACCGACTTAAAATTGGTTCCTTTTGAAACAATTTTATATCATGAGACCTTCCAACCCAATCTTCCATTATTTGCTTTTAGACAGATTTTTATATGTGTAGTTTTTTTTAAAATAATGGAAGGATTTCTGTGATTTGGGCATTTTCTCGACAAGTTGGACTATTCTGGTTATCAGTTTCCTTATCTGTAAAACAAAAGGAGTTTGCTGCATGCATATTAAAAAAATAAGAAGCAAGAAGAAATTAATTCGACTTGTGAATCAGACAGTAAAATTAGTAATATGAATGTATTTTGAGTAATTTTTCCACCCTGAATAACCCAAGATACTGCATGAATTCTCTAATATAAAATTTCACCCTCAGATCACAACTTCACTTTCCATAAGGTAGAAAACTTTTATAAGTAAATGAGAAATGTCAACAAGCTTTTGAAAATGCAGTTCTCTTCTTCCCTTGCTTCTTTCTATGATAGCTCTCCCTACTGGTCTCTACCAACTTTGTGACTTTTTAGAAATGAAATGCCAAGTGGTTGTCTTGAGTTATATATTTTTAGGTGATGGACTCTTCCCTCTACATCAGTAAGAACAGCATAGAGTACCAAGATAATTTAGTCTCAGAAAACTTAAGCAAACTTCCCCTCAAGTCAGGTATATTTGTGGTCTCATTGCCTAGAACTTCCTTGTAACCTTATTATTCTTCAAAATTCAGTTCATGCGCTTTTCTTATTCAAGAAAACATTCTTTACCCCTGCCCCCTTATTTTGGTGTTTCTGTGTTGTTCTTCCTCAGCAGCTTTGTTTATATTCATTTGAGCACCTCTATAATGCTCTTGGAGTTTATATTAAAAGCCTCACTGTGGTTGAACTTGGTTCCTTGAGAGAATTTGTATCTTTCCCATCTAGTGAGTTACTGGGCACATAGTAGGTAGTTAGTGTTAAGGATTTTTCCTCCATACAGGGAATTTATGTGTCTTATTTTGCAAAATAGGTATTTATATTTGCATCTCAATGAAACTTGAGCAAAGGATATAACCAAGTTGCTAAATATAGAATTGTTTTACTTTTCTGTCCAGTAGAATTACCAAAGAGGATTTTTTCTGCTTCCTTTAAAACTAAATGCTAGAACAACAACAAAAATAAAACTAATATATGGCAAGATCAGGGCTCTTTCTTAGCTTAAGTGCAGGGCCTGGAATATGTGTTATGATAAACTGCTCACATTTAATGAGTGGAATGAGTAGCATGGGCTGCAAAGTATTTAAAGTTATCTTTGGTCTACATATGCTGTCTTTAGGCAAGCAAAATGTTATTGTTACATTTTTCTAAGCGAGATAGATGAAGCCCAGACTTTGAATTTACTTAAAATCATGAAGTTAGTAGAGGTAAAGAAGAACCAGATATCTTGTCCTCTATGTTGTTATTACTGCTGGCTTCCTTTAGACCAGAGTTTCTCAACTTTGGTACAATTGACATTTTGGGTTGGATAGTTCTTTGTTGAGGGCAGCTCGCTGCCTTATGCGTTGTAGGTTGTTTAGAAACATCCCTGGCCTCTGCCCACTAGATGGCAGTAGCTCACCCTTTCCTCCCCAGTGTGACAGCCAAACGTAGGCATTGCCAGACATCCTCCAGTCGGGGGTAAAACCTCTAATTGAGAACCACTGCTTTATACAGCAGATATATCACTTATGTCTCCATTTTGTTTTCCTCTCTATTTTAGTTTTAGAGGATTTCTTTGGCACATGGCCATCCTCTACCTCTAAGCCAAGTTCTGCTCTCATTTGGTAAACACGTTCCTAAACATCTTACTTGTTTGCCTGACATTTGCTTTCATTACTTTTTTTAAAAGATAATAGTGGACATCTCGGGTAATATTGATAATTGATTTCAGATATAATATATCTAATTTTTTATTTGACAGTTCACCTGGTAGAATCAGATTTGTTTCTATAGAACTAAGTATTATATGTATCAGTTTCAGGTTCGATGCATGAGACAGGGTGCTCAGGGCAGGTGCACTGGGATGACTCTGAGGGATGGGATGGGGAAGGAGGTGGGAGGGGGGTTCAGGATGGGGAACACATGTACACCCATGACTGATTCATGTCAATGTATGGCAAAAACCACTACAATATTGTAATTAGCCTCCAATTTAAATAAATCAAAAAAAATGAAAATAAATATACCTGTGAAAATTATTTTAATCTAGATGCATGCTGGTGAATTTAATGAAATTAAAATGCATTGTGCCCTAATTACATGTGGTAAAATGTGGCTTGGAAAAATGTTTCTGTACCCTTGTTTATAATTAGCAAGATTCTGTATTTCAAGTTTGATAACTCACAAATATTTATTTTTAAAAGACTTAAATCCTTGTATTATATAATATCTTTTCCCTTATTATTTTGAGGAACTTGAAAGAAGGATGTTTTAATAGTTATTGATATATATAATCTTTTATGAATAGTGATTTGTCATTTCATAATCTAAAATATTCTGTTTAAACATAAATTTAAATATGTGCTTGTGCTAAGTTGCTTCAGTCGTGTCTGACTCTTTGTGACCCCATGGATTGTAGCCCACCCAGGCTCCTCTGTCCATGAAATTCTCCAGGCAAGAAAACGAGTGGGTAGCCATCCCCTTCTCCAGGGGTTCTTCCCAACCTAGGCATCAAACCTGGGTCTCCTACATTGCAAGCAAATACTTTACTGTCTGAGCCACCAGGGAAGCCCACATTTAAATATAATTGAGACTAATGTTTTAAAATAAGTTTAAAAAATTTTTACTTTATTATTTTTTATTATTTATCAAGTATTTATTGAGCATTTTACTAATTGTTTTGCAGGCATATGATTAGACATGATTTTACTGAAGTAAAATTTATATTCTAAATAGAAATTTAAATACATTTTACTCATGGAAATTGTTTTGCTTTTGCATTTATTTTCAATAATTGAGAACTGCAATGTTTTAAATATATAGTTTTCTAAAAATTTTTATCAGGCATTTAATTAACTTTCATAAAACTGCTTTGAAATTCTCAGTCATGTCAAATCTAGTATTTCAGATGAACATAATGGTTTGGTATAGAGTCAGATGAGGAATGGCTAACATTTCTGAATTATTGCTTTGTAAAAATGGAAGAGCTAGTATATCTATTCTCCATTGGATGATTTCCAGAGAGAAAAATGTAAAGGATCCTTAGTATCTGTTTTACAATTAGCATTATGTTAAAATTATTTTTAGAATTAGTTATTAGGTACCCATTATAAAATATTTTAGGATTTTCCAGGTGGCACTAATGGTAAAGAATCTGCCTGCCAGTTCCGGAGACATAATAGACACAGGTGTGATTCCTGGGTCAGGAAGATCTCCTGGAGAAGGGTGTGGCAACCCACTCCAGTATTCTTGCCTGGAGAATCCCATGACAGAGGAGCCTGGTGGGCTACAGTCCATAGGGTTGCAAAGAGTTGGACATGACTGAAGTGACTTAGTAAGCAAGAAATATTTTAAAGCTGTACAATCCTAGCTTTAGCATTTCCTAGATTTAAGAACTTAGATTGGTATTGGTTTCTAAGTGTTCTCAAACTAGTCATATGAATAAATAAGGAACAGAAGTAAATGATGGTTGGTTTGTAAATATGACATTCCCTTGGCAGAGGTTGTAAATGGGGTTGGTGTGCGATGCTGACACTCCTTTCTGCCCCTCAATCCTTTCTTACCCTTCACCACTATAGGGAACTACTCTTACTACTAAAAGGTCTGTAATGTTTCTGTCAGATAGACTTTATTAGAAAACAAACTAAATTTTTAAAATTAGTTTTATTAATGGGATCATAATTGGAAAATTTAGCAATTTTAACATTTATAAGAATATTTATATTCAGTAAGTATCAAGAGATTTATCTGTGATCATCCTGAAGGATATGTTACATGAATGAGCCTCAGAGCAATTAAATGAATGAAAACTTCCACTGAAATATTATATATTTGATTTTATGTTTGTTCAGGTTTAAATACAAGACTTAAGAAAATAGCGTGTATTATGTTCTTAAATTTACTACAGAGAAAATAATTTTTTCAATCAACTCCAGTGATTATCTTTCTTTAGCAAAACTTGATACACTAAATTTGTCATTATATGGACTTCTGTTTCAAATAAGTGATCCTATGACTAGGGTTTTTGCATTTTTTTAATTTCTGAAAATCTGTTAGAATTCAATTTGAATTGTATTTCTAAAAAATATTAGTAGTGAGAACACTTAGCAGTTTTCCCTTCCTATCTTTCTCATAATATGGTCTCACTGAATTGACATAGTTTCCTCTCCTTCAGGGGAGTCTATATTTTTCTATCTGAGTGTTTTGCTCGTATTTACTTTCTGCTGTAATCTGTGTTAGTGAATATTACTCATTATTTGAGGCTCATAGTGTTCATTCTTCTTTAAGTCCATAACCACCCAAGTAAAAGTGTGTTCCTAGAATACATTTGAAACATTTTTTCCCCTATTCTATCATCTCTTTTATTACGTAGGTAGTATTGTTCAACATTTCCACAACTTTTATATCAATGCAAACAGAAGTTTTATAACCATTATGTAATAACTCTACTTCTGCCCAGTCCATCCATCCCTCTTCCCCTACTGCCTCCACCCGCTACTCCTGGTGCCTCAGATCTACTTCCTCTCCCTGTGAATTTGCCTACTGTTTTTTTTTTTTTTTTTAATTTGAGGCTAATTACAATGTTGTAGTGGTTTTTGCCATACATTGACATGAATCAGCCATGAGTGTACATGTGTTCCCCATCCTGAACTCACCTCCCACCTCCCTCCCCATCACATCCCTCAGGGTCATCCCAGTGCACCAGCTCTGAGCACCCTGTCTCATGCATTGAACCTGGACTGGCTATCTGTTTCACATATGATAGTATACATGTTTTAATGCTATTCTCTCAAATCATCCCACCCTCACCTTCTCCCACAGAGTCCAAAAGTCTGTTCTTTTCATCTGTGTCTCTTTTGCTGTCTCGCATATAGGGTCATCATTACCATCTTTCTAAATTCTGCTTATATGTGCTAATACAGTGTATTGGTGTTTTTCTTTCTGACTTACTTTGCTCTGTATAATAGGCTCCTGTTTCATCCACCTCATTAAAATGGATTAAAATGCATTCTTTTTAATGGCTGAGTAATATTCCATTGTGTATATGTACCACAGCTTCTTTATCCATTCATCTGCCAGTGGACATCTAGGTTGCTTCCATGTCCTGGCTGTTGTAAACAGTTCTGTGATGAACATTGCGATATATGTGTCTCTTTCAATTCTGGTTTCCTTGGTGTGTATGCCAGCAGTGGGATTGCTGGGTCATATGGCAGTTCTATTTCCAGTTTTTTAAGGAATCTCCACACTGTTCTCCATAGTGGCTGTACTAGTTTGCATTCCCACCAACAGTGTAAGAGGGTTCCCTTTCCTCACACCCTCTCTAGCATTTATTGTTTGTAAATTTTTGGATAGCAGCCATTCTCACTGGTGTAAGATGGTACCTCATTGTGGTTTTGATTGGCATTTCTCTGATAATGAGTGATGTTGAGCATCTTTTCATGTGTTAGTTAACTATCTGTATGTTTTCTTTGCATAAATGTCTGTTTAGTTTTTGCCCATTTTTTAATTGGGTCATTTATTTTTCTGGAATTGAGCCGCAGGAGCTGCTTGTACATTTTTGAGATAAATTCTTTGTCAGTTGCTTCCTTTGCTATTATTTTCTCCCATTCTGAAGGCTGTCTTCCCACCTTGCTTATAGTTTCCTTTATTGTGCAAAAGCTTTTAAGTTTAATTAGGTCCCATTCATTTATTTTTGCTTTTATTTCCATTACTCTGGGAGGTGGGTCATCGGGGATCCTGCTATGATTTACGTCAGAGAATGCTTTGCCTATGTTTTCCTCTAGGAGTTTTATAGTTTCTGGTTTTAAGTTTAGATCTTTGATCCATCTTGAGTTTATTTTTGTGTATGGTGTTAGAAAGTGTTCTAGTTTCATTCTTTTACAAGTGGTTGACCAGTTCTCCCAGCACCACTTGTTAAAGAGATTGTCTTTTCTTCATTGTATAGTCTTGCCTCCTTTGTCAAAGATAAGGTGTCCATAGGTGCATGGATTTATCTCTGGGCTTTCTGTTTTGTTCCACTGATCTGTATTTCTGTCTTTGTGCCAGTACCATACTATCTTGATGACTGTTGATTTGTTGTATAGCCTGAAGTCAGGCAGGTTGATTCCTCCAGTTCCATTCTTCTTTCTCAAGATTGTTTTGGCAATTCAAGGTTTTTTGTATTTCCATACAAATTGTGAAATTACTTGTTTTAGTTTCCCTTTGGTAGCTTGGTAGGGATTGCATTGAATGATTGCTTTGAGTAGCATACTCATTTTCACTATATTGATTCTTTCAATCCATGAACATGGTATATTTCTCCATCTGTGTCATTTTTGAGTTTTTTCATCAGTGTTTTATAGTTTTCTATGTATAGGTCTTTAGTTTCTTTAGGTAGATATATTCCTAAGTATTTTATTCTTTTCATTGCAATGGTGAATGGAATTGTTTCGTTGATTTCTCTTTCTGTTTTCTCATTGTTAGTATATAGGAATGCAAGGGATTTCTGTGTGTTGATTTAATATTCTACAATTTTACTATATTCATTGATTAGCTCTAGTAGTGTTCTGGTGGTGTCTTTAGGGTTTTCTATGTAGAGGATCATGTCATTTGCAAACAGTGAGTTTTACTTCTTCTTTTCCAGTATGGATTCCTTTTATTTCTTTTTCTTCTCTGATTGCTGTGGCTAAAACTTCCAAAACTATGTTGAATAGTAGGGATGAGAGTGGGCACCCTTGTCTTGTTCCTGACTTTAAAGGAAATGCTTTCAATTTTTCACCACTGAGGATAATGTTTGCTGTGGGTTTATCATATATGGCTTTTATTATGTTGAGGTATGTTCCTTCTTGGAGAAGGAAATGGCAATCCACTCCAGTACTCTTGCCTGGAAAATCCCATGGACGGAGAAGTTTGGTGCAGGCCAATGTCCATGGGGTCGCAAAGAGTCCATGACTGAGCGACTTCATTTCACTTCATGTTCCTTCTATGCCTGCTTTCTGGAGGGTTTTTATCATAAATGGATGTTGAATTTTGTCAAAGGCTTTCTCTGCATCTATTGACATAATCATATGGCTTTTATCTTTCAATTTGTTAATGTATCACATTGTTGTAACAAATATATACACTTTTGTTAGTGTATCACATTGATTGATTTGTGAATATTGAAGAATCCTTGCATCCCTGGGATAAAGCCCACTTGGTCATGATGTATGATCTTTTAAATATTTTATTGGATTCTGTTTGCTAGAATTTTGTTAAGGATTTTTTGCATCTGTGTTCATCAGTGATGTTGGCCTGTAGTTTTCTTTTTCTGTGGCATCTTTGTCTGATCTTGGTATTAGGGTGATGTTGGCCTCATAGAATGAATTTGGAAGTTTACCTTCCTTTGCAGTTTTCTGGAAGAGTTTGAGTAGGATAGGTTTTAGCTCTTCTCTAAATTTTTGGTAGAATTCAGCTGTGAAACCATCAGGTCCTGGGCTTTTGTTTGTTGGAAGATTTCTGATTACAGTAATGATTTCTGTGCTTGTGATGGGTCTGTTAAGATTTTCTATTTCTTCCTGGTTCAATTTTGGAAAGTTATACTTTTCTAAGAATTTGTCCATTTCTTCCAAGTTGACCATTTTATTGCATAAAGCTGCTGATAGTAGTCTTTTATGATCCTTTGTATTTCTGTGTTGTCTATTCTGATTTCTTCATTTTCATTTCTAAGTTTGTTGATTTGATTCCCACCCCGCTGCCTTTTTTTTAATGAGTCTTGCTAATGATTTGTCTATTTTATTTATCTTCTCAAAAACCCAGCTTTTAGCTTTGTTGATTTTGGCTATGGTCTCCTTTGTTTCTTTTGCATTTATTTCCGCCCTAATTTTTATGATTTCTTTCCTTCTGCTATCCCTGGGTTCCTTCATTTCTTCTTTTTCTAGTTGCTTTAGGTGTAGAGTTAGGTTATTTATTTGATCTCTCTCCTGTTTCTTGAGGTGGGCTTGTATTGCTATGAACCTTCCCCTTAGCATCACTTTTACTGAATTCTATAGGTTTTGGGTTGTGTTTTCATTTTCATTCATTTCTATGCATATTTTGATTTCTTTTTTGATTTCTTCTGTGATTTATTGGTTATTCAGAAGTTTGTTGTTCAGCTTCCAAATGTTTTTATTTTTAATAGTTTTTTTCCTGTAGTTGACATCTAATTGTATCACATTGTGATCAGAAAGGATGCTTGAGATGATTTCAATTTTTTGAATTTACCAAGGCGCCCAGGATGTGATCTGTCCTAGGGAAGGTTCCATGTGCACTTGATAAAAAGGTGAAATTCCTTGTTTTAGGGTGAAATGTCCTGTAGATATCAACTAGGTCTAACTGGTCCATTGTATCATTTAAAGTTTGTGTTTCCTTGCTAATTTTCTGTTTAGTTGATCTATCCATAGGTCTGAGTGGGGTATTAAAGTCTCCCACTGTCACTGTGTTATTGTTAATTTCCCCTTTCATACTTGTTAGTATTTGCCTTANGACTATGCCAAAGCCTTTGACTGTGTGGATCACAATAAACTGTGGAAAATTCTTAAAGAGATGGGCATAACCCTAAGGATACCACCAGAAAATTACTAGAGCTAGTCAATGAGTATAGTAAAGTTGCAGGATATAAAATTAGTATACAGAAATCCCTTGCATTCCTATACACTAACAGTGAAAAAACAGAGAAAGCAATCCCATTCACTATTGCAATGAAAAAAATAAAATACTTAGGAATAAATCTACCTAAGGAAACAAAAGACCTATGTATAGAAAACTATAAAACACTGACGAATCAAAGATGACACAAATAAATGGAGAAATATACCATGTTCATGGATTGGAAGAATTAATATAGTGAAAATGAGTATACTGCCCAAAGCCATTTATAGTTTCAGTGCAATCCCTATCAAGCTACCAGTGGTATTTTTCACAGAGCTAGAACAAATAATTTCACAATTTGTATGGGAACCCCACAAACCTTGAATAGCCAANTGGAAGAATTAATATAGTGAAAATGAGTATACTGCCCAAAGCCATTTATAGTTTCAGTGCAATCCCTATCAAGCTACCAGTGGTATTTTTCACAGAGCTAGAACAAATAATTTCACAATTTGTATGGGAACCCCACAAACCTTGAATAGCCAAAGCAATCTTAAGAAAGAAGAATGGAACTGGAGGAATCAACCTACCTGACTTCAGACTATACTACAAAGCTTCAGTCATCAAGGAAGTATGGTACTGGTACAGAGACAGAAATATAGATCAATGGAACAAAATAGAAAGCCCAGAGATAAATCCATGTACCTGTGGACACCTTATCTTTGACAAAGTAGGCAAAAATATACAATGGAGAAAAGACAACCTCTTTAACAAGTGGTGCTGGGGAAACTGGTCAACCACATGTAAAAAAATGAAACAGAACACTTTCTAACACCATACACAAAAGTAAACTCATTAGATTAAAGATCTAAATGTAAGACTAGAAACCATAAAACTCTTAGAGGAAAACGTAGGCAGAACACTCTGACATAAATTACAGCAAGATCCTCTATGACCCCCCTGCCAGAGTAATGGAAATAAACACAAAAATAAACAAGTGGGACCTAATTAAATGTAAAAACTTTTGCACAATGAAGGAAACTATAAGCAAGGTAAAAAAAAAGCATCAGAATGGAAGAAAATAATAGCAAATGAAACAACTGACAAAGAATTAATCTCTAAGATATGCAAACAGCTCATGAGGCTCAATACCAGAAAAATGAACAACCCAATCAAAAAGTGGGCCAAAGAACTAAATAGGCACAATTATTTTTAAATGACCAAACTTCCTTTAAGTTGTAGTGAATTGTAGGGAATAATAGGTTTCATTATTTTTCAAAACTTTCACAAACAAGTATCTATGTGCCATTATTTTTCAAAACTTTCACGAACAAGTATCTATGTGTTTTGGCAGGGAAGAGAGAAAGGCTATCTGTAAGATGTTGGATATCTAACGACTAGCGTGTGTGCATGCTAAGTCGCTCTACTCTTTGTGACGCTGTGAACTTTAGCCCGCCAAGCTCCTCTGTCCATGGAATTCTCCAGGCAAGAATACTGGAGTGGATTGCCATGCCCTTCTCCAGGGGATCTTCCCATCTAACTCATGAGTGCTGATATCTAACTTTACTCATCAGTTGACGATAACAAAGATTATAGTAAAAGAAGACGTGATTTTGCTTAATAAAAAGTAATTGTTACTATATTTAGTATATCAGATGTATAATCTTTAGCTTCTTATTAACTATTGTCCTCATTGTCAATCACTTTAGAAATACAAACCTGGTCGATGTGATGATATTTTGAAATGGAAGCCTCCCAGTCTGAATTCTGTGGATTTTCGCCTAAAAATAACAAGAATGGGAGGAGAAGGGTAAGTATGCACGTTTGATTCCCCATCATTTCTATATGTAATAATACTTTTACTATTCCTAGGTACTTACCCAGAAGTTATGAAAACAGATGTCCGCATAAATGTTTGTATTATATAAAGCTTCACTGTTCATCTGGTATTTTACATATTCCTTCAAAATAAAGTAAAATACTTTTCCAGAATACTTTATATATGTATACTGTAAATCTATCTCATTTTCCCAGATTATTTCTTTGATATATTACAGCTCACATTTTGTAGCATCCTTTAAAATTGACCAATTTTAGTCTTAAAAAAGTTATTTGTAATATTAACACAATAAACTTCATTAAAATGTAAAAGTGAAAATAGATTTTACTTGAAAATAATCCAGTCAAGTGAATTATAAATGTAAGATATTATTATTATTATTCTTGAACATTTTAAAACAAGGCATTTTTCCTTTGAAGGAAACTGCTTCATGTTTGCATTTGCATAGCAAAAACTTATTTATACTTTATTGGGGTAGAGTTTTAATTGTAGAACTTCATTAAAATTTTTCTTAATGTCTATTAAGTGTTAATTTCATGTATTGGTTAATCTTCATACGTGACTTCATTGGTTGGTTGTTGTTGTTAGTTGCTAAGTCATGTCTGACTCTTTTGCAACCCCAGGCTCCTCTGTCTATGGGGTTTCCCAGGCAGGAATGCTGGAGTGGGTTGCCATTTCCTTCTCCATCATTGGTTGCTACTTTAGAATAAAAAAAAAAGAAACATGCTTTAGCGTTAATAAATATTTTCATTGTTTTTCCAAAGCCTTGTTTTATTTTACCTTGTTCCACAATTTTTTATGGCATCTTATGTAAGTAAATGCATGATAACAAAACAAGAAATGTTAAATCAAGGAAATTCTAAAGAGAAAGTATATAAGATAACATTGGCAGAAAGCTTAAAAGTGTACCAGTGCATGCCATGAAATGCATGCACTTTTTATTTGCCAAAGGTAAACCACAGGTTTGTTTTTTTGTAGCTAATGGAATGAAGGGTAGACAATGAGTTATGTGACTACAGATTCCAGAAGATTAAGTCTCTTAAGAGATTATACGTTTTCAAATAATGATACTGTGTAGGGTGATGAATGAATCCTAACTAAAAAGAGAGAGTTTATTAAGTTATATATCAGTTTTTAAAACATAGAGTAGTTAATATTTTATGTCCTTAAATAAGAGTTTGTGACTTAATAACAAAGTACAGTTTAGCCAGAACAACAATCTGGGACCTCAAATAGTGTTGTTTAGGTATTTTACTCTCTATTGATCTGGTTTAATCCGAAGATAGAATTGGATAGAATATATATACTCTATAGAATAATGTAGAAGATTAGATAAAAGAAATAATATTAATAATCTAGGCTATCTATATGCTGGATATCTGTCAGGAAGAATAATCTTTAGTTTACTATTTATCAATACTTAGCTATGCATTGATATTAATATCAATTAACTATTTATTAGTTATTAACCAGTATTCTCACTACAACATTGTTATTATAACACTTAACTACTAATAAGATGAATAAATATTATTAATATTTTCTGGAAACTGACCCCAAACACATTCTACCTCCCCTCGTATATATAAAATAACGCTGTCTTTGGATAAATATTGGTGAGTAGTAAGCTCAAGACTATTATTCTTCCTGATGAAGTGTTGGGTGTACAGGTATTCTGGGTTGCCAGTTCACTTTAGAACCTCCAAATCAGTAGTCATGCAAGATGATGTTTGTATGTCTTTCTGGAAGTGCCTTGGAGAATACCACCTCTCTTCTAAACAGCGGTGGCTGAAGGATTAAGTCTGCATGCATCTTTTTTTCCCCTTAAAAGACACAGATGAATATGGTTCTTTGGAAATAAGACTTCAAAGATAAAGTGAAATTTGTGAAATTGTTTCATTGCTAAATCCTCTATTTTACTTAAATCTCTATAATATTTAGTTAAGAAGTATAAACCTTTGTGTGATTTTGTTGATTGTTTCATTGAGTTTTGAAACACATGCCAATCATTTTGTTTGGCTTTCTAAGATTGCAGTTCTTAGCAGCACTTAAAAGCTACATGAGGCTACATGTGGAATGACCATTTTTCTAAGTATTAAAAATGATATTAATTTTTTCCTTTATTTGTCTATGGCAACTAAATATGACAAAGTATAATTTAGTAGTTTGTCATTTGCTTCTATTCTTAGTATGTTTTAATATATATATATTTTTAATTTTACCTATCTGAAATGTCTTCTTATAAGAAAAAATGAATTATCTCTTATTCTAGTACCTCTTTAAAACATACCAAAATATTAGCATTTAAGATGATTTTTCTTATAGAATTAAGCAGCTTACATTGGTGTAGGTACATAATTTATTTATGTAACATGAGTGTCAGTTTTCAAAAATGGAGTATTAATATGAAATGTAAAGTGATAAATATTATATTAAATATGTATTATTCAGTTAGCTGGAGTAATATCCTTTTTTTCCCATGGAGAGAAAGTTATGGATGATAGCAGTTTTCACAAAGTAAATGAGTTTGTATCTAATGCTTATGTTAGATGCGATATGTCAGAGAGCATTATGGGAAATATACCTGTAATAGTTTGAGAGGAGTGTAGCCATGTCTCTGAATCATAAAAATCATAACATGTGACTAGTGAAGTGACTAAAATATTTAAATATCATAAGGCGAGCTAATTTCTTTTCTTTGTTCTGCTCCTATGTATTTCTACAGAGTTAAGTATGGAGTGGAATGTCTTGACAGGTATAAATACCAATCTTTGAAAATGTCTGCAATGATTTTTTTCTTTTTGCAGATATTTGGTCTTTTCACTTCTTATAGTATCATTTCTGAAAATTTGAACATATTAAGTTAATGTTGATTTATCATGGCCTAAAATAACTTGCGTATATCTTAGCAGTTTACATTTTATTGACATACAATACAGATTTTCATCAGAAAGCTATTGCATTGCTTTAAAATTATTGTGGGTTTAAATCTACAACCAAAATATGTAGTCATTGTCAAAAGCTAGGATTACGAAGGTTGTCTGTATTCTGGAGAGTGCAAACACTTAAGTACAACAATGTCAGTGACTTAAAGTGAACAAAATAACCTTATTATTTGTATATCATAGTTTGGAGCACAGATTCTAGAGTCAGGGTGCCTGGGCTTAAATCTTATTAACTGTGCTTTGAGCATATTCTTTATTTCTGTGAAATTTTACTAAAGAGGAATCACCTCATTGATGCAATGGACTTCAGTCAGTTTAGTCGCTCAGTCACGTCCGAAACCTTGCGACCCCACGGACTGCAGCAAGCCAGCCTTCCCTGTCCATCAGCAACTCCAGAGCTTACTCAAACCATGTCCATCGAGTCGGTGATGTCTTCCAACCGTCTTATCCTCTATTGTCCCTTTCTCCTCCTACCTTCAATCTTTCCCGCCATCAGGGTCTTTTCCAGTAAGTCAGTTCTTGGTGTCAGGTGGCCAAAGTATTGGAGTTTCAGCTTCAACATCAGTTCTTCCAATGAATATTCAGAACTGATTTCTTTTAGGATGGACTGGATCTCCTTGCAGTCNTTTCTGCTTCTGTTAGGCCCATGCTGTTTCTGTTCTTTATTGTGCCCATCTTTGCATGAAATGTTCCCTTGGTATCTCTGATTTTCTTGAAGAGATCTCTAGTCTTTCCCATTCTATTGTTTCCCTCTATTTTTTTACATTGATCACTTACTCTCCTTTCTATTCTTTGGAACTCTGCATTCAAATGGGTATATCTTTCCTTTTCTCCTTTGCCTTTAGCTCCTCTTCTTTTCTCAGCTACTTGTAAGGCCTTCTCAGACAACCATTTTGCCTTTTTGCATTTCTTTTTCTTGGGGATGGTCTTGTTCACTGCATCCTGTACAGTTTCACAGATCTCCATCCATAGTTCTTCAGGCACTCTGTCTATGAGATCTAATCATTCCTTTGTCTATTTGTCACTTCCACTGTATATTCGTAAGGGATTTGATTTAGGTCATACCTGAATAGGCTAGTGGTTTTCCTTACTTTCTTCAATTTAATTCTGAATTTGGCAATAAGGAGTTCATGATCTGAGCCACAGTCAGCTCCCGGTCTTGTTTTTGCAGACTGTATAGAGCTTCTCCATCTCTGGCTGCAAAGAATCTAAGTCTGATTTCAATATCAACCATCTGGTGATGTCCAGGTGTAGAGTCTTCTCTTGTGTTGTTGGAAGAGGGTGTTTACTATGACCAGTGTGTTCTCTTGGCAAAACTCTTGTTAGCTTTTGACCTTCATTTTGTACTCCAAGGCCAAATTTGCCCATTACTCAGGTATCTCTTGACTTCCTACTTTTGCATTCCGGTCCCCTGTAATGAAAAGGACATCTTTTTTTGGTGTTAGTTCTAGGTCTTATAGATCTTCATAGAACCGTTCAACTTCAGCTTCTTCAGGATTACTGGTTGGGGCATACCGTGATATTGAATGGTTTGCCTTGGAAACAAACAGAGACCATTCTGTCACTTTTGAAATTGGATCCAAGTACTGCAGTTTGGACTCTTGTTGACTATGATGGCTATTGCATTTCTTCTAAGGGATTCTTGCCCACAGTAGTAGATATAGTGGTCATCTGAGTTAGATTCACCCATTCCAGTCCATTTTGGTTCATTGATTCCTAAAATGTCGATGTTCACTCTTGCCATCTCCTGTTTGACCACTTTCAATTTTCCTTGTTTCATGGAGTAGCATTCCAAGTTCCTATGCAATATTGCTCTTATAGCATTGGAGTTTACTTCCATCACCAGTCACATCCACAACTGGGTGTTGTTTTTGCTCTAGCTCCATCTCTTCATTCTTTCTGGGGTTATTTCTCCACTGATCTCCCATAGCATATTGGGCATCTACTGACGTGGGGAGTTCATCTTTCAGTGTCCTATCTTTTTTGCCTTTTCATGCTGTTCATGGTGTTCTCAAGGCAAGAATACGGAAGTGGCTTGCCATTCCCTTCTGCAGTGCATCACATTGGGCAAACTCCAGGAGATGGTGAGGGACTGGGAGGCCTGGAATGCTGCAGGCCATGGGGTCGCAGAGAACTGGACACTACGGGATGACTGAACAACAACAGCACAAAATAGAAATTGGCATCATCAAACTTTTGTGAGGATTAAGTGAACTAATATATGTAAACTATTTTAGGACAGGTGGCACTTGGTAAGCATTTTTCTATTTGTTATTGTTTGTGTTGTTTTCAGTTTAAGGCATCCATATTCATCCGTAAGTTAAAAATCCATATTCCCTTTTTGCCAGTCCTGTAGTTCTGTTGTTTGCTGAATTATCTAAATTCACTTTTCTATGTGGATTACTTCCTGTTTGATTCCAATTTCTGTTAATTTTTCCCTTTTAAAGTGCCTATATTTTCAGTGTATTTGTATAATTAATTATATAAATTGTTGAATATCTGGAGAGCAAGAGCATAACAAAAATCAGAAAAGTTTTTACAGGAATTTTTGATAGTGAATGTCTTAAAATAACTTTGTGATACGTATAGTGGGTAAGAACATGAGTTTTTGGCCAGGACTGTATAGAACCAAATCCTAGCTCCACTACTTAACTTGCTGCTGTTTTAATCTTTTTAAGCTTCCTCATGTGTAAAATGTCCCCAGTAATAATGCTTAGCTCATAGATTTGTTGTAAGGATTTATTCATACTCTTTATTTAACTATATGGGTAGACTGCGTAAATTCGAGTTCAGCCTGTATAGACTTTACAATTATAAGCTAGTAGGCTAAAATGCAAAAGTAATTTTGCATTATGAGGTTTTGTAGAATGAAAAAAATGATGCATCTTATTAACCCAGCTCAGGTCTGGGCATTTGAAAGTGAAGTGCTAATAGCTTCATAACAAGAGCAATGAGGTAAATGAAATCAACTACATGATTCTACTTTGCTTGAAAATGGATGAAAAATTCTCTTACTCTGACTAAAGTTATTTTTTTCTTTTGTTAAGATTTATTCAAAGAAAATAATGATTAATTCTATTAATATTTCTCATATTTACTTGAACTAGTGTTAGGATTTTAAGAAAATGTTGTTCTGTAAGAAAGGATTAAGTCAGCAAGAATATAATAAAAAATTCTTATTTCTTTGCTGAGCAGAGTTCCCCCACCCTCTGCCCCACTCTATTTTGGATGAAATGTTTAACTCTTTTATTTATATTTCATTGAAGAATATTTTTAAGTAAGTGAAATTAGAGATAAAAACACTAATATAACCAGTATTATTACAGAGTACACCTAATGACTGTATTTGGCATATAGCTGGTCATACTTTGGGGGGTATAAGAGTGGCCACTTTTATCTTTTAACAAATGGTCGATAATAATTGCTTTGGTTATCCTATTTGAACATATTCTCCTCACTCAAACATTTTTAAAGAAAAATGCTTCTTTGGCTTTCAGTCCTTTGAATGGTTACTCTATCAAATTCTTGACTATGGTGTATTTCCAAGGGACCAGGAAAGCAATGGAGAAGCTGTGGCTGAGCTTTCAGTTGCTCTGCCCGGCTGTCTGGCTGTTGTTGAGGTATTAGTAATTCCTGTTAACTCTTTTGTTTGATCTACCCTACTTCCTACAGAAAATTGATCTCAGACCACCTACCAAAAATAAATACCACAGTCAAAGTGCCTAGGGAGAAAGGGAGATATGGTTTCAAAACGTGTTTATTACTTCACTGGAGTCAAAATACTCTTTCACTTGTTAATTTATTAAAGAGAAATTGGCATCACATTTATTTTATCATTTAGTTCTTTGGAATTTAACTTTTATTTTTATTAATTGAAAATTATTCTTTATAACAAGAGCCTTTTGCTTGTATTATTTGTTCTAATTTAATATAATTTTCCTTAATGACATATTTTTCTAAGTTAGCTTTTATGTTATGAGGTGCTTGTTACCTGGTAGATATCTGTGGAGATATTGTATAGATACAATACCACTGTTGTTCCTACTTTGAATCACATTGGAGAGAGTGTGATTCAAACTAATTCAAGTAGCCTGTGGAAACAGTCTTTTACTATAAACCTTCTTGAATTTGTGTTAATATAAAGGAGAGTTTTTCTAAATGCCATCATATTAACCTACTGCAGAAGCAGTAGTGTTCATAACAAAAATATTACTAAACCTTAGTAAAATGAACCATCTCATCCTCTGAGGATGACATGATTAGATAGTATCACCAACTCAACGGTAATGAATTTGCACAAACTCCAGGAGATAGTGGAGGACAAAGGAGCCTAACATGCCGTAGTCCATGGGTACAAAGATTCGGATGTGAACAACAATTGAACAACAACAGTGAAATGAGACACTTATAGTGTTGCATAATGGCTTATATTTGATATAATTATGGATGGAGATTTTAAAATTAGTAATTTGTTACCACTTGCTGTATTAGGATTTGGCCTGAAGTATTTATAAAGTTATGATACATTTATTGTTAACCATCCCCAAGTTCAGATTCTTGTTTGTATTTTAAGGGTAAAAGGAGGGAAAAAATTGGACTTTTAGTCACTGTGCATTTCTCTGTTAAAATCAATTATGGAATAAATTAAATAGATCTGATTATTAAAATAATTAGAAAATAATTAGTGATAGAATTGTTTCTTTTAACTTTCACAGTCTGATTTGAACCAAGTCATTTAATTTGGTTTAAAGAGTTAATTATGACAAGAGGATATTTAATATCCTGTAGCATATGACAGCTTCAAAATATAAATATGGTAATTTATTGTAAAAAGAATAAAGCTAGGGCACATCATTGTTAATCCAGTCCTTTTATCTCTGGAAAATGGAACTCATATTAAGCTTTGAACCTCAGGGGAAAATATATGGGGGAAGGGTATGGAACTCATTTTGTTCTTTGTGTTTATCAGAAAACTATCTTCGTTTCCAAGTATTGAATAATGTTGAATAATAGTATGGTAAGAACAACTATGATCCATGATTTTTGCAAAACTTCATTAAGTGGTGTTGCTAATAGTTGTTCTAAGTATCTTAATTTTATTATATTGGTACCTGTTATATATGACTTAAAAAAATTATACTTAATTGTAAGAAACATATTTCATTGTCTAATAATAATCTAAGCTTTAGCTATTCTAAGTGTCCATAAATGTACCAGCATTATTCAGCATAAACACTATAGATTTAGCAACTGTATTTATAGTAAATTACCACCTTGTAATGTTTTAATTAGAAACCTCTTTCAACTGGAAGTTTTCTATATCTGCAGCTTAAGGATAGTTCATGTTGATAAACAGAAGTCATTGCAGATTTCATAAGCATGTTTTAAATTATCAAAGGAAGTCTGTAGATTATGCAGCTTTTTAAGAAAGTGCATTCTGTTTTTACTTAATTGTTTGAAAATGGATCTAAATTGTATGTCCATTAACACGCTAATATTAGAAGTATTTTTCCTGACCGTTGTACAGTGACACGAGTTCCTCAGATATCATCCAATTTACCTCTTCAGAGTAATGTCTTTAACTTTCATAACTAGAGCAGGAATATGTATTATTTAGATTTTTAAATTGCTTTGGCATTTAAATATGGATTTATTGTAGAAAGTATAGGCCATATTACATAGTCTCAAGGGAGTTTAGAATACATTAACTGTAAATTACATGAATTCATTACTAAGAAACAAAGACCTTTATTCATCTTTTTCAGAATCTAATTTATAAAAATGAAAAAAAGAATCACTATCCTTTGTCTTCCATTTAGTTTTAGACTTTCATCATAGTAAGTAGCAGTGCTAGTTAAAACTGATTAATCACTATTCAGTAACCGTTCTTTGAAAACCATCTGTGTGCAAACCACATTGTTAGGAGATGAGAATGAAAAGATGGATAAGCTATCCTGAAGGTACGAGTAGCTTGGCTAGAGGAATAGATACAGATAAGAATTAGTGTGACAAAAGCTGAACTATCAATGTGAGGAAAGCACTACAGAAGACCAATCTTATATATAAAATATTTTAATTGTCAGTAACAGTGAAGTTTCCATAGAAGAAGGTTCCGTGAGTAAAACTTTGTAAATACATAGGAATGGCATTCAAGATATATAGTCTGAAAAAAAAGTCATGAAATTGGTGTGAAATGTTTATTGAATCACTAGAATTTATGGAAGTGGACAGTTGTATAAGGTAGACTAGGACCAAGAAAGCCAGAGAAGAGAATTAAGACTCACCTTGAACAGTTAGTGATCAGTTAAAAAGACCGATATCTGTGCTTTAGAAAGTAACTGGCTAGAAGATAGAGATTGCTAACATTTTCTAATCAGTTTTATAATAATAAATTATAATATAATAAGCCAGAAACCTATACATTGTCTTTGTCCCCATTACCTGGTTATCCAGAAAAGTCCTGTTAGTTTTACTTCTCAGCTATTGCTTAAGTCTGTTGACTTTGTTTTGTCCCATAGTCATGATCTTCATTCAGGGTAGCATTGTGTTACCTGGACTACTGCAGTAGCCTCTAACTGATCTTACTGCCCTTGTTCTCACCTAGTACACCGTCTGACATTAGTAAACATTACCAGAACTCTGTCAGCCCCTTTCTTTCAGCCTTCTCTCTCTTAGGTTAGTGTTTGTCTGGTGCGGTGGGTTGAAATGTTTCCCTCAAAAAGGTGTGTTGCATGCCCTGTTACCTGTGAATGTCACTATGCTTGGAAATAGAATCTTTGTAGATGTAATCAAGGTATAAGTGAAGATTGAGGTCATACTGGAGTAGGGTGGGCACTTAATCCAATATGACTAGTGTTGTTTAAGAGATATAATAAGAGGAGAAGGGGAGATACATGAGGAGGGAATGCCATGTGATGAGGGAGGCAGAGATTGAAGTGCTGCAGCTGTAAGCCAGGGTTTGTCAGCAAACCATGAGACATGAGGAAGAGGCAAGACAAGATTTCTTTCCTGTGGATTTCAGAGGGAGCATGGTTGTATCAACATCTTGATTTCAGAATTCTAGTCTCCAGAACTGTGAGATGATAAATTGTTGATTTAAGCCACCCAGCTTTGTGGTACTTTCTTATGGAGGCTCTAGGAAACAAATGCATCTTGTATATATTGTTTTACCCTTTAACTTTAATTATTCTTTTTTTCCTTATATTTTAGATTCATCTCTTGTAAACAGCATTTAGCTGGACTTTTTATCTTTGGGGTTTCCCTGATAGCTCAGTTGGTAAAGAATCTGCCTGCAATGCAGGAGACCCCAGTTTGATTCCTGGGTCAGGAAGATCTGCTGGAGAAAGGATATGCTACCTACTCCAGCATTCTTGGGCTTCCCTTGTGGCTCAGCTGGTAAAGAATTCATGCTTGCATTGCTTTCACGGTCGTTCATGGATATGCACAGAGTGACAAACATTAAGAGTCATCTGATGTATATAGGTCTAACAAGGCAATGCTCTGCTTTCTTGTTTTAACTCTCATACTATAAACAAGTCCTTCCTGTGGTGCCATGTTTTTATGTTTCGGTGCTTTATGTTTTGGTGATTTCACTGGACCTCCAAGTGTAATCCTGAAGTGCTATCTAATGTTCCTAAGTGCAGGAAAGCTGTGATTTTCCTTTCAGAGAAAATACATGTATTAAATAAGCTTCACTCGGGTATGAGTTAAAGTGTTGGCCATGAGCTCAGTGTTAAGTAATCAACAGTTATATATTAAATAATACGTCTTAAAACCGAAACTGAGAACACGGTTATGTGTTGTTTGGTTAACAAAATATGATCAGGGGATTGCAGGAACCTAATGTTGAATTTATCCAAGGAGCAGTGGTTTAGCATTCCCTAATTTAGTGTTCTTGGTGACTTTATAGAACTACTGTGAATGACAAGAATGGGCTGAATATTTTTTCTTTTATCTTGTTCTTATGCTCATTGAAATAATAAGCTCTTGTTCTTTATCCCCTAGGATCTATCATTCTGCATATTGGCAACTTTTAATAAACACCCATTCAATGAATAAATGAATCTCTGTGTCTTTCACGTAGTAGATGACCAGTACAGTTGGTTCTGTGTATCCACCGGTTCCCCAGTTCTACCTCCTGAGGAGGGCCAACTGTATTATGCCATAAATAGTATATGAGGGTCTCAAGCACCTCAGATTTTGGTATCTGCAGGGGGATATCCTGGAACCAGTACCCCATGAATACCAAGACAGAACTGTACATTTTTGTTGAATAATGAATACTGAATAAATTGACTACAAAAGATATTACACTGGAATGTTACTTTAATTTTAGAATTTTGTCATATTGAAAAAATAAGATTAGACTTCCTCAGGATTCTGGAGATATATACAGATACAGATTTTGGAGATATGTACAGATACAGATGTTTCTGATGAAGGGATATTTTTTCTCTAATGCCCCAGAATATTGTCATGATTCATTGAAACAAAAGATATCATTTTGAAAGTACCTTAGATTTGGAATATTATGCTTACAAAAAGTCCTAGATGTATTTTTGAAATAATACCATTAGAGACATTCTGGAAAAATTCCCTGTAATTATATTGGTCTGACAAAACTTCACTGGCTAATTTATGCTTGTATAAGTTGCTCTTTGGAACCTTTGGAGACAAAGTATACCTGTCATTTTTTTAAAAACTATTTTTTATGTGTATCCTGTGTTATACATACTAGAATTTTTCATATATGTATGTTTATGCTCATTAGAAACTCTAAAAAACTAGAATTTGATGAAGCTCACTGTGCAGTCTAGCACAGGTACAGATATTAACCCTGTTAACAACTAACTATAGTTAAGTTAACTAGATAGGTCGGTGGCTTGTTTGTCATTCAACAAGTAGATTCCTCCCCTGACACTTCTCCACTGGTGGAAGGTAGGTGCTGCCTTGTTACTGCTGGGTGGGAGTGGAAGTCCAGGTTCTCCACTTGGCCTCTGTAGAATGGTGGAGAGATGGGGGTAACTGGAAGATGCCCCTTGTTTCTGCTTGGCAGGGAGAGTTGTAAGTTCAGAATCCCTCATGGCTTCCACTGACACTGTATTTTAGAGAACGGATAGCCTTCTTATCACTGGGTTTGGTCAAAGACCTGATCTCCTAGACAGCCCCAGTGAGAGGTGGAGTGAGAGTGGACATGTCAGTTCTTCCGTGGTTCTTTCATGGTTCTTCCATGGTCTTCACCATCATTGTGGTTACTGGAGAATGTCTCCTTACCCCGTGGCTGCCCAGTCAGCTTTCCCTATCCACCTCCTATCAGAGGTTTGGGCCTCCTTTTTGTAGTCTGGTGAGGGTGGACACCTAGGCTCCCTACTTGGTCTGTGCTATTAGGGTTGGGGATGGGGTGAAGTATTTTCGTTGGTGTTGCACTAGTGGTAATTATCTAAAAAGTTTCTTGCTAGGCTCCCCATTAGATGGAGAGGGGAGGGTTTTCTTGGGGCCTTTTTTTGGGGAGGGAGTCTCTTCCCATTGGCTTGCTGGCTTCTCTCATTTCCAGTCTGAAATACATGAAGCAAAAAACAGACACATAGGGTATTCATTACCATATAGTTCCTTGAGTCTTGAGCTCCCTACTTGGACTACCTTTTTCTCTTCATCCTTTATTGTTTTATGTTTGTGTTATATGCAATGTCCTTGTTTTTTAATTGTACTTAGTGAGAGGAATAGGGAAAAGTTTGCTTTGTCTTCCTGGAAGCAGAAGTCCTAGCATACAATTTAATTTAAAGTTTAATTACTCATAACCTTTTAAGAACAGTTGATACTATAGTTGCTCACTTGTTGAATTGGTGTATTTTTTTTTGGAAGGCTGTCTCCATCCAAGAGCTTTGTGAACTGAGAAAAGGAAGATGAAGATAAACACTCACAGCATTTCTACCAAGTTAGTTTTCAGATATGTCAATTTCCATACCTTTCATAATCATAATTTATGATTTAGATGAAGAAATACAGAATGCATTGCATTGACAGTAACTTTAGTCTTTTCCTATCACTTCCATTGCTAACTGGTTCTGTTACACTCAATTTATCTTGGATGATCATTTATCTTTTAATTGTGCTGTGGATTGTTAAACAAGCCTGGGCTTTTCTTACAGAACCACAGATCACCTCTAGAGCTAGTGAGCTGGTCAAGGTATCCATTCTAAATTATAAGCTGTCATTCACTTTGATGCTACTCCACAGCCTTTGAAAGATGAAAGTGCAGATGAGCCTGGTGATTTTCAACAAAATGCTATTATTCAGTTTAGATTGTAAAAAAATACATTTTAAGACCCTCAGATTGAATAAGGACTTAAGTTTAAATTTTAATTGGACTGAACATTTTCATTGTTTAATTTTCACAGTTATTTTATCCAGAAAATTAAAGTAAATAATGTCTTTATGAGTTAGGAGAGATATCTCCATTTTACAGATGGGAAAATTGAAAAATGCCAGTTTTTCAAGAGATTAAAACTGGAACAACAGACCAAGATTGGAATTCTCAATATTTTTTTTAACTACCATCTTGTGCTCAGTCCAATAGACCATGCCACTAACTAAATTAAATTTATATATCTTTCAAAATAAGAGCAAGGGGAGAGAAGGGGTTATCCAATTAGAACTTTAGCTTCAGACATGGTCTGTAAGTGTCTAATTTTTCAGTCTGATGCATCAGGAATGTTTCATCATTATCATATCCCCTTTTTCATGTACAGCATAATAAAAAGTCCATAATACTAGGCAGTAATTTAAAAAAATATGAATTTCTCCTTAAGAAATATGATAGTTATTTGAATTTTTTTACAATTTAAAGGAAAACTGAAAAATGTGATATGAATAAACAAATATAGTGCACATTGTTGTTATGGTTCAGTCACCTAGTCGTCTCTGACTCCTTGCGGCCCCATGAACTGCAGCACATACTACCATTAAATATATTACATATCTATATTTTATATGTTGCACAAATGCATTATAAAACTTACTGAAAATTTATGGTAGGTTTGCAAGCTATCAGAGCTTATCATATTATAGACTACTAACAGTAAAGTAAGTTGGAACTTGGAAATTGGTTTATTATGATTAAATTTCATTACATATTATTCTTCTATTAGTTTGAAATATTTATATAGAATATTTTAGAGTAGTTTGTTATAATATGTTAGGAAGAATTTATTACTAAAAATTGAGAGTCTGGGTTCTAGGTTGAGCTCTTACTCAGCTAAATATATTGATCATGGAAACATATTTGCAGGTTTGTCTTTGGAAATTAGAATCCTCATATAGCAGTTTATTATCGATAATATAGCACCGTGGAGATTTCTTTTCTAGTTTTTTTTTCTTTTCACCTTTTCTCTTATTCCTAAGAGTTTCCTTTTGTATTCTATTGTTAAAATTCTAATCAATGTCAGGTAAAACTGTATAACAATATATTACTTTCCAATTCAGTGCTTCTGTTTTTCACAGTGGGTGTTTTACTTAAAATGACTCAGTTCAAGATGGTACTGTGGTATGATTCTATCACTCAATTGTGTCCAACTCTTTCTGACCCTATGGACTGTAGCTAGCCAGGTTTCTCTGTCCAAGGGATTTTTTCAGTCAAGAATACTGGTGTGGGTTGCCATTTCCTCTTCAAGGGGATCTTCAAACTGAATGATTAAACATGTGGCTTCTGCAGCTTCTACATTGCAGGCAGATTCTTTAACCACTGAGCCACCAGGAAAGCCCAAGGTGATACTAAACAAGTTAAAAATTAAAATCTGTATATCAGTTGTCCAAGATTCAGAATGCCTATAACAAAACTAACTTATACACTTTATTCATCCCTCCAAACTAGTTCTTCTCTACCTTTGAGAGCCTATAATTTTTTTGCTATTAAAGTCAGTTGTATTTTGCCTTACATTATAGTGAGCTATTAACTTGACCCCTACAGTACCTGTAAATTGTTTTACACCAGCTATTCTCAGGTACATGTTTTGAATCTAATTCAGTTACGTGAAGACAAGATAAACTCATGACCCCATTCTGATACCTGATTTTTAATATGGATGTATTGATATTGTTTGTATTCAGCTTATTCCTCATTTGGCTGTCAAATTAGTTTTATTGTTTAATCATAGTTATCTTAACCTGGTTAGAATTATTAAGATTTTGTTTCCTCAGTAATCTTCTAATTTGCATGATGAAAAATCAGATGATCACTGATCAATTATTTTAAAACGTATTCCATTTTAATATATGCCGTCTAGATGATCATTCTAACCAGAACAGTGCCTACCACAAATGCTCAAAAATGAATAACTGAGAGAATTGACACTGGTGGCTCAAATGGTGAAGAATCTGCCTGCAATGCGGGAAGACCTGGGTTTGATCCCTGTGTTGCGAAGATGCCCTGGAGGAGGGCATGGCCACCCACTCTAGTATTCTTGCTTGGAGAATCCCCATGGACAGAGGAACCTGGTGGGCTACGGTCCACGAGGTCACAAAGAGTTGGACATGACTGAATGACTAAGCACACACACACAGCAAAAGGTTCTAATAGCCTTTCTGTTTAATAGTTTGTATACTTAGATATTTATAGGTAAGATCACTGTGTTCAAAGATTTGTTAAAAATCCTTAATTTTAGTTTAAACTCTTTAGTGCTAAAACCTGCTTCTCTACATGAACATGTTACATGAAGCCTGTTAACTTTATTAAGATGTACCAAATTAATAGTTATCCAAAGTGAATTGATAGGTTAGGGCTCATTGAACAGAATCGCATAGAATTGTTAATGAGGTATAATGTGTGAAGAGAGTCTATGGACTGGAAACTACTACCCAAAGGTTAATTTGTTTATTACTCAAGCTTTTATTATTAAAATGCAACTAATCGTACATGCTAAATAATACTATTGTATTGTAAATATACTTCTCAGAATATGCGATGTATATTTGAGCGTATATACTGGATTGTACAGATTATCAAGATACAGACGAAGCCTTATCTTATTCTTGGCAAAGTGTCTTTAAATATTCCTAAATAATTAGAGAAATTCAATTATAAGAAAAATTACAAAAAACTAGTCATGTACAGATGTGAGAACTGGATGATAAAGAAGGCAAAGCCCTAAAGAATTGATGCTTTCAAACTGTGGTGCTGGAGAAGACTCTTGAGAGTCCCTTGGAAAGAAAGAACAAACCCATCAGTCTTAAATGAATCAATCTTGAATACTCTTTGGAAGGACTGATACTGAAGCTAAAGCTCCAATACTTGGCCACCTGATGCGAACAGCTGACTCACAGAAAAAGACCCTGATGCTGGGAGTGATTGAAGGCAGAGGTTGGATGGCATCACCGATTCAATGAACATGAACTTGGGCAAATATCATATTGGGGTATAGCCAATTAAAAATGTTGTGATAGTTTCAGGTAAACATCAAAAGGACTTAGCCACACATAAACATGTATCCACTCTTCCCCAAACCCTTCTCCCATCCAGGCTGCCATATAACGTTGAGCAGAGTTCCCTGTGCTATACAGTAGGTCTTTGTTGGTTATCTATTTTAAATATAGAAATGTGTACATGTAGATAGTATATAGTCTTGATAATTATTAGAAAGCAAATTTCTATGTCAAGGCTGTAATAAAATCTTTGTCTTTGAAGCTGTGGGGGGAATCATTTTGGTAGTTTGAATTTATTTGTTCAAAATACTGAAAGGCTGAGCATTGAAAGATTCAAGCTTGTCTCAAGATTGTTCAAAAACATGACTAGATTTCTGTTTATTTAAAGTTGTAAATGATGAAGGAAACAAGTAAAATGGTAGATGAAAATATATTGTGTCATTGAAAAAGATTTCCAGTTCCATCCAAGAAAAGATTTAAGCATATTAGTAATACCTGACTTTTTTACCTTAAGCCTGAAAGAATTCACGAGCATAATCTGATTTTTAAAAAATCACTCTGAAGTATGTTTCTTAGGTTATCATTTTGAACCTTTGGAAACCTGTATAACTTTTTTCTTAACTTGTGCATGAAGAGGAAGTATAACTTTTTCTATAAAAATTTCCTTTAACTCATGTTATTTTGTTGTCCTCTTTACATTTGTGTATAATAGGATAGTACACAGTGCCTTGGACTTGTTATTCAATGGAAACATCCTTTCAGAGATCATTTGCTGTCTAGACTTCTATTTACCAGCAGTCATGAACAGAATGTACTTTTCTATTGAGATTAATATGGTTGCAAAGCAGCATTTTACAGAAGAGTTTTAAATACTGTACTTAGAAAATATGAAGGACAGTTAAAATCTGGTGTCTAATATATAATATAGCCATTTAGTGCAAATATAATCTTTTATTTATATTCCATTCCTTTTATCATAATAAATCTATTGGTCATTTTTTTTTATAGTTTAAAACTTTTATTGTGTAGCTAGGAAAATAAAGATCCATAGAAAAAGTCTTTTCTTGACACATAAAGAAATAGCTTAACTTTGGTACCCCGAATTTAGAATTGTGCTTTTGTTCTATAACGCCTTCCTTTCAGGATTTTCTATACTGTGTTTGAATCCTAGCTCCTGTATAATTTCTGTTGGTTATTTTTTAAATTAAAAAATCCTAAAGGTCTTAACCTTTAGGCCACATATAGTTCATTTAAATACTTGAGTGTAATAAAACCTTGTTATTTTGGATTAGACTCTTTTGGAATTCTGGGTATAGTTTCCATGCAGGTTGAGTAGAAGTTCACTTTTATTGCTTAACAAATTCATACTATAAATCCATTTTACAAAGTACATTTAATCTTGCTGAGGGTGTCTTAGTTAAGGCTGCTATAACAGGTACCACAGACTGGATGACTTAAACAACACTTGTTATTGTTCAGTCACTAAGTCGCATCTGACTCTTTACAATCCCATGGACTGCAGCATGCCAGGCTTCCCTGTCCTTCACCATCTCTCAGAGTTTGCTCAAACTGATGTCCATTGAGTCGGTGATGCCATCCAGCCATCCTATCCTCTGTCATCCCCTTCTCCTTCTGCCCTCAATCTTTTCCAGCATCAGGGTCATTTCCAATGAATCTGCTCTTTGTATCAGGTGGCCAGAGTATTGGAGCTTCAGCTTCAGCATCAGTTCTTTCAATGAATTTTTAAGGTTGATTTCCATTAGGATTGACTGATTTGATCTCCATGCTGTTCAAGGGACTCTCTTATAAAGAACACTTATTTTATTTATTTAACTTTTTATCTTATATTGGAGTTTAGCCCATTAAACAGTATTGTGATAGTTCCAGGTGGATAGCAAAGGAACTCAGCCATACATATACATGTATCCCTTCTCCCAGAGACTCCCTTCCCATTTCTTAATAGTTCTGGAGGTTAAAAGTCTGAGATCAGGGTGCCAGCATGGTTGGGTTCTTGGTGAGGGCCCTCTTCCAGGCTGTGTGCTCACATGGCCTTCTTTGGTTTGTGCCCTGGAAAGCAGGGCTGTTTCCCTGGGTATGGTGATCAGTGAGGTAACCAGATGACTAGGGTGAACTATGCTGGCTGCAGAAACCCTCTAGGACTCAGTGATGCAGAACAGGGATTAGAAAGAAACAGCTTGTCACAGTTGTGTGGGAAAGAGAGCTCTTGGAGTATATAGTCTTGAAAGGCTGCCTCCTTCCCCCAGTCTTTCCTTCACTGGAATCTTCTGCCTGGTCCAGGAAAATCTTAAGCTTTAACCTGAATTACAAAATGTATAGGTATGGTATCAATTCAAATATACTATTGAAAAAAAGAAAACAACATGAGAAAGACAAGACAGGGGAATTCTTAACTTGGTGGACCTCTTGAGCCTGAGTCCATTGGTCATTCTGCTGTGTATTCAACATATTATGTTGAAGTATGGAGCTTGTTTTTTTTTTTTTAATGGTGTCTTTCACTAAGAAAATAATATTCTTGAGGGTAGAATCTATTGCTCCAAGGTAAAACAGAGTACCTAGGACTTTGAAGGTCTTTTGTACTTTGGAGAGGGTATAAATGCTTTAGAAATAGCATTTGCAATGGTTTGAAAGGGTTGCCATCAAAGTCTTAAGATAAAGTAATACCAGCTAGGATTTCACCTGGTTTGTAGCTCCATATTTCAGAGAACTGCTTACCTATGTTCTGAGAAACAGTTCTTATCCATTTCCTTGCCTGAAAGAATGAAAGCCCTCAGACTTGTTCACTTGCCCTCTGCCTCACCCTGTCCACCCCTTTTCTCTTCCCCTGAAAAGTCATAAAGATCCCACTATAATTTTCTTAATCCTTTGATGAAATCACTCTTGCTTTTGCATCTTTTATGTCCTACATGTCAGTTGTACTTCCTAAGGTTTTTCATAGCTATGACTAACAATATTTTTGAAATATTTTTCATCAGTCATGACATTTCACCAGGAGCTTCCCTGGCGGCTCAGATGGTAAAGAATTTGCCTGCAATGTAGGAGACCTGGATTCAATCAATGGGTTGGAAAGATCCCCTGGAGAAGGGAATGGCTACCCACTCCAGTATTCTTGCCTGGAGAATTCCATAGACAGAAAAGCCTGGCAGGCTACAGTCCATAGGGAAGATAATAGACTGCCTGGCAGTATGGCTGATTTACCAGAATCCCATGAGATCAAGAAACATATTTTACCTTAAAGATTTTTTTTTTCTTCATAAACATTTGTTATTCTGCATTCATAAACTGTTAGACCTAAGAGACAAAACTCCTGCCCTCTAAGATTAAACTTTTTTGTCCCCAGCACCCAGCAACTCTCTTCCCTGCCTTAAGAGAGATGTATGAAGAATCCATAGCTTAAAGTAAACCATCTTATTTGTAGTCAGACATACACTTGATCCATTAGAAATTTCACTTCAATTTGTATTACATGTGTGAGGTTGTTTTTATATGTGTTTTTCATAGCCTGAAATGGTTATAATTGAAAGTACTGTGCTCATCATCATTGTAAGTAACTATATAGTTTGAGTTACACTTTGTCAGATTGCTTTTAAACTATGGATAAAACTTACAATAAATGCAAAATTTGTAGGTACTTTATAAACAACACTGGTAGGTAGTTGATACACAATATTATATGTACTCTATTGGCACTAGTGTTAAAGAACCCGCCTGCCAATGCAGGAGACGCAAGACGTGGAGAGGAGACAGAGGAGCCTGGCGGGTGGAGTAGCAAAAGAGTTGGACATGGCTTAGCAACTAAAAAACAACATGTGCTATAAGAGAAAAAGAAAGCAACGTATTCTGGGTAAATTTAGTTATGGCAGTAGCACCTAAAAAGGATCTAGATGCCGTTTCTCTTCATAATGTCTTCACATTAGACTGCCATATGTAATCTTTTCAGTACCTCTCTAATGAATGGCAATGCCAAAGAATGCTCAAACTACTGCACAGTTACACTCATCTCACACGCTAGTAAAGTAATGTTCGAAATTCTCCAAGCCAGGCTTCAGCAATACATGAACCGTGGACTTCCTGACGTTCAAGCTGGTTTTAGAAAAGGCAGAGGAACCAGAGATCAAGTTGCCAACATCCGCTGGATCTTGGAAAAAGCAAGAGAGTTCCAGAAAAACATCTTTTTCTGCTTTATTGACTATGCCAAAGCCTTTGACTGTGTGAATCACAATAAACTGTGGAAAATTCNGGGAGGACCGAGGATGAGATGGCTGGATGGCATCACGGACTCGATGGATCCGAGTCTGAGTGAACTCCGAGAGATGGTGATGAACAGGGAGGCCTGGCGTGCTGCAACTCATGGCGTCGCAAAGAGTCAGACACGACTGAGCGACTGAACTTAACTGAAAAATAGTTCATTAGTTATCAGTGTGTTTTGAACAAATATCAAAATAAAGGTTAAAGTGAATTGTTATAGTTTAAATTCTTTTACATGAGCTATTCAACTAGGTAAAAAGTTCCTTCAAGGACTTTATAAACTAAGCCAGTCAGAAGTTACTCTGTTTGAACAAAAGAATACACTGAATTAAGGCAGGAACTGTTTGTTAACTCAAAATAGGCACTTTCATAAGTGGAGTCTTGAAAATGATAAAGAATTAATTACTTAATAAAGATAGCTAATACATGTCTTAGCAATGAAAAAAATACTAATTCAATATCTACCATAATTTAAATTTTAAGAAAAGGGATGCATGTATAATATTTAGAATAGTATTCAAATTAAACTTAATAGCAAAGAGAAAATATAATGTATATTCTATCAATGGAGACATACAGGCAGTTTGTGGTAGTTTTTACATTTCATGTGTCAGCATTTTGTGGAGAGTTCTATGAAGCTGAAATTCAGATTTGCAGTAATTCTTTTCAATGTAGAATATAACAGTCTCAGTCATTCTGGGGTCTGTGATTTTAAACGACGTTTCTCTCTGATTGATCATAGCTGTTATTGAAATAGCTGGTAATATGTGACATGGTGCTATAATTTAGACAGAAAAAAAATGGGTTGTGAATTATATCCACTCAGCTTAAATCTCTCTGTTTCTTGTCTCCATGGCATCTTTTATACTTTTCTGCAAAAAAGGCCCCTTAGCATAATGTTCCTACTTTTTCCCAGGGAAAAAGGAAGGCTGACGATCAGTTTTACGCAGAGTATTCAAGGGAAACTTGTAGAACAAAATTATAGGGAGAAAATAAAATAAGATTCAGAATTTCCCAGTACCAGAAATGAAAGTTTTAGTCACTTATTTTTTTTAACAAATGTGCTTTACATATATATCTTGGAGTCAGTTTTCAAAAAGGTGAAAATTTGTGGATATGGTGATGTTCACATAATTTCAGATGTTTATATTTGAGGCTAGTCCTTATATAAATCACTCTCCTCTCTCTTCTTTTGTAGGTAGAAGTAAACTATAGTATAATTCTTATGATCAGTAGATAATAAAGCGTGTGGGGAACTGTATGTGTTAAATGATTTCCCTGTTAAAATCCACTTTTCAGACTTCTGCTTCGTGTTTGCACTGGCAGTTCTTCAAAACTACCAGCTTGCCATTTAGAATGATCAGGGTGGATTGATGAAGACTTATTCGTAGACTCAGCTTGCTCTGTGGCCTGTGAACATTTATAGAGTTTCTTTTTAAAATATATTTAGTAAAATTTGGAAGGTGAAATTTGTACATTACTTTTTACAACTTTATTGAGGAGTAATTGATATATGATAAACTGTACATAGTTTAAGTATGCAGTTAGATTTTTGAGTGTGAAATGACCACTCCTGGAATAAGGTAATGGACATATCCATCACCCTGCAGAGTTGCCTCCTACTTTGTTAGTCCCTCTCTCCCTCTCTCCTCCAACACCCTTCATGCCCTTTCCTGGCAACCATGCTGTTGGTATTCATTTTCTAGAATCTTAAATAAATGAAAACACACAATATGTGTGTCCTCTCTTCCCCTGCTTCTTTTAACATTAGATTCATCCATATTGTTACATGTATCAATAGTCAATTTCATTTTATTGGTGAGTAACCTGGTGTTGTATAGCTGTGTCACAATTTACTTATCTCTTCACCTGTGTGTGGATGGACATTTGAGATATTTTCAGTCTTGGCTATTACAAATAAAGATGCTGTGAGACTTGGGTACAAGTCTTCTCATAGATACGTGCTTTCATTTGTCTTGAAATGGGGTTGGCAATTTTTTTCTTTGGAGACTCAGATAGTAAGTGTGTTAGGCTTTATGGACACTGTGATCTGAAAGCTCCAGGTGGTAAGCTGGGGTAGTGGTGGGACTCACTTATTTGTTTCCTTTATATGGGAACCACTGACCTGTGCTACCTTTTGACCAATTTCTGAAAACCATTGTACGACGTTGTGTTTTTAGTTGGTTAGAGGGAGTAGGACCTAATTCAGTTCTTATTACCCTTATCCTTGGCTGGAAGTAGAAATTTTATCTATACATTTTTAATGCACTTGTGTTTCTTTTTAAAAAAATTTTAATGTCATTCCACTTAAAACCATTATACCATCATACCCAGATATGTGAGTTCTCTGTTTTCATATTATATTTATTCCGTAGAATTTGTAGCTCCAGTACTAAGGCGGGGTCGGGAAGATCCCCTGGATGAGGGCATGGCAACCCCCTTCAATATTCTTGCCTGGAGAATTCCATGGACAGAAGAGCCTGGCGGGCTACAGTGCAGTGGTCGTGAAGAGTTGGACACGACTGAAGCAACTTAGCACGAATGCGTGCACTAAGAAGTAGATAGAGTGACTTGTGGATTCCCTAGAAGTTCATCTCTTAGAACACTCATCTATTTATATAAGAATATTAACATATGTTGATATACCAGTTAGTACTGTACCCCTCATATAAGAGTCAGCATTATTCTCTTACTGATTGCTTCTGTGTTTTTTTTCCCTTTGTGCTTTTTATATAAAGACCTTTTATAGTATCATAGTATACATTTAATACTATATGTATATATGTATATATATAATAGATATATATACAAAAAAGTACATAAAACATAAATGTACAGCTTAATGAAATTTCATGTAACCAACACACATTTAACCATTACTCAGAACAAGAAGGAAAATGTTGCTAGCACCCTAGATGCCTCCAGTATGCTATTTCTCATTCACAAGCTTCTCTCTCCCACCAAAGATGATCGTTGTCTGTACATCTGTGCTTTCTTGCTTTTTTTTATACTTTTATTACTTAGGTATCCAACTCCAAACACTGGGGTTTGGGTTTGCCTGATTTGGAAACTTGCATAAATGCAACCCTATATTTTTTTATGTTTGGCTTCATGTCTCTTTAATATAATCTTGTTATAATCTGTGGCAGTACCTCACTTGTGCTTTTCATGCTCTTGACACTTTTTCAAGAATATTAGCCAGTTTTTACATAGAATGCCCCTTAGGCTGATCTTTTTAGGGGGATACTTTTAGGGGAGAACAGCGTGGAAGTGTGATAATCAGAGTGCCCTTCTAGGTGCATTGTGTTGTGGTGCGGGGTAGGGGAGGGCAAGTAAGGCGGTCGTGTTGGTAATTTTGATTATTTGGTTAGTTTTCTGAATTTTTGTACCCTGAAGTTACTGTGTGTGTATGTGTGTGTGTGTGTGTGTGTATTGTAACTAATAAGTGTTTTCTGGGGAAGAACTTTGAGACTAGGCAAGTGTCATGTTTCTCATCCTACCCTCATCTTCTAGTTTTAGTATCTTTCAATGGTTTTTGCCTGCAGCAATAGTTATCATAACGTTTTTTCAATTTCATTTTGGCAAATATTTCAAATATGGTGAATTTCAGTTTCCTTCATTCTTTCTCAGTCCATTAATAGGAATTGAAATGTAAAGAACCACTGCCCCTTCTTCTTGAATTCATACTACTGAAGACTTAGGAGTAATTCACTCCATGGGTTGTAAGCCAGCACTTTGCCTGGATTTTACTGTTTTGGCTTTGGCTGTTGGGAACACCTTCAGTTCGGCTTCTGTGAGCTTTTGATGCACTGTCATCACTTTTCCATACCTCCTGACTTCCTGGCACCACAAGATGTTCTAGGCTCTTCTTATAATTTTCCTTCCTCAGTCCAGAAATCAACCTTTTCTCTAAAGAGCCAAATGTTTTTGTTTTAGTTGGTGAAGATTGATGGTTGGAAACACAGATCGAAGTCCTCAGCAGGGTCGTTGCTGCTGTCAGTTGTCAGAGTTAGGAGTGTACTGTATACTGACATGCACCTACACACACATTTATATTTATATCTTTATCTATCTGTGAATTTATTAAAAGCCAAGAGTTCCAGTTGATACCTCTTGATTCTAATCCAATATTATTTATTATGTTCACTCTAGCCTCTCCCCTTTTTTTATTTATTCTGCACAATGAGCAATCTGTATCTCCTTATCCATGGAATATTTGTTTTTTAAATTCTTATATGCATATGGTGTATTTTCATAATTACTAACCCATACCCCTGTGCGAAACAAGTTTATGAACTCAAGGACTTATATTTATATATAGTTCTTTTTATTTGTAGACTTACAGAATATGCCAAAATTCTCTTTTCTGAAGTTGCTCCGTTAATGTGGTATGTTATTCATCTGTATATGCTTGCACATTATGTTAGTATTTACTTTCTGAATATCAGTGGCTCAACAGCATTTCTTCATATATACCTTTGCAAAATGATTCAGCTTTCTTTGTTTACTTCAGCACCTTATTTATCTTTCCCCAGTCTTACTTATTATTTTTGTTATTTGTGTCATTGTATATTTCACAAAGATCATGTTCAGGTAATTTATTTCTAACAGCACACAGATTTTTCTTTATTTAAACGTGGTGGTGGTGGATTTTTTTTTTTTTTCTTGAAGCACTAGAGCATTTTGTTACTCTTATACAAGTATTTAGAAAGCAAACCAGAAGAGAAAAGTGTAGGCTATAGAAAAGTCTGTAAGGATAATAATAAACTCATTCATTTGCTCATTCATGTTTTATCTGTGCCTAATGGCATATGCTGCTTTTACTTACATTATATTACAAGTCTTGAAGAATAATGTAGGCCTTCTCAGTAATGTACAGTTTCTCAAACTCAGAAGGGCCCTATTGATCCTGTTCTAAGTGCCTTGACTTTCTCTTTTTTCCTAGTACTGAATGTATTGGATATAGTCTGCTCTTTGGGGAACATGCTCTTTGGCTTAGAAGTGGGATTTTATTTAAGTCAGTCAGTATTCAAGGTACTGTAAGTTTTTTCAAAGTATTTTATTGCAGCTGAAAACTGTATCAGTTAGTGGGTAATGTAATTAGGGCTTGTAGACAGAACAGTTAATTTTGAGTTGTTTAGCTTATTTTTAGAAAGATCCCCTTTGCCTTTTTTTAAACTTTTAATTTGAAATAATTATAGACTCAATTTCCTTTCAAAGCAGTTTTTTCTAAGCCTGCTATATCATCACTGAATAATGATGAATGAGGTTCTTTTAAATGATGTTCCTTCTATTACCTGCCAAGTTTTATTTTTCCTTTATGTGAGAACATTTTCTGGAAATAATTTTGCAGCTTTCTTTCCAGAATAGATATTTGTTAATATTTGTATTTGGGAAATTGAAGCAAAATGAACATCAGCCTTGCCTATCTTTACTTTTTTCAAAAGCTCTAATAGATTTTCTTTCTTTTTCCCAATAATGCCTTCTTATTCCAAAAATTTCTTTGGTAGCCACGTTGTAGAAGCATTTGGTTATAAGCAAATATTTTGGGAGTTATTAGCGTTTGTATAAAAATTATGTTAATATTCACCTAACAGAAGTTGCAAAAAATTACCTGGTACTAAATGAGTCAGGGTTTTTACTGTAACACATACTTTTAACGTATACATTTAAGTGCATCTGTCAATGGTGAATTAATGCCTTTACTCTGGGATTTAAAATGTGATTGCTATATAACATATGAGTACCCTGTCATAATGAAACGGTGCCTATTATTTGACAATAGTTATGCATACAGTCTGGCAAAATAATTTTTTGAAAGGTAAAAGCATTTTAAGAAATGTTCCATCTTATAAGTTGGAATTTTTGTTCTCAGAGTATTAATTATTTTACACATAGCAAACCTTTAAATTATGGTACATATTAAAACCCACTCATACGAAGGTGGTAGTATAATTTATGGTAAGGAATAATATGTACATGAATGAGAAAGAACAAGATTTAAAAAGCAAAATATATATATGCTGTGTAACTAACATATTTAAGATATTTCTTATTTAGAAGGTAGTTATTAGATAGGCAAGTTGGAGGAAGAGGGGGACACTAAATTGTATATTGGCACGCTTCCTGAAATGCATATGCATAGTAATTAGAGACATTGATTTTTAAATGTCAGCCAGCTTTTATTCTCTTCCTTTTCTAGCATCTATTTGTATGAAGTGACTATTCTTACTTCTAAAAGGAGTTTATCAAGCTTTTTGTGAACATTTGTTATATAGGAAATAAATTACCACTGCTATATTTAACTAACATTAATTTTGTGATACTGGCAATTTGTGAGTGATTTAAAGTTTTATTGATTTGATTAATTTCTTTTTTGTCAAATGATGGTGAAGAAATTCTCCATTTCCCAGTTGAGACATCTGGGGACATTTCTCATGCTTTCTGCTTGCATCCAGTAAAGAAATAATGCCTTTAGTCATTTATAACCTTCAACAACATGTTAAAATGTGTTACATTAAGATTCACATTCCAAACTTAAGTAGCTTTTTGCTAAACTGGTTTAATTTATTATTGTTTTTATCTGCTCTTAGCACTCTTAAAATGGCAGCCCACTCCAGTGTTCTTGCCTGGAGAATCCCATGGACAGAAGAGCCTGGCGAGCCCTAGTCCATGGGGTCGCAAAGAGTTGGACACAACTAAGTGGCTAACATTTAGTGGCCTTTAATACTTCATAGGCTTTTAAAGAATATAGGGAACAGAGGATATTCCTGAGAGATGGAATATCTGTTTACTTAATTCATAAAATCGAAGATGCTTTAAAAGTGTGCTCTGTTAGTCTTACCAAGTCAATGGAAAGCTAATGTAGGCGTGGAAAATTGTTCCCTTCTCTTCTAGGTTCTTTGAACCTAGATCCTGTGTTGGCAAGATCCCCTGGAGGAGGGCATGGCAACCCACTCCAGTATTCTTGCCTGGAGAATCCCCATGGACGGAGGAGCCTGACAGGCTACAGTCCATGGGGTCTCAAAGAGTTGGACACAAGTGAGTGACTCAGCACAGCACTAGGTTCTTTGGTCTAATAATTAAATTGACAGAAGACAAGTTAGCAGGAGAAAACATATTTAAGTTGGTACGTACAGGATCCCCTGTGATAAGAGACTCAAGAGCAAGTTGGACAGTTGAGGCTTGTGTGCCATCCTATGCTAAGGAGTGGGAGCAGGGCCTGGGTCTTCAAAGGGGAAGAGTGACNCCTGGAGGAGGGCATGGCAACCCACTCCAGTATTCTTGCCTGGAGAATCCCCATGGACGGAGGAGCCTGACAGGCTACAGTCCATGGGGTCTCAAAGAGTTGGACACAAGTGAGTGACTCAGCACAGCACTAGGTTCTTTGGTCTAATAATTAAATTGACAGAAGACAAGTTAGCAGGAGAAAACATATTTAAGTTGGTACGTACAGGATCCCCTGTGATAAGAGACTCAAGAGCAAGTTGGACAGTTGAGGCTTGTGTGCCATCCTATGCTAAGGAGTGGGAGCAGGGCCTGGGTCTTCAAAGGGGAAGAGTGACTCATAGAATAATAAGACCTAATGTGTAGTATTTAGAAGTTTGCCCTGCCATGCAGGTAAGACTTGCAGATAACATTATGGTAATAGCTGTTTTCCTGGGCCAGGCCCCCATCTAAATTCTTTTAGATAGTTAAGGGAGAGGTCAAAGTTTTTCCTGAGTCTTCTGGATCTTGATTGCCGTCAGCTGGAAATAATCCACATATGAAGTGACATATTTTAGGCTGGTATGTTCTCCCCTTCAGTAATAACACAACGACTCACACTGTCACTTGGTGACAATGATTATAAGACACCATAGAGTAGTTAATTTAATTATGTGCTTCTCATACCCTGCATGACTACATGCTCCACAAGTATAATTCTTTTTTTTTTTAATGTTTTATTTATTTTTTTATATTTTTGGCTCTTCTGGTTCTTCGTTGCTGCATAGGGTTTTTTTTCTCTAGTTGCAGTGAACAGGGGCTACTCTCTAGTTGCAGTACATGGCCTTCTCATTGCGGTGGCTTCTCTTGTTCAAAACATAGGCTCTGGGGCACATGGGTTTCAGCAGTTGCAGCTCGCAGGCTCTAGAGCATAGGATGAACAGTTGTGATACACAAGCTTAGTTGCTTTACAGCATGTGTGTTCTTCCTGGATCAGGGATCAAACTTACGTGTCCTGCATTGACAGGTGGATTCTTGACCACTGAGCCACTAGGGAAGCCCTGATACAGCATGGTTCTAATGATGGTTATTTCCTTATTCATAATGTTTCATGTAGTCAAGAATGATGTGTGCGTGCACAGTTGCTATAGTCGTGTCTGACTCTTTGCGACCCCAGGGACTGTAGCCTGCCAGGCTCCTCTGTCCATGGGAATCTCCAGGCAAGAATACTGGAGTGGGTTGCCATGNAGGTCTCCAGTTAGATCCCTTCTGCTGCTGATGTCCTAAATCCAAAGAATTCCCTGGAAAATCCAAAGGGCTCTCTAGAAAGCAAGCCGTGTAGCGCGTGTCCTTTCAACGCCCCTCGCTCAACATATGCTACCCCGGGAGTACAGCTACTCACTGCGGGAGATGACCCCGCCCGATCCCCCTAGACCACCGACCCGCGGAGCCTCAGGTCTCACCTGAAAGCCCAAGGGTCTCCCTCACGCGGGACCTGGAGTAAGGGGAAGGAAGCCCACGCCACGCCTGAGAGGAATGCCGGAAGCAGTCCCTGGTTCCGGACCTCGGCCCGGTTCTCTGCTCAAGGGGGAGGTCCCGGCACAAGCGGCCATATTAGGCCCGATGTAGCGATGCCGAGGGCAGGCTTGGGCCGAGAAGCCTGCTAAGTTATGAGGGTCCGCAACCTCCGCGGCGGGCCAAGAACAAGGATGGCCCCCTCCGCTCTGCTCCTCATTCCAGACCCCTCCCAGCTCCCGAGGGGCGGCCCGGGTCTCAGGCCGCAGGCTGAGCCCGGCACCCTGGAACCCGGGTGCATGATGGGAGGTGTAGTTCCGAAGGGAAACTTTGCTTTCTTGCCCCACTCGTCGCTATGGTGACAGGAAAGCCGCGATTGACGCCTGTGGGAGTCTATCTAAAGTTAAGTCAGATGGAAAAGGCACTCAGAACCCATTCCCGCCTTCAACCCTCTCATTTCGTTGGCAGATGGGCCTGGAATACAAGCCACTCACTCAGACCCTGTCCAGCAGATACTTTATTGACTATTGTGGTGGCCCATTAAATGCAGGCCAATGGCAATGAGCTGGGGGAAGAAAAAAGTTAAGACCAGTCTAGTTACTCTAGACTCTGGAGTTTTAAAGGGTAGTTAAAACAGCCCCAAGAATGTTCAGGATAACGGTGGATGAGAGAGTTGTTTTTGTGTGTGTGCAGCTTGAGGGATCTCCGTTCCTGGCCAGGAATGGAACACCAGCCTCCCACAGTGAAAGCCAGAATTCTAACTACTAGGTCACCAGGGAAGCCCCCTCCCCCAACGATTTTCTGTAAGAGGAGGAAATGATATTCTGGATGAAAACTAAAGACATGATGGGATTTCAATGACTGGAGACAGAAAAACAGTATGAGCAAAGACCCAGAAGCTGGAGAGCACCTGGCCAGTGTTTAAGGGAAAAGAGATGAAGCTGGAAATACCGCTGAGCAGACTGGAAAAGACTTTGCATGCCAAACTGAGGAGTTTGTCTGTTTCCTGTGGCCCCTGTGCAGGCTTTGTCAGGAATAGGAGAAATATTGCATTCATTTGAAATATAAGAAGACATGAGAATGGCCCTTTGACTGCTTTGGGAGACAATTGAGAAGTCTGCTTCTCCTTACTCCCTCCCAGGATTATGATTACCTGGAGGCATCTACTGTATGTCTGGTTTTGGGGGTAAGGTAGCTTACTGAGAAACAGTGGTTCTTGTCAACTCCTGGCTTCCCTCCTATGATGGGTGAGAAGGACTAGGTTCTTTACACTTAACCTTTCCCCAGTATGTTTTTGGAAACACGTGGGAGGTACCATGGAGAGGACACTGGTTTACAGACATGGCATCTTGAAACTGGCATGTTTTGAATGTTTATCTGCATCCCCCCAACCCGACGACAGGAACCAGTGTGCGGGGAAGAGAGGGACCCCAGCCCCTAACTCGTTTCATTGGCCTGCTTTTCATCTGTCCTTTGCTTTTAAGTTGTGTTGCTCAAAGAAAGAAGACTTNGAAGATGTGTATAAGAGACAGCCCCAGGCACGGCCTCCCCCAGAGTGACAGTCCCAACCGCTGGGAGCCCCCAGACGTGACTGTCCCGGCTGCCGGGAGGCCCAGGCACGGCCTCCCCTAGACGTGACCGTCCCAGCCGCCGGGAGCCCCCAGACGAGACCGTCCCGGCCGCCGGGAGCCCCCAGACGTGACCCCCCAGACGTGACCGTCCCGGCCGCCGGGAGCCCCCAGATGTGATCCTCCCGGATGCCGGGAGCCCCAGGCACGGCCTCCCCCAGAGTGACAGTCCCAACCGCTGGGAACCCCGAGACGTGACTGTCCCGGCTGCTGGGAGCCCCAGGCACGGCCTCCCCCAGAGTGATGGTCCCAGCCACCGGAGTACCAGCCAGGGTGGGGGACAGCTGGGGCCAACCCCCTCTCGGGACTCACTTTCTCCACATTGCGACGAACTTGTGGACGGACACGGAGCCGGTGCGCTCACCGCCAGCGCCGCAGAAGAGCGGTCCCTTCCAGTAGAGCGGGCAGCCAAGATGTGTATAAGAGACAGCACCCNGGGACTCACTTTCTCCACATTGCGACGAACTTGTGGACGGACACGGAGCCGGTGCGCTCACCGCCAGCGCCGCAGAAGAGCGGTCCCTTCCAGTAGAGCGGGCAGCCACAGGCCTGCGGGAGGGGGGGGACCCGGGTGAGCGCATCCTGGCCCCCACGGCGGCCCGGCCCCAACGAGGCAGGGAGAGCCGCTGTGTGCAGACGGCGCGCCCCGCACAGCCCAGCATGTCTCTGAGGACACGGCAGCCCCTCGCCCTCGGTCACGCAGGCGATGGGGACGCAGACACTGCTCCTGAGGATGCGCTGTGCACCTCGTGCACCGAGCGGAACGTGACGGTCAGCAACCGGCACAGAGCAGGTGAACACAACCCCAACCCCAGAGTCTCAGCATCTCGTGGCCCGTGAGGAGAGCGTAAACGACAGAGGAGACTGTGAAATTCTCGGGACGTGACAAGGACGCTCCTTCAACACTGCACATCTCAGGGGCCAGGGTGACCACATCGCTCACAGCCACAGCTTTCAAGACCCTGAAGCTGGGAAAAGCTGAGGCAGGAGCAGAAGGGGACGACACAGGATAAGATGGCTGGATGGCGTCACCGACTCGACGGATGTGGGTTTGAGCAACTCTGGGGTTGGTGACGGACAGGGAAGATGTAGTGCAACCCATGGGGTCACACACAGCTGGCCACGACTGAGCTCCTGACCCAGAGAGGGCCCTGGAGAGGATGGGGTCACACAGAGCTGGCCACGACTGAGCGCCTGACCCGCAGAGGGCCCTGGAGAGGACGGGGTCACACACAGCCGGCCATGACTGAGCGCTTGACCAGAGAGGGCCCTGGGGAGGACGGGGTCACTCACAGCACCTGATTCACAGAGAGGGCCCTGGGGAGGACGGAAACAGCGGAGACGCTCTGGCTGCTCTATTTCCTGGGGGCGGGACTGTAGACGGGGCTCAGTTTCGCCCTCAACGCTTTGGTCAAATCCTGGGACAGACACCAGCTATGTGAACACTTTACCAACAGTTCTCAAACACCCAACTCATGAGGGCAAGACCAGGAGAGTCCAAAACACATGGGAACACTCCAACAATCCCAGGATACCCGGGTTCGACTCCTGGAGGAAGATCCCCTGGAGAGAGAAACGGGAATCCCCTCTACTGTCCTTGCCTGGAGAATCTCACGGACAGAGGAGGCTGGCGGGCTACACTCCGCAGGGTTGCAAAGAGGCAGACAGGCCTGAGCGACGAACAGCAGCAGCAGGAAAAAGCCGAGCAGCTCAGTGACCGGCGCAGGGTGACCCCCAAGGCCCGCAAGCTGTGCGCTCATGGGCCCCGCAGGCAGAGAGCACGAACGGGGTCGGGACTGCAGAGGGAGACGCGGAGGAAGCACGGAACCAGATCCCAGCAGACGGGACCACAGGACAGTCTCAAGCGGGGGACCCGGACCCCGGCTCACAGACCACCATGCTGCAGGGGGCGGTGCAGCGGCCAGCAGGCGGCCAGCACGCCCCGCCCGATTAAACAAAGCGGACAGACGACCCCTGCAGAGCTTTCTCCAGAGAAGACATGCAGACGGCCAGGCTGCACACGAAAAGACGCTCAGCACGGATAACCAGAGAGACCCAATCAAAGCGACAGAGAGGGTCACCTCCCCCCGATCAGAATGGCCGCCACCCACAAATNGCAGAGCTTTCTCCAGAGAAGACATGCAGACGGCCAGGCTGCACACGAAAAGACGCTCAGCACGGATAACCAGAGAGACCCAATCAAAGCGACAGAGAGGGTCACCTCCCCCCGATCAGAATGGCCGCCACCCACAAATCAACAAACAGTGAACGCTGCAGACCGCGTGCAGGAAGGGGAGCCCTGCCACCCTGCTGGTGGGCCTGTCCACCGTTACAGCCACCGTGGAGGACACCACGGAGGCTCCTGGAAGGGTACAGACAGGGCTGCCACGTGGGCCAACAAGCGCACGGCTGGGCATGCGTCTGGAGGAGGCACAGCGGAAGGGGCGCCTGCACCCCGCGCTCACGCAGCACCACTCACAGCAGCCAGGGCGCGGGAGCAGCCAGAGGGCGCCGACCGTGGGCAAGGACGTGGCACGGGCACGCCGTGGGCTCCACCCGGAGTGAACAGCGTCACCTGCAGCGGCGTGCGTGGACCTGGCCTCGGCCACACTGCGTGACGGGGCTCAGAGAGGACACCTCAGTGCTGCCCGCACACGGGGAGTGCAGAGAGAAGCGGCAGCTGGCCCTCCTCACAGAGCAGAAGCAGACGCTCAGGCCTGCAGAGCGAGCTGATGGTCACAGGGGGCGGGGTGGGGGAAGGGATGCTCAGGGGGTGTGGGATGGACGTGGACACACGGCTGTGTTTAACACGGAGAGCCAGCAAGGACCTGCTGGGCAGCACAGGGAACTCTGCTCAGTGTCACGGGGCAGCCTGGATGGAGGGGATCTGGGGGAGAATAAATACATGTACAATTGTGTTTCAGTCCATCTGCTGTCTGCCTGAAACTATCACAACACTGTTAATCGACTAAACTTCAATATAAAATAAAATGTTTTAAAAACATAAATTCAGCAAGTCAGGTGAGCTGAGCAGACACCTGAAAGCTGGGAAGTAACTCAGCAAACTCAAGGTCCACGACCTTCCCATGCAGGAAACGACCAGTCTCAAATGCCTCACTGTGAATTCTCCCAAATGTTAATATAAAGCGCCATCCCAAACCTCAACACACAGCTCCAGAAAGGGGACCAACAGCCCAGTCCGCTCAGTGAGGCAGAGCCCTCCGCTGCCGAACTAGACAGAAGATGCAGCGAGAAGGAGACCCCAGACGGGCATCTCCCAGGAG
>SJYV01050388.1:291370-382325 GCA_006410875.1 Neotragus pygmaeus
AGGGGTGGGGGAAGGGATGCTCAGGGGGTGTGGGATGGACGTGGACACACAGCTGTGTTTAACACGGAGAGCCAGCAAGGACCTGCTGTCCAGCACAGGGACCTCTGCTCAATCCTCTGTGATAACCTTATGGTCACCAGGGGGGAGGATGGGGGAAGGGATGCTCAGGGAGTCTGGGATGGACATGGACACACTGTCGTATTTAACATGGAGAACCAGCAAGGACCTGCTGCCCAGCACAGGGAATTCTGCTCAATGTCACAGGGCAGCCTGGATGGAGGGGATCTGGGGGAGAATAAATACATGTACAAGTGTGTTTCAGTCCATCTGCTGTCTGCCTGAAACTATCACAACACTGTTAATCGACTAAACTTCAATATAAAATAAAATGTTTTAAAAACATAAATTCAGCAAGTCAGGTGGGCTGAGCAGACACCTGAAAGCTGGGAAGTAACTCAGCGAACTCAAGGTCCACGACCTTCCCGTGCAGGAAACGACCTCTCAAACGCCTCACTGTGAATTCTCCCAAACATTAACATAAAGCGCCATCCCAAACCTCAACACACAGCTCCNGGCTGAGCAGACACCTGAAAGCTGGGAAGTAACTCAGCGAACTCAAGGTCCACGACCTTCCCGTGCAGGAAACGACCTCTCAAACGCCTCACTGTGAATTCTCCCAAACATTAACATAAAGCGCCATCCCAAACCTCAACACACAGCTCCAGAAAGGGGACCAACAGCCCAGCCCGCTCTGTGAGGCAGAGCCCTCCGATGCCGAACTAGACAGAGGGTGCAGCGAGAAGGAGACCCCAGACGGGCATCTCCCAGGAGTCTGGACCGAAACCCTGACAAGACACAAGACGCAGGACTGCAAAGCACACGAGGAGGATGAGGAGAGGGGACTTACGGCGAAACGGGAACTGAGTCAGAGGCGCCAGAGGGCTTCCTCCTCTGAACGCTTGCTTCCCGTCATGATGGGCTGAAGAGGAGCCACAGGATCCCGCAATGCGTGCGGAAAAGCAGTGGACTCGCGGCCCCACCGGTGTCCAGGGTGCCCTGCCCCGAGGCTGTTCCGCGGCGCCGGGCCGCATCCACAGAGAGACCCGGCCACTGCCACGGGCCGAGCGCGAGAGCAGGGAAGACACGCGGGTTACACTGGACAAGGGTCCCTGCGTTTGTCTGCACAGGATGGGAAGGGCAAGAAACACCTAAGGACCCTGAGGAAGCAGTCCCATGACAGAATTAGCAGCAGGTCAATACACAGGAATCAGCAGAAGGTCTACACAGCACAAGGGAAGGTCATGAACTTACGTAAACTAAGGTTATCCAAGTCTATGCCCCAACCAGTAACGCTGAAGAAGCTGAAGTTGAACAGTTTTATGAAGACCTACNTGCCATAAGGGTGGTGTCATCTGCATATCTGAGGTTACTGATATTTCTCCTGGCAATCTTGATTCCGGCTTGTGCTTCTTCCAGTCCAGCGTTTCTTATGATGTACTCTGTATATAAGTTAAATAAGCAGGGTGACAAGATACAGCCTTGACGTACTCCTTTTCCTATTTGGAACAAGTCTGTTGTTCCATGTCCAGTTCTTACTGTTGCTTTCTGACCTGCATATAGGTTTCTCAAGAGGCAGGTCAGGTGCTCTGGTATTCCCATCTCTTTCAGAATTTTCCACAGTTTATTGTGATCCACACAGTCAAAGGCTTTGGCATAATCAAAAAAGCAGAAATAGATGTTTTTCTGGAACTCTCTTTTTTTTTCCATGATCCAGCGGATGTTGGCAATTTAAATCAATGCAAATATGGAAAATGGGAGAAAAAAGTGAAGACATGTCTATTCTTTTGAATTCTTCTCATTCTTGGTGGAGTCACAANAGCAGAAATAGATGTTTTTCTGGAACTCTCTTTTTTTTTCCATGATCCAGCGGATGTTGGCAATTTAAATCAATGCAAATATGGAAAATGGGAGAAAAAAGTGAAGACATGTCTATTCTTTTGAATTCTTCTCATTCTTGGTGGAGTCACAAATGTCCTTAATAAACCTGCCTTCTTCAGGGCCTGGCCTCTGCTTCACTCAGTCATGTTGGCGGTTAACTAATGGTCACTGAGTGACTGGAGGTAGAGCCATGTCGCTTTCTTCCTCCAAACCTCCTGCTCCTTGATAGTTTCTGTTGTAGGCATCTTGACTCTCTCTGGCATAAATTCAGTGACCTGTTTTGGGCCTTGAGAACCTTACCTACAAGTTTGCTTTTTTTGTTGTCTGTTTTTAAATCATCACCAAGAATGGCTTCCTGTTGCCCACTGTAGCAAAGGTAAATTCCATCTGGTTTTCCCATGCTCTTGTCCCCTCATTTCTGCTACCTCGCACATCCCTCTAATGCTGACAGTTCTCTATCCCTTTGGCTATACATACTATTCTCTTATCCATTCTGTATCACAGAATTGACCTGCTAATCAAAAAGCAGCATTGATTAGGTATATATGTACAGGTATTTTGGTGAAGACAGGGATATAAAGATTAATATTTTCTCAATGTTTTATAATAGCCTATAAAGGAAAAGAATCTGAAAAAACAATATATATATAAATATAAATGAATCACTTTGCTGTACGCCTGAAACTAGCACAATGTTTCAAATCAACCATGCTTCAATTAAAAAATACAACAAAACTTAAAACATATTTCATCTGCCCCCAACTTATTAATAGTCTGGTTGGTGAGATGGAAAGGAATCTCTTTGTGAAAAGATATATAATGAAAGTAGAAAGTGATGTGTTTGCTTGGACTTGGCTATAAATGTCAGAAGTTGAGGAAGAACTGCATGCTGGGGCAGCTGAAGTGGGATTTATAAAGTGAAGAAGAACTGTGTTGTCCTACCAGTTAGGTATATAATAGTGTGTGTGAGACAGAGACTGAGACTTTGTCTTTCTCTGTTTACTGTAAGAATAGGAAGATGACAGGTGTTTCAGGGAAGCAGAAGACATAAAACATGGAGTGGAGCTATAAAAGTTTTGCCTTGAGTATAAGGGCAGAAGTTTATTTAAGAAAGTAATCCGAGATAGGGTTGAAGAGGTAAATCAGCGTTAAGAGAATTTAAAAAACAGAAACAAAAAACAGCCACACTAACAGTGAAACTATACAGACCATTTTAAGAAGTTTCAATTTGGAGCTGGGCTAGGGGACCTAATACTTTTTTAGAGAAACATGAAAATTTTAGGTGAGAACCAAACTCACCATGAAGAACTGACATTTTCTTGGTGATTCATATGAGTATTTCAGATGGCTTCTGTAGGCCCAGATAAAGTAACTAACAATAATGCTCACTGCCATGGACAATGACAAAAGGGTCCTGGATTCCTAAAGTCGTAACTGTCAGGTAGTAAAATATTTTTATGTCTTCTTCACATTATTTGAAGTGGAACTAATATAAAAATAGTTCAAATTAATGTTTCTATTTGTTTTTTTTTCCCCTTCATTCTCTTCCTGCTCAAGTGGAACTATTAATTGTGACAGGAAGTGAATGCACTAGAGAACCTTTCTTAATGTGACTAGTTATACTTTTGAATCTGACAGTTCAAGTCATGGAAGATCTTGCCTTTCCATAGTTGTTTTTTCAGTTATTTTCACCTCCTTTTGTGTGTCTTGAGAAGTTAAGATTAAACCTGAGTCTGTTAGACATAGTTTTCACAGGGGGAATTGTATTTTGGAAAAACACAACAAATTGATTGGTTCAGGTTTGTTCAGTGCAGATTTTTATTGTGAGAAGGAAATCAGTTCATAATACCTTTTTCCCCACAGAAGGTGATAATTACCCTTTGTTGTTGCATTCACAACTTATTTATGTAGAGTTATATTCAAGATTTTGACTTTTAAAACATCACCATCTGCAGTGATTTTGGAGCCCCCCAAATTAAAGTCTGACACTGTTTCCACTGTTTGTAGGGATTGTTAATTCCTCTTAAACCAGTTGCGTGTGCTGCATGCTAAGTTGCTTCAGTCGTGTCTGACTCTTTGTGACTCTATGGACCATAGCCTGCCAGGCTCCTCTGTCCCTGGGATACTCTAGGCAAGAGGGAATACTGGAATGGGTTGCCATGCCTTCCTCCAGGGTATCTTCCTGACCCAGTTGTTGAGCCTGCATCTCTTATGTCTCCTGCATTGGCAGGCAAATTCTTTACCACTAGCGCCACCTGGGAATCCCAAACCATCTTAAATCAATTATTGCTTCAGAAATGGCCCAGGATGATTGTGCTTTGGGGTTTGTAATTTGCTGTCAACTATTATTTCTCAGAGTTAAATTCTGGCAGTTTCTTTCTTGCTGCCTTTTTTTTTTCCTGTCAGTAACTTAAAAAGAACCAAAATTTCTAGGGAACATTAGGAACTAAACTTGTTAAATCAGTAACCTTAATTTGCATCCAACTATATACATCCAAAAGCTTTGCCCAGTGGGGCTAAATGTGTCTATACATCCTCCTAGAAAAACTGTGGTACTTTCATTCATTGTTACTGCATTCATATTTTTTCTTTTTTAAATAAGGTGTTAATTCTGCTGTGTTTGCCTCAAGACAGTACTGCACTTCTGTAACATTTTGTTTGCTAGAACGGCCTACGAACTTGCCCTTTTTTTCTTTTAATTATGTACACTGTTCTCACGATCCTAAATATTTGAATGTAGTTCTGCTTACTGGTTGTGTAAGTGTGAATACAGCCAAGAAGTCAGAAAGCGTCAGCAGCTCTGCTCAGAAATGACATTCTTTCATCTGTGGTGGTTTCTTTTCTTCAGTGAGCCTGCTGCTGCCTTTCCTCACCGTCTCTCTTCCTCATGGTGCCAGTCGTTGATGTTTCTGTCACCACTACTCACAGCCACCCTAAGTGATGTAAAACAGGTTTGGAACTTAATAATACTTTTCCCAAAACCTATGTGTATCTTCAAGTTTCTTAAGCAAAGTGACTGAACCAGTTCTGCCTTCTTTTCTCCTGTCAGTCAGTGCTTTGTAGGAGTTTTCATGTTTGCTGTTGTGGCAATAGTGTGGTATGGTTTATATTCCACACATCTCTTGTAGGTACATCTGCAGATTTAGATGCTTCCCTCATGTCTACAACGCAAAGCTCAGCTCTGCTGCCTGAATGCTTCTGGTATATAATCACAGTGTCAGTGTAGTTCAGCTTCACCATGGTCGTTTCAAAGAAAACACACAGGATAGCTTCAATATAAACTGGAAGCTTTTCTACCAAACTAGAAATATGCTAATGGCAGGTTCCAAGCACTTATAATGGCGCTATATTCTTATTAAGAGGAACCTCTTAAAGGATGGTTTCATCTTAATTAATATTACAATTGATAAGGCCCCTTTCTGATTTTTCTTTGGGAGGCTTACAATTTAAACATAAGATGCAGGGTTCTCCTGAATATATAGTTAATATGTATTCAGAAATGGGTCATCCATAATGCCACAGTTTTATGCGATCATTTATAGCTGTGGAGCAATAGCCTCCTGGTGACTCTCAAATCTTTACCTCATTCTTCTCTTAAACCACAGTTTTGAATCTTCAGATGCCTCCTGGACAGTTATATTTGACTCTTTCAAATCATCTCAGATTTGCCTTTTTTGTTACTTTTGATATGAACATTTAATGACTACCTGCATCACTCAGTCATTAAACTTAAATTTATTAGGTACCCATTATGTGCCATGTTCTTGGAGAGACACTGGGATCAGAGCAGTGAATAAGACTGACATGGTCCCTGCCTTGGTGGAGTTTTCTATGTAATGTACCAGACTGCTGACTGAATCAGGTCTTCAGGAGTGATGACTATAATGATAGGTAAGATAAGGGGTTATTTGGATAGAGACCAAGGGTTTGTATCTTCTTCTAGTGAGTTGGGAAGACCTCCCTAAAGAAGTCAAATTTAAGCCCCAAATTGAAGGGCATGAAGGAGCTAGATGAGTGGGGACAAGCTGGTCTCTCAATGGCAATACCAAGAGAAAGCTAACAGTAAATTGGTTAACGCACCCAAGGCACCTAGAACATTGCCTGGCCCAGAGTGTGGCTGTTGTCCTCACCACCTTTGTCATTGTCATCAGTCATTGATTTATTCAGGTGCTCAAGTAAACATTGATTGAGCATATGCCAAGTGCTAGGTATCTTTCGGTACTGTGATGGGATTCAGAAATGAAAAATTTAAAAATCTGCCTTTTCACGAACTTAAGGTGTGTATGTGTGCTGTGCTCAGTCAGTCAGTCATGTCCGACTCTCTGTGCCCTTTATGGACTGTAGCCCGCCAGGCTCCTCTGTCCATGGGAATTTCCAGACAAGTATACTGAAGTGGGTTGCCATTTCCACCTCCATGGGTAAGATATGTATACAAATGGCTAAAAAGCAAAGACTATACCGTGAGAACAGTAAGGGAGGTATGAGCGCATTTCTGGTAAGGAACAGTCCTTTCTTTCTGGGAATGGTATATAATCTATGTCATGTACTTGTCAAATAATCTTACACTGTCAATAAAATCTTTTATTTTCCTGTATTCTTATTTAACTTTTAGGATTTTGCATATGTAGATCTTTACTAGCCACTGAAACTTTCCATGTTTGAATTGAGAAAGTATGTATCCCACCCACTGAAGTAGATGAATAGTAGGTGCTCTGAATGTTAATGAATGGTCCTGGAAAAGTATTAAACTTTTTAGGGTTACTTATACAAAACCCTCATAATTGCCAGAGGCCTTTATAATGATGGTACCATGTGCTTTAGAGGGACTCAATATAAAGAAATAAAGAAATAGATGTCACCTCTTTTAAAAAACTGTTCTTCATGTTATTCTTCAGGGGTGCACCATACATTGATAACAATTATCTATTTTAATATTTTGCTGTAGTAAAGAGACATCCCTGGCATCATTTTTTTGAAAGTGTATTACTGCATGCAGCTAAAAAAAATTAGAGCACGAGTCAAAATTGGTAATCATTTAAATAGTTTTTATTTGACAGTAGCAAAAGTGGTATACTTCACTTTTGCTCATACAAAATAAGAAGCTCAGCAGATGAGAATATATTTCAACAAGATGAAATTTGCAAAATGTTGCTTATATTTCTCTCTTGAGAGAAAACAGTCATTGTGTAGTAAATAGCATATTGTAGCTTTTGATATATAAGATTAGTAAGCATTTTATTGGCTGGAATCTTTTGTCTTTATGTCAATGTAGTACATTTATTAAAAGATAAACTTTTTTTAAAATTTAAACTTTAAAGCACAAAGCTGTTATTTTTAATAAACAGATATTTCCCCTCACAATTAGACAGAACATTGAGCTGACCATAGCAAACAGTCTCATAGATTGTCTCAGCCACAAGGAAGTAGATTAATGAGTTTTTAAATTAAGGGTAGTCTTCAGAAATTCACTGGTAATCGGTCTTTGCAGTGGTTTTTAATCTCTTAAAACATAAAGCTTGCATGGGATGAGACATGAATTAATTTCCCAGCTATTGACAAAACTGAATCCAAAACCATCCACATACTTATGACAATCACTTCTAGAGAGTAATTAGCTTGCTATAAATACAAGAGATTTCCTGTGAGAAAATTGCTTATGCTATGTAACCAATAGAGAAATCTGAAAGATTAGGAAGAAGGTATATCTTATCAAAAAGAATAGAACCCTTCAGTTTTTTTTAGCTTGTTTTGGCTCTTGTGCTTTTTTTTTTTGGCTGAGATATAATTGTGAGAAATGTGGCAGGCGGGTGTGTGAGACATGTTTATGCCATTTATGGGGTATAGGATTAATTTTCATAATTAGCTTTTAGAAATCTTTATGGAAATTTTTTCATGAATCTGTTAAAATGCACAAGGATGATTTGCCATTCAACTGAAAAGCAAACCAATCCCTGAACTGTAGGACAGACAAGAACTAGATGAATGTGGTGGGATTCTCACCCAGTGTACGTACCTTGGTTTCTCATCTCTCAGATGGGAATGACAGTGTCTCCTCCTTAGAGTAATTGCCTAATTCTGTAGAATAGTGTGGATAAAGCATCTTGCATCAGGCTTATAAAAGTCATTTTAGAAAATGATGTTTCGTTCTACCCCCGTGTCACTTCATCTCTAAAGCTTGTAGCCAGTCATTATAAATAGGGGCTTTAGTCTTTTATCAACTTTGGGATCCAGATCTTTAGGGTCTTCTGATATACTTTTGACTTTTTCCTTCATATGAAGAACTTTGGCATGAGAAACTGCGTGAGGACATAACTAACACCACAGGTCTGTTTCTTGGATATTGGAAACCTGATACACCTCTCCTAAAAAACTAGAGCATGTGACTGTGCTTAGGAGTTCCCGTCTGTGCTGCAGGGTCTAACTGCAGGAGACATTTTGATTTTGAGCTCAAGGTGTTGTTTCAAAGCCAGTTGTGACTTTGGTTTTAATTTATCAATAACCTCATGGGAAAGACAGCCTTTTCCAATTCAGATTGATAATAGAATAAAAGTAAACCTAAGAGTCAAGTATTTGCCTTCCTCTAGTACCAGTAATATTTTTATACTATATAGAAGTGTGTGTATATGCTATGAGGGGGCTTCCCTGGTGGCTCGGCAGTGGAGAAAATGCTTGTGATGGAGAAGACTGCCTTCAATGCAGGAAAAGCAGATTTGATTCCTGAATCAGGAAGGTCCTCTGGAGGAGGGAATGGTTACCCACTCCAGTATTCTTGCCTGGGAAATGCCATGGACAGAGGCGCCTGGTGGGCTACAGTCCGTGGGATCACAAAGAGTCAGACGTTGACTTAGCAACTCGACCACCACCAGTACCACCGCCACATGTATATGCTATATAAAGTATATTCAGTGAAGCATATATTGAATAAGTCAGGGTAAACTGCATGCGGTTTAGTTTCTTCAGTTTACTTAGTTTTATTTTCTGTTTAACATGGAAGTTAACATAAATAGAATGGAAGGATTCTTCTGTTTATGTAATGCATGATCATATTTTCCTCACATAAACTGAGTGCAGAATAACCCCAGAAAATAACAGGAAAGCAGGCAAACAGAATTGCAGTCCCTGATGTCTGTACCAAATGGTTTACATAGGTTAACTCATTCAGACCAGCAGCAACCATCTGGCAGATTCTAAGCACTGTGCTCCAAGTTATGTGGCTTACAACCTGAACAGCATAGAGGGACATAGCGTAGAGCCTAACGCTTGTGCAGTGCACAGCACAACACCCATGTATCAAAAGCACCAGAATCCAAGAGTTTCTTCTAGTTCTACCTAATCCACAGTTCCTTATATTCTTTTGTAGCACTCTTTCCTAAATTGTCTCAAATATCTAGTAGGTGAGGAAAATACTGTACCAAGCTGTCCTTAAACTGCATGCTATATGGTTCACTAAAGAAGTAAAAAGAAGTAGTGTGGTATGTTGGAAGGAACTCAGGATTAAGTATGAGATTTGGGGTTCTTGTCTTTGTCTTAAAACAGCTTTTTAAATTAAAAATATGTTTTTTCAGTAAATCATGTCTGGTTTTCTAGTTTCTTTTTAACCAAAATTAAAAGGCAGTCATTTATGAGTTTTTTTATTTTAAGGATTTATAAAAGGAAGGTGAACACATTCAAAGTCATATAAAATAAATGTTTTGAGAATTCTATTCAGATCACATGGTTAAGAGCTTTGGAGTCAGGAGAAAGTAAACTTGAAACCTTCCATGGCTAGCTCTCTGAATTTTGTAAACACAATCTGTGGCCTCTTGGTAGCATATGTCTGCCCTTCGCTGTGAATTTGGTCTAGTTTACCAAGGGGTCATATATTCATTGGCAATAATAAACTGGAATTTCTTTAGAACAGCCTTCCTGAAAGAACTAAATTCCGAATAAGGCAGGTCTAGGAGATGCTGCAACCATACTATCTTTCTTGAAAGCACTGGATCTGCTCCAAGAAGCTCAGCAATGCTCACGTGACAGTTGGTGGTCTGATGAGGCGTTCCTCCTCATTCTGCAGGGCAGGTGCTAGATGTGGCCCCAAACACAGAGGAATTGGCTGAGATTTGTTTATCTTTAGGCCTTGGAAGGTTCAAAAATGACAAAAGAGCCTTCTGTTCCTAGCCTCAGTTGCAAGGTTTGATTTATTACTCCATCTCTGTTTTAGTTTTTTTTTTTTTAATTCAAATATCAGCTACATGCTTTCTAAAAACTCTGGATTTAATATTTAAAGTCTGAAAAAAATGTATACACACATCATAAACATACCTATCATGTACANTGGGGAATGGACTGGAAGAAGGAAGAAAGAAAAATCATTCAGTCGTGTCCGACTCTGCGACCCCATGGACTATACAGTCCATGGAATTCTCCAGGCCAGAATACTGCAATGGGTAGCCTGTCCCATCTCCAGGGGATCTTCCCAACCCAGGGATCGAACCTAGGTCTCCCACATTGCAGGAGGATTCTTTACCAGCTTAGCCACAATTCTTTCAGCCAACTTTCAAATATACAATACAGTGTTATTAATATTAATCATAGTAACCATGCTATCATTACAGAATGTTTTTTTAAAAATTTAAGTTTATTATAATATATATCAGGGCATGTCAAAATGGAGATGGATACAGCAGGGTGACCTTCACCCCCATGTTGATCTTTAGATATACTACTTTTTGTGTCAAGAGTATTTATAAATGTTATCTTGCTAAACATAAAAAACAACTTATGAAATAGTTTCCTATAAAGGAATTGGTTTTAATCTAGTCCTAGTAATGCAGAATAATTAACTCATCAGAAAACAGCAGAATGGTCCTTCTCTTTTCTTCCTGCCAGATGGATTCTTCTTCAGCCACTTTACAGAATAAAATTAATGTTGAGCTAATCAAACTCTGACAAATTCAGCCAAAATTACTCAAAATTATCAGGAAGGCTGTTTGTTGTGTGAAGTTGTACCTAGTGTCTTATCTTGAACCTTGCCCTAAGCTGCTAAGCAATGCATGCTATAGAGTACACAATTTATTGAAGAAGGGCATGGCAACCCACTCCAGTATTCTTGGTGGGCTCCATGTCCATGGGGTCGCAAAGAGTCGTAAATGACTGACGCAACATAGCACATACAATTTATAAGTGAATATGTCTTTATTGTGGGTACATGCACAAGAATTTTTCTTTTTTTCTGAGAATAATATGCAGTTTTTTAAAACTTGGAGATCATTTATTGCAATACGAATTTTTCAGCTGGTAAGGAAAGATCTTCAAATGTCTGACATTTCTGGATCTCTATTGATCTTTGCTATTTGATAGACAAGTATATAGCTTTTTTGCCTGACTGAAGTTACTTACCTTAAGTTTGTTTCTCTATGTGTAAGTCTCTTCTTCTGTAAAATGGAAAAATGCATAGAGTTGTTATGAAGATTGAATACATTAATGTATGAAGCATGCTTAGCACAACAGCAGTCTCATGATAAAAAGTTTCAAAGATTGAGCTCCCCTGCCCCTGCTGTGATATCACTAGAAGAAGAACACCTTACACCATTTGAGCAACAACTTGATAAACAAGTTAGAGGTTTCTATGCTCAGGTTTCTTGGGTGCCACAGACAGGCTCTGGGAATGAGCTTTTTAATGACCAATGGTGGTGTACGTTACCTTGATCATAAAATTAGCTGCCACTTCTATTCTCTTGTTTTTACTTATAAAAGAAACATCTAAGCTGTTCAGCATATTGTAACATGGTGTGAAAGAGAAAAATAGAATATGAAAAGCTTATTTAAAATTATACTATACTTTAAAAGAAATTGTTTCTAGGGGCTTTGAAAGATCTGAAGGGTTATGATTAAATTTCAAAATGGCTAGTACATTTCTATTATGGAAAGGCCTTTTGACACAAGTCTAATAGCTGTCCTCCTTTCAATCAATTTTAGAGCCGTATAATCAGAAAAAGATCAGGTTCTTGCAAAGTAGGAGGGTTTGACATATTGCTGTTATATTTGCAGTAAACCTGATGCAAGAAGTCTTTGCAGGAATCAGTGAGAACTTAGCTCCATGCGCTGACTTTCTTGCCCCATCCTCAATTTTATTGAGATATAATTGACATATAACATCTTGTAAGTTTGAGATGTAAAATATGATTTGATATATGTTTATATTGTGAATTGTTTACCACAATAAGGTTACTTAAAACATCCTTCATCTCACATAATTATTATTTTGTTCCAGTTGTTATGGTGAGAACTTTTAAGATCTACTCTCATAGCAACTTTCAATGTAGTAGTATAGTATCATTAACTATAGCCATAAGGTGGTATGATTCTGGGAAGTTATTCATCTCATAGCTGAAAGTTTGTATCCTGTTACTAATATCTCCCCATTTCCCCCATCCTCCTGCTCCTGGTAACCATCAATTTACTTTCTGTTTCTGTGACTCTGACATCTTTAGATTCCATACATAAGTGAAATCATACAGCATTTGTCTTTCTCTATCTGTCTTATATCTCTTAGCATAATGCCCTCAAGATCCATCCATATTGTCATAAGTGGGAGGATTTCCTTCTTTTTCTGACTGAATAATATTCATATATATATGTATGTATGCATACATATACATACATACCACATTTTCTTTATCCATTCATCTGTCAGTGAACACTGAGGTTGTTGCATGTCTTGACTCTTGTGAATAATGTTACAATGAACATGGGAGTACAGATATTTCTTCAGGACAGTGATTTTACTTCCTTGGTATATATACCAAAAATAGGGATGTTGAATCATATAGTAGTTCTATTTTTAATTTTTTGAGCAACCTTCATACTATTTTCTATAGGGGCTCCACAAATGCTGACTTCCTTGAGTGGTTTTGACAACTCTGTCAACACAATGCCATGTGTCACCGTAGTTTTTGGAATTTTTACATTTCAAAGTTTCATTACTTTTACTTCTCACTTGAACAATGACTTTTCTTTTAACCAGAAAAGCTGTACTTTACTGTTTAATCTCATACATGTGTTATTACTCCTTGTATTTTAGGTTTGCCTCCAAACAAACCAAAATATTTTGTCTCCAAAGAACCTTAAGTATTTATAAACATAACAACTATTGAGAAAATAACTTTGGCACATGTCATTCTTTGCCGTAAATGAGCTCTTACTTTTTGTAATGGATCAAGTGCAGGCAGTCGTTAACATTTAACTTGGAATTGCACTTCAGTGAGTTTACATCTGAACAGCAGTGTAAACCATCTAAGTTGTGTTTGAGCCTGCAAGCACACAGACTGCAGTCCAGGCTCTTCACTATCTCCTGGAGTTTGCTCAGATTCATGTCCATTGAGTCAGTGATGTCATCCAATCATCTCATCCTCTGTTGCCCCCTTCTCCTTTTTCCTTTAATTTTTCCCAGCATCAGGGTCTTTTTCCAATGAATTGGCTCTTATGTTCTACTTAATAGTGTACTGCTGCTTTCTGACAGTTCCTCAAATAGCCAATGCATAAAACTTCTATGCTGGGACTGATTTTTTTTTTTTAGTTCATTGTGAATAGCAGGATAAACAACCTGTGGACCAAATTCTGTGTAAGTGTGCATACTTTAAATAGGATTAAAGAACTTCTTAATGTTGCTATTTCTTTAGCTTGGCAGTAAAACAAAATCAATGCTAATTAAATAGGAGCTCACAAACCAAGTTTTGCTTTCATTGCCCTTTAAAAAAAGAGTGAAGGGCTGTAGTTATAAATAGAATTAGTAATTGCTTGGTTGATATGCCTGTTGAATAGCAGATGATTTTTATTCAATCTACTTTTAAAATCCATTACCTTAATTTTAGATATATTACTTGATAACAAGACTGTTGATCAAAATTGTTGCATTAAACCTTCTTATAATTTTGCAAAGTGATTTCTAATTGCCCCTAAACACCCTCCCTCCTGGCAGAGGAAAAAAATTGCTTGTGGGCTGTTCAAAGTTGGCTCTGTTTTTCTTAGATGATCTTTAATTACACTTTAAAGCAGAATTTTTTAATGGGGAATTGAAATTCTGCTTGTTAGAAAATTACAGAGGGTATTTGAGGATCTGCTATTAGTCGCGGGAACAAATGGAGAGATTAGTAAGACAAATGATCAGTAGTCTAAAAAAATCACCTATGGGAGATAATTATTAGCCCAGGGAAAATATGGCTGTGGTCATGAAAGCTGCCTAAATTATGAGCTTATCAAACCTGTTTTAGAAACTGTCGAGGAGAGAATAAGAGATTTATATTAGCTGTTAGGAATCAGTAGAGGAATCATCTTGGAGATTAATTTACTGTGGCCTGATTTCATACCTCAGCTCAAACCAGCAGTAATCTAGGCTGGACTGGAGTTGAGGGAAGAAGTGGGGAGGTCCATGATTGCAGGATCAAAGCAGAAACATGTACTGATGGAACCAGGACAAAGGGCTTATGGTGGTATTTGGAGAAGGGAAGGCAGAGGTGCACAAAAGAGGACAAAATCAATGGGAATGTCTTTTCTCTTTTGAGGAATCCAAAGGTGATCAGAATTTGGGTAACCATCATGTCACTAAGTGATCTTTCTGAGAGTTCTTCTATGTCATAGCAATCTAAAACTGAGCAGATATAGAAGTCACTGTTATCCTGGGGCCAATTTAGTGCTTTGTGCATGTCTCAGTGATAAAAGTCCTAAAAGAACTTTCTTTTTTGNTAGTAGATTATAGAAATAAAAATTAAAGGAAAAATAGAGGACTTAATTTTAAAAAGTTAGAGAAAAAAAATCAAGAAGAAAAAACAACCACACAACAATGTCAACAAAAAAACAAAAAAAGGGGGGGAAAAAGAATGATTGTAAAAATAATAAAGATATATCTGACCTTTTCTCCAGTGTTGTGGGCAGTGTAGGGTCAGTTCCAAGGCGGTTCCCTTTGTTTAACTTCTTCTGTTTGCTGGTCTCTTCAGTGTTTGATTTCCGTACTGACACAGGGTGGGTGGTAGTGGACAATTTTTTTTTTTTAGGCTCACTTGTTCTGTCACGCTATGGGGAGGGAGGGGTGCTGCAAACAAGTAACACTGTCATATGCACGCAGTGTCAGCCCTGCTGGGCCTGCCCCTGCTCAGGGCGCACAAACCGCTCAGACTCTATGCCGGGAACCATCAGAGGCTGGCCCTAGGCTGCATGCACCTCCTTGGTCTAAGCCACTCAGGTTCGGGGCTCAGCTAGCTTTCAGAGGTGCAGATTCAGTTGGGACTGCGTTTTGTGCCCTTCCCAGGTCTGAGTAGCTCAGGTGTTTGGTGAGTGTGGTCGCTACATGACTTGTCACCTTTCCCATCTCTGCTGCTCAGTTTTCTGGATGTACTGCTAGCACCCCTTGTGAGGTGGATGGTGACTGTCCAGAACCCCCAGAAGTCTTAGCAAAGAAGCCTGCTTGCAGTTTGTTAGGTAAAGTTTCTCCGGGGCTGTGATTGTCCCTTTCCAGCCCTTACGGCTCTGGCAGCCTGTCCCCAGCGGGGGATGGCCTGCAGCCAGCTAGTTCTGTTCTGCCCTTTGTTCTGTGCATGGTCCTGGTGGTGTCTTATGTTCGAGCTTTTCACATGGTAGCTATCCCACAGTCTGGTTTGCTAGCCCAAGTTAGTTTGTTTTGGTTATGCATGGGGTGTTCCTGCCCGATTCTTAAAAGCACTGTAGCTCATGCCTCCCTGCCCTGCCCCCACTTGCTAGTGGCAGATTTAGGAGTTTGCGCTGCTTTTCCACTGGGGAGTTACTGTTGGGCTCGTAATCTGTTGGTTTTAATTATTTATTTTTCCTTCCTGCTATGTTGCCCTCTGTGTTTCCAAGGCTCGCCACAGACTTGTCAGGGAGTGTTTCCTGGTGTTTGGAAACCTCTCTTCTTAAGCTTCCCTTCCTGGGACAGGATTCCCTTCACAGGACAGAGCTCCCTCCCCACCTCCTTTGTCTCTTTTTTGTCTTTTATATTTTTTCCTACCTGTTTTTGAAGTCAATGATCTGTTTTTCTGGGTGCCTGATGTCTTCTGCCAGCATTCAGAAGTTGTTTTGTGGAGTTTGCTCAGCGTTGAAATGTTCTTTTGATGAATTTGTGGGGGAGAAAGTGGTCTCACCGTCCTATTCCTCCACCACCTTTGGCGCTTCCTGTCAAGCTGATTTTAGAAAAGGCAGAGGAACCAGAAATCAAATTGCCAACATCCGCTGGATCATGGAAAAAGCAAGAGAGTTCCAGAAAAAAATATCTATTTCTGCTTTATTGACTATGCCAAAGCCTTTGACTGTGTGGATCACAAGAAACTGTGGAAAATTATGAGAGAGATGGGATTACTGGACCACCCGACTTGCCTTTTGAGAAGTCTGTATNTATTACTCCATCTCTGTTTTAGTTTTTTTTTTTTTAATTCAAATATCAGCTACATGCTTTCTAAAAACTCTGGATTTAATATTTAAAGTCTGAAAAAAATGTATACACACATCATAAACATACCTATCATGTACATAACTGTACGTGTACACACACACACCCCAAACACAGGAAAAAATTGTCCATAAGTCTGTTCTCTATAGGAAATTTTTATGGAGATCTTACTTAAGATTCATTATGGAAAGTACATGGAAAATTATTTTAAGAAAGAAATCTAGGCTCAGCTTTGAGTGGCAGACAGGAAGGTAGGAACTATTTTGAATTTATCCGTATTTACATGGGTCCTAAGTCACTGTTTAAAATAGGAATCTTGTAAAACCAACTCATGAGAATGTGAAGGGCTAATGTTTATAAAGTTATTTGAGTTCCTATCAGTTGTTGTTGTTCAGTTGCTAAGTTGTGTCCAACTCTTTGAGACTCCATGGACAGCAGCATGTCAGGTTTTCTTGTCCTTCACTATCTCCCAGAGTTTGCTCATACTCCTGTCCATTGAGTTGATAATGCCACCCAACCATCTCGTCTTCTGTTGTCTCCTTCCCCTCATGCCCTCAGTTTTTCCCAGCATCAGGGTCTTTTTCAGTGAATCAGTGCTTCCCATCATGTGGCCAATGTATTGGAGCTTCAGCTTCAACATCAGTCTTTCTGATGAATATTCAGGGTTGATTTCCTTTAGGATGGACTGGTTGGGATCTCCTTGCTGTCCAAGGGACTCTCAGGGATCTTCTACAGCACCATAGTTCAAAAGCATCAATTCTTTGGAGCTCAGCTTTCTTTATAGTCTGACTCTTATATCCATACATGACTGCTGGAAAAACCATAGCTTTGACTATATGGACCTTTGTTGGCAAAATGATGTCCCTGCTTTTTAATACACTGTCTAGGTTTGTCATAGCTTTTCTTCCAAGGAGCAAGCATCTTTTAATTTCATGGCTACAGTTACCATCTGCNAGCATCAATTCTTTGGAGCTCAGCTTTCTTTATAGTCTGACTCTTATATCCATACATGACTGCTGGAAAAACCATAGCTTTGACTATATGGACCTTTGTTGGCAAAATGATGTCCCTGCTTTTTAATACACTGTCTAGGTTTGTCATAGCTTTTCTTCCAAGGAGCAAGCATCTTTTAATTTCATGGCTACAGTTACCATCTGCAGTGATTTTGGAGTCCAAGACAATAAAATCTGTTACTGTTTCCATTGTTTTCCTAATCGTAATTTTTTGAATGTTGAGTTTTAAACTAGCTTTTTGACTCTCCTCTTTAGCTGTGTAAATAAATTACTTATTTAAAATTTGCATATTTACACTGTGTATTTTTCTTGTGCTTCTCCTACTTGTATATTTGATACAAAAAGGAATGATACATTCATCTTTTTTCCTACTGTAAACAATATCGATAAATACTGGGTGGATGCATAATCATCTTTCATATTTTAGGAAGCAGAAAACTCTGGTTTATAATGAATATAATACAATGGAATGCCTTAACTATTTTGTATGTTTATTTTCCATCTGATATGAAAATGCATGGTAGATGTTGTGTTTGCTTGTTTTCTCCTTCCTGTTTCCCCCTTCAGTTCTCCTCAATAGCTGACATCCTATTTCTTCTTTCACTGAAAATTGTATCCACAGCCACAAAGGAGAAGCCTAATTTTATGTGGCAACGTGGTTTAAAGGAACTTCTACTCAGAAAGCTGTGATTGATCCATATTCTGGTAGGCTGCTGTCTATGGGGTCACACAGAGTTGGACATGACTGAAGTGGGACTTAGCAGAAGCAGCAGCATAGGATCAGGTCATTCATTAGGTTGGGTTTATAAAATTTTGGTTTGGTTTGGTTTTCTGCTCAGAAGTACAGAACTTTTCATGCATGTTTTCATGCAAAATTTTTAATGGAGGACATACTGCATGAGAGGCATTGTATTAAAGCACCATCCTGATGGAGCTTACTGTCAAGTTTTACATGTAGAGAATTCAGTAGGCTATTTTTCTAAGATAAGGGGAAGAATAAGGTACTGCGAGAGCATATCAATGAAGCAGAGTGTCTGTAGAGTCAGAGCAGGCTTCCCAGAGAAAGTAATTCTGATTAAAGAGAGGTGGTTAGCCAGAGGGGAAGCAAAGATGACGTGAGAGCCTGATCAGTCCAAGAGATGAAAATCATTTAATAACAGCTGAAATATTTCAAAATCTGATGTGATTTCTATAAATTCTTTGTATAATGCATATCAACTTTCTTCTTCTTCTTTTTTCCCCCTTAACATTTATCGAGCACTTTTTATGTGTGCAGTGAGCTCTGGTACTGAACGAAACAAGGACCCTTGTTTTTGCTCAAAGAGCTTACCATCTAATGAAGGGGAACATAAGCAGAAGGAAGAAATTATATTCTGAAATAATAAATCACATGATATTTCAGGAGTTGACAAAATAAACTCAATTCTCTAAGGAAATGTCATCTGAAATTATTAAAGTCAAGCCTCAGCTCTTCTAGGCCAGCATGTTGTGCCGAGGGGCCATGGGAGAGATGGGTGAGAGCATTTGCCTGGCGCAGGGCAGCTTCTCCAAGGGGTATCACTCTGGGAAAGGAGAGGACGTGGGAAAGGTGAAGGAGCCGTAAAGTGGGGTCTAACTTGTTGCGCTGTTTGAAATTAATTTATTGTTTTCTTTATGTACTCTGTGGAGTTTTTTCCTAACTTTGGTGCTTGGTCTTGAGAGCAGTTACATGGATCTCAATCAGTTTTGTTTTTGATTTTCATGAAATGAAATGAAATAGAAGGAAAACAGCAAAGTGTACCACGTCAGGATATAAATTGTTTTATGAGATGTGTTTGTGTGTGTGTGTCCATAGTAGGTTGGGATATAAATTATTATTTATTATATTAGATAAGCTGGGTCAGACATTTTCCTCCTCTTTGGTGATACTTACGTGACTGCAAGTAAAAATTTGACCTGCTAAGTTACCCAGTTTACTGGTGAAGGGTTGCCTCATAGACCACAGGGTCAGTGGGCAAGACTGAAATGCAGGGAGTCCGGACCCTCATTCTGACTCTGCCCCTACAGAACCATATACTTTGGACAAATTGCAGGCTTTCTGTGAACCTCATTGTTTTCAGTCTAAAAAGAGAAGAGGCCTTAGGTGAGCTCTTATGCTCCCTTCTAGCCAAGATTCTGGACTTGGTACTCTTTCTAAAGCACTTGGCTGTAAAAAGTGAATTGTCTTAAGGTAGGTTAAGCGTTTGCACAAACCTGTTATTAATTCAGAGAGGTGGTCCTAGCAGGAGAAACATGAATGAAGCAAAAAATAATATATGGCTTATTTCCATGTGATCCTACTTTCTGCCAGTACATGCCTGCTCCTCCCTCTAGAAAGTAGATAATCCACTGCATGTGGACACATGTTATGAATGAAATAATGAGTGAAAAGGCCTTCCCAGGTGGTGCTAGTGGTAAAAAACTTGCCTGCTAATGCAGGAGATGTAAGAGACATGGGTTCAATCCCAGGGTCGGGAAGATCCCCTGGAGGAGGACATGGCAACCCACTCCAGTAGTGCCTAAAGAATCCCATGGGCAGAGGAGCCTGGTGGGCTACAGCCCATGGGATTGCACAGAGTCAACATGACTAAAGTGACTTAGCATGCATGCAAAGAGCGTAAAAGCACTTGGCCTAATACCTGTTTAATAGAGCCTAAAAAAATGCCGAGTTGAAAAACTTAAGATCACAACCCCTAGAACTAGGCTACTTGTCACAATATGGGCTACTTGTCACAAAAGTTAGGAAGATGTGAGTGTGTGGAGAAACCAATTCTAGAAAGTGAGGGGCCCCTCTGGACCCATTTTCTGTTTTCAGTTCTTGGATCTACACATCTTATAAGTGTTCTCTTACTTCTTTATGAGATGCCAGGGTGACAAAAAGTATCTTCCACATAGCTTTTCATCACTATGTGCAGTAGGGGAACATCAAGTACAGAATTCTGCACTCCATCCCCTCTGGCCCTTGAAGGTGGCTCAGAAAGAGACTCCAAGCATAAGATAAGAGTGACTGAACCCATTTATCCCATCATGTGTGGGTATTTAGGGTCACTTTTCTTGTAGCTCACCTGTCTTCTGAGATCATAATAGTTAAACTGAGCTAAGTGTAGCAAGAGAGTTTATGTTACAAACTCAGTTAAAATAGTCAAATAGAGGGCTCTCTGCTTGTAGCAGTTTCTTAATGTCCTGGAGCACAGAACTGTGTGTCTGTTGGAAACACAGTCTTGCAGACAACCCCATTTGGGGCATTGTTAGGCAGGGCTGTTGAGACATGAATACATTTGTATGATTCTCATAAAATTGTGGTCTGGAAAATGAGCAGCCACAGTGCTGCATCTGAGACTCACATTTATAACAAGCTGTAATAGAGTAAACGTTTTAAATGGATATAAGAACAGGCATTACTTGTGATCACAAATGTAAGTTGAAGTGCTTTTGAAGCCCAATTTAACAAAGCAAACAAATTTCCCAGCATTATTAACATAATTGTTCTCTGCTGGATTTTGATTTCTAAAAAGTTATTTAAGGGAAATAAAACGGGGTGGGCGGATGGAGGACTGGGCAAAAAGAAATAAAACTAAGAACGAGTAACTTTTCCTTTTAATGTCAGATTAAAAATAAAAGATTGCAGAAGTTCACTCTGCCACTTTCCCTAGTTTACCAAATTGCCGCCAACCTGTTGAACCTGGAGTTCATATTTCATGCTTAATTTGGGGTTAAATTGAGCTGTTTGCTCTGCAGTCAGGAGACTTTGGATTGGGGCTACACAGCATTCATCTGCTGGGGAAACTCCAGATTCTGCTGTGCGAGTGGTAAAACAGGGACTTACTGTCCCCACCCCCACCCTTTCCTAAGGACAAGAAGAGGACAGGACTGTCCGTTGAACACCATGGGGGGGGGAGCATGACTATACTTTGGCACCAATTAGATGGATGGGGTTCTGTTGTTCCTGGAACATTTCAAAAGCAAAAATGGAAGAGAAGTGGTAACACCTGAAGTGTGGTGGCAGGACAGTTAAAGCAGTGGTAATTTGGAGCTTCCAGGCACAGACAGGATCAGGAGGTGATCACCCTTCTTCTGTGGCAGCTGGCACGCAAAGCAAGTGATGGAGTGTTCTCAGCTTGTTACTTTCCAACATTCCAGTTATGAATTAAACCCCCAGACAGGCATCCTTCCTGTATTGACATTTGGCCAGAGCAGACCCTCAAGTAGCAAACGTGCTTCTGGCACAATGAAACACCACAGTGGAAGCCACAGGCACTCAGCGTGGCAGGTGTCCTGGCCTAAAAGTTGGCAACGGCACAGGTTGGCACTGGTGGGAGGAGCATTGTCAGAGACTTGCTCAGTGATTTCTGTAGTTGCAGGGCTGAGCTGACTTAGAATTAGAGGGAGGCACACTACTGTGAGGACGTCTTATAACATGATTTAAAAGCGTTCCTGCCAAGCATGCCATATACCTGATGTATTATTTTTATTAAGCACCGAGATTGTGCTAGGTACCTGTTAGAGGAAAGGTAAAAAGCCACCTACCTTATATCTTCATACTTAATTCCAGGTAATTTAGTGCTACAGCCCAGAGAATAATTTCCTTCCTAGCAGGCAGTCACAGCCACCTTATTCAGAATAGACTCTCTGGAGGCTTGATAAGAGCAGCTGAGTGGTGAATGTGCAAAGACAAGTATGCATGCATGGGGTAGGGGGAGGGTTGCCTGTGTAATTTTGATTTTCGTCCTTTATTCCCATGAGGAGGCATTGCCACTGTCCTCATCAGGACCAGATGAGAACAAAAACCTAAGGGAATGTGGGAGTCAAGGAGGGAAGAAACTAAATGAGAACTTGAATCTGGTTCCAAACGTTACCTTCAGGACTTGTGAATGCTGATCTCCCCAAAATCAGGCAATCAGATCATTCTAAATGTAGAAATCTTTACATAATAGTATTTTTGTGCATTTTACATACATGCATAATTCTTTGCAAAGATCCCACACCACCCCTCCAAGTTGGGAAAATGAAAGCGGATAAACCAGTTGCCATGACAGAAATCATGTGACCCTCCAATCACTGGAGCCTCCTAAAAATTTAGCTCTGATTATCACTGAGATCCTTCTCTGTTGTATATTACTCAGCTGAAAAGAACTTTATCTTCATTTCACAGAAGTGGCTTAGGACACTGAGAACTTTGTTTGTCTCCTTCTCCACGTCTTCCCCCACCACTTCAGAGACTTTCCTGGTAACTTGTTTCCAAGCCTCTGTTTCTCCACACTACTCTTAGCCAGCCCGTGGCGCTGGAGGCTGGTAAATTTTTTGTCTGTTTGCTCATTTTTGTTTGTTTTTCTCACATGTAGCCTGTGTTTTTTAATCATATCTATTTTAGAAGATTGTATTACAATAAACTTAATGTGACCTAAAGGAATCCACTGTCCCCTGTAGTTTGTGGTGATTGCAAAGTATCCTCCATTAGCTCTTTGGTTTAGTTGTTCAGTAATTTCTGGATTAGGAGTGAACAACAATAAAATTTTCCTTTTCCTCCAGCATGTTGAATTTTCTAGATATTTCCAAGAGGCAGTACGATGCAGAGCTCCAGATCTCAAAATAGCCTTGAGAGAATTAGCTAAACTTTCTGATCCTCGTCAGTCACCAAGTTGTGTCTGATTCTATGACGCCACAGACTTCAGCCTGCCAGACTCTTCTGTCCATGGGATTTCCCTGGCAAGAATACTGGAGTGGCGGGGAGCCAGAGAGCCAGGTGGAGATTGTACCTCTCAGCCTTTTGGGGTTTTATTTTTGAGGGCTAGGTTTGCCTCTGATGAGAGTACACTTAGTTCCAGAAAAGACTGGGCTGTGCGTTGATTTCCTAGGAGGTGGGCATTTGGATAGTTCAGACTGACTTGTGAAACTCAGGTGCTGGTTCCAGAGCTCTGTCCCAAGAACACAAAACGCAGGACACCTTGAGCACGTGATTGCTTTTGGGAGTGGAGGTCTCAGGCTCAGGCCTCAGCTTTGTGAGTACAGTTGTGCTGTTTGGTGTAACGTGAATTCAGAAACCACCCTACAATTTGACGTTCCTTCTGATCCTAGCAGAGGCCTCTTCACGTCTGTGTATTTTGAGGCTGGGTGGACAGAGTATACCATCAGGACTCTGTTGTTGCTTCTCACAGTCTTCCCCACTTTCATTTCACATCATTCCAGAGTTCTTTTCTGTCAGCCAGACTTTTTTGTAGTCCCTTCTTCTTTCCCAGTAATTATTTGCTGGTTTCCTTATGTTTGGAAAATACATAATAAGTGATTGAAGGGGAAAATGTGTAGTTCTCCACTGAAAATTAACTCTCCTCCCCACCCCACGCCCATCCTAATTTTTAAAAAGGTTTACATTTACAAAGATTCAGATGAAATTTTCAACTCTTCTGAAACCAGCAGGACACACCTGACTTTAATAGTTTTCTTAGCTAAAATTACAGATGTTTTTCTTCAGTTTAACTTATGAGAAAAGATTATCTAAGGCATTTTGTGTTCAACTTACCCTTTAGTGGTTTATTTTTGTCTTCTCCTGCCCATCTGTCTGCTAATAAAATGTAAAATAAAATATACCTGTGTTTCTAAAAAAAAAAAATTCTGGACTGGGTCGCCATTTCCTTCTAATGTGCATAAAGTGCTGACTGCAAAGTCAGGTATTCAAAAACTATTTGTTCTCTCCCTTTCCTTTCCTCATGAAGGAAAAAGATCTGTCAATAATTTTAAAAGTAAATATCTCCAAATGAAAATAAATATCTTAGTTGCTGTACTTCAGAAACTGCTACTGCTTAGTCACTTTAGTCGTGTCCAACTCTGTGCCACCCTGTGGACTGCAGCCTGCCAGGCTCTTCTTTCCATGGGATTCTCTAGGCAAGAGTACTAGAGTGGATTGCCACGCCGTCCTCCAGGGGATCTTCTTGCCCCAGGAATCGAACCCGGGTCTCCTGCATTTCAGGCAGATTCTTTACCACTGAGCCACCAGGGAAGCCACAACGATACTCAAATAAAAATTAATTAAAAAAAAATAGTATCTTGGGTAAGAGTATTAAATTAGTCCTGAGTGCAAGTTACCAAAGTAATGAATTTGCTTTTCTGCTGGTTTTATAACCACCTCAAAGCATGACTGTTCACACTCATAAAAATACATTAATGCATAGAGATAGTGTGGAATGCACTTTAGTACTTGGATATTTCAGAATAAATGTTTTATTTGATGATCTCCAAGTTTGCTATTAACTCCAAAATACTGGATTTTATGAAAGATATTTGTAGTATGTTTTAGGAGGGAAACAAAGATTTTTTTTTGGCGGAAGGTGTTTAAGGACTGTGACAACTGATAAAGATAATTTATAGTAACTGTTTTCAAACTTTCAACTTTTGAGTGGTTTCTGATATTTCCAATACCTGGAGCTGATGAAGCAGATTTAAATAAATTCATTGTGAATGTCATTCAGTGGGTATATAGAGATACAAAATAGAACTCTAGGGTTCAGAGCAGTGTATTGTCATTCTGCGTTTGTATAATGTTTGTCAATAACTCCAGGATTTCTTTCTCAAAGAAGAAGAAATATAGTTGTTGAGAAAGCATATATAAAAGCAGAATGCAGCGTGTATGGCAAAGTTACAGTTACTGTGGTCGGAGAGTCTCAGTGAGAGTCTGCCCTGACTTGAGGTACCAACTTGTAAGAATGGAATTTTGGAAAACTTCGTTTGCTCAGATGGGTCCCAGTCACCACAGAGCGAGTTCTTCGTCCCCGAGCTAAAGATTCACAGGCGTCATGGGTCTGTGGACTTAGGTGCTTATTAGTGATGCTAGAGCAAATCAGGCCATTTTAAAACAAGAGTTTATTCTGGAAGATAATCAAAAGGGAAGAATGTCAGCCTTCCCCCCCCCCCCCTTCTCTCTTAAGTGGTAAGCAGAACAGGAAGGAAACCTTTACTTATTATGGTAGCATTTTGATTTATTGCCACATGCTACGTTGATCTAAGCTGCAGGACAGTTCTCATGAGGTCTCATAAAAAGGGCNCCCCCCCCCCCCCTTCTCTCTTAAGTGGTAAGCAGAACAGGAAGGAAACCTTTACTTATTATGGTAGCATTTTGATTTATTGCCACATGCTACGTTGATCTAAGCTGCAGGACAGTTCTCATGAGGTCTCATAAAAAGGGCAGAGTTGAATAGTTGGGTTTAAAAATTTGGGTGAGAGGAAAGAGATAAAGTTATATGTAATCATCCTGCATTATTATAGAATAAAAAATGACCATTATTGGGTCCAAATCATTAGCAAGTCCTTCAAAAGTAAATGGAGGACTCAATGAAGTAAATTGGATTTAGCATTGACATTTTAGTGACTTTCCTAGCTCAAACGTAAGATCCAGTGTATTGTGAACTTTGTTAAGCATGGATATTTAATGACCATTAACATGATTTTAAGTTAGGCGTTTGTTACTGCCAGTAGACGGACCATTAATGAGACTCAGTCTAACAAACATATTTTATTCATTATTTGCACTGGCTGTGAGAAAGACATCTTAAAAAACAAGCACCTTCAGTTAAGTCTGTCATCGTACTTATAACTATTTAGTAAGAAAAAGTGTTAGACATGCATATTGCATTTTAGTCTCCTCAAATTAATGATCCAGGCAGACCTTGGAGATATTGGGGTTTGGTTCCAGACCACCGAAATAATTGCAATAAAGCAAGTCACATGAATTTTTTGGTTGCTTAATGTATATAAAAGTTATGTTGACTCTAAACTGTAGTTTATTAAGTGTTCAGTAGGCTTCCCTGACAGCTCAGTTGGTAAAGAATCCCCCTGCAATGCAGGAGACGTGGGTTCGATCCCTGGATTGAGAAGATCCCCTGGAGAAGGGAAAGGCTACTCACTCCAGTATTCTGGCCTGGAGAATTCCGTGGGGTCGCAAAGAGTCGGACATGACTGAGTGACTTTCACTTTCAATGAGTGTTCAGTAATAGCATTATGTCCAAAAACATATACATACTTTAATTTAAAAATACTTTGCTAAAAAATGCTAACCAGCATCTGACAAAACAGTGTTGCTACAAACGTTTAATTTGTTAAAAAAAAAAAAAAAGATGCAGTATCTAGAAGTGAAATAAAGCAAAGTGCAGTAAACTGAGATATGCCAGTAGCTTGTAAAGTTTTTCTTGGTTTTGTATCATTTTTACTCTCCAAAGCATGCACCGAACCCATGATCTACTTATAAATTCTCATCATGCTTGGTACTAAACAGAGCGATATATTGTGCCATAGAGTGTGGCTCTCTGTTTAGTGAACTATTATCATTACCTCACCTTACCTGGCAGAACTGCCTGTTCCGTGCACATGACCTTTTCCTTTGACTGGTCATGCCCATGGAGAGGTCTTCAGTCCAATAATGGCTTCTCATTTGGTTGAGAAATCAGACAAAAGCTTTGCAGCTGTGAAGTACAGCCCATTTTAAAATTAACCTATTGTAAATTCTTAATGATTGAGAGATTCTGCAATTTGCTGTGATTTGTGGTTCGTGCTCACGCAACCAGAATAGCAAACAGCAGAGATTGATGCAGGTCAACATGGCGGGCGTTTGGAAAGTGCAGAAAAAAGAAAATTGATAGACATCGTGATTGGTTCAAACCAGCATGTTATGTTCTCCTGCGCTTCGTCTGTCACACATCACTTTGCCTCCCACCCACAGGCTCTCCCAAGTGGAATGTAATCCTTGGAAATGACTACTTAAATGATAGTTTATTATACAAGAAGTAAAATCTCTCTCAATATAGTCACCTTTGCCTCTTGTAATACATTTTCAACCTGGAGGCTAGATTCTTAGGGGAAAGGAAATCGCAGGTTTTTGACTGACAGAGGCCAAGAATTTGAATTTCAATACAACTTGTATCCTTATACAAGTTACTTAAATACTCTGGGCTTCAGTGTCTACATCTGAAACCTCATTAGATTCATGTTCAGGTGGTAAAACCTAATCAGTTCAGTTGTTCAGTCAAGTCCAACTCTTTGCGACCCCATGAATTGCAGCACGCCAAGCTTCCCTGTCCATCACTATCTCCTATAGCTTGTTCAAACTCATGTCCATCGAGTCGGTGATGCCATCAAACCATCTCACTCTCTGTCGTCCGTTTCTCCTCCTGCCTTCAATCTTTCCCAGCATCAGGGTCTTTTCCAGTTAGTCAGCTCTTTGCATCAGGTGGCCAATGTATTGGAACTTCAACTTCAGCATCAGTTCTTCCAATGAATATTCAGGACTGATTTCCTTTAGGACGGACTGGTTTGATCTCCCTGCAGTCCACGGGACTCTCAAGAGTCTTCTCCAGCACCACAGTTCAATAGCATCACTTCTTCGGCACTCAGATTTCTTTATGGTCCAACTCTCACATCCATACATGACTACTGGAAAAACCATAGCTTTGACTATATATACCTTTGTTGATAAAGTAATGTCTCTGCTTTTTAATATGCTGTCTATGTTGGTCATAGCTTTTCTTCCAGGGAGCAAGCGTCTTTTGATTTTATGGCTGCAGTCACCATCTGCAGTGATTTTGGAGCCCAAGAAAATAAAATCTGTCACTGTTTCCACTGTTTTCCCATCTATTTGCCATGAAGTGATGGGACAGGATGCCATGATCTTTGTTTTCTGAATGTTGAGTTTTAAGCCAGCTTTTTCGCTCTTCTCTTTCACTTTCATCAAGAGGCTCTTTAGTTCCTCTTTGCTTTCTGCCATAAGGGTGATGTCATCTGCATATCTGAGCTTATTGATAATTCTCCCTGCAGTCTTAATGCTAGCTTGTTCTTCATCCAGTCCAGCGTTTCACATGATATTCTCTGCATATAAGTTAGATAAGCAGGGTGACAATATATAGCCTTGACATACTCCTTTCTCAATTTGGAACCAGTCCGTTGTTCCATGTCTGGTTCTAACTGTTGCTTCTTGACTTGCATACAGATTTCTCAGGAGGCAGGTCAGGTGGTCTGGTATTCCCATCTCTTGAAGAATTTTACACAGTTTGTTGTGATCCACACAGTCATGAGCTTTAGTGTAGTCGATGAAGCAGAAGTAGATGTTTTTCTGGAACTCTCTTGCTTTTTCTGTGATCCAGCAGATGTTGGTAATTTGATCTCTGGTTCCTCTGCCTTTTCTGGATCCAGCTTGAACATCTGAAAGTTCTCAGTTCACATACTGTTGAAGCCTCATTTGGAGAATTTTGAGCATTACTTTGCTACCATGTGAGATGAGTGCAATTGTTTGGTAGTTTGAACATTCTTCGCATTGCCTTTCTTTGGGATTGGGATGAAAACCTAACAGGGATGGAGTGAAAACCTTTGAGATTGGAATAAAACCTAATAGGGATGCAATGTTTCTCTGCTTCTTACTGACTGTGAGTCTCTTAATCAAATTGCTTAACTCCTCTCTGCCTCTGCTTCCCTATCTTTAAAAACAGGGGTGATACTTCCTAGAGTTGTTGTGGGAGTTAAATAAATGAATCCATGTAAAGCACTTAGAAAGTACCCCGCATCTAGTAAGTATATAGTAATTATTAACCATGGTGGTGGACAGATACTAAACAAATAATCAGATAATGATAAACAAGCTAGAGGAAAAGTTGTGGGATGCTCTAAGATAATTTATGACAGTTAGAAAGATAAACAGGGGCAGTGTCGTTTAGTGCTCTGTAATGGGAAGCCCCTGATAAGAGGATGACATAATTTGATTTACTTCTTTTTTTATTGACATTTTTTTCTACATTAAAAATGATCTTGTGTTTACCATCTTTTATGAAATAGTTTATTTTAGGAATTTTTCATGAAAAATTATGAAAGTTAAGCATGCATTGTGTAGAAAGTTTGGACAATACAGCAAAGCACCGAGAAGAAAATAAGCCATTCCTAACTACTAACAATCACTATTAACATGCTGTTTTATCTGCCCAGTTATTTTATATGAAGATTTATTGTATTTTGAATAGTAACTGTAACTAACTAATTTTATGCAGAGGTAGTAATCTGTAGTTTAGTGGTGATTTCATACCCTGGACTTGTCTGCTGTGGGATAAATAAGACTGAGTTCTCGCTGCTTTCTTTTTATTGGCTACTTTCATTAGCTGAACTCCAGATTGAAGGGCTTGAAGACCCTGCTATTCATGAGAGAGACTTCCTGTTACTGTGTTTCTAACTTAGCAAATGTGAGGTGTGTTCTTTACCCAGTAGTTCTTCATTATAAAAGTACAAACACAAATTGATTTTAACGGAAGAACTTTTTTTTTTAAGTGGTTAAGTGTAGCATATTTTTAGGAAGGGTAACTTGTCAAGAGTTTTATTTCCTCTGATAGATGGATGCACTTTCTAAAAGCAATATATCAAGGCCCTACTATAAGGTAGTAGTTCTAAAAGATTATCTATGATTCGGATTTACCTGATTGTCTTGTTCTGACATCACAAGGAAAACTTTTATAATTCCATTTAGATTTCTTTGTTGTTTTATTTTCTCTGCCTTCATTCATAAGTATTAGATACCAAAGTTGCATACATGGAAATAAGATCTTTGATTTCATCTCCTTGAAATATGTTTTAAAAATTCACCTTCTGTCACATTACAGAGTTAGAGCTTGAATAGAATTTTAAGTGCAGAAAAGAAACAGTGGTCAACTTAATTTAGCTCCAGATAGTAGTTCACAAAAGATGGGGTGGAAACATCTAAGTATGAACATATATTCATATTCATATCATTCACTCTAATATGAATATCTCACTGTTACTCTTTTTCTCTCTCACACTCACTCCTCTTTTCCCCTTACCTCTCTTTTTCTCAGTAATTTTAAATTCTGACCAAAGCAAGTTGTGTGTGTTAATACTTTTTTAGCATAGTCTGGACTATTGAAGAGTAAATTTTTTCTTATAAAATTCTGGTAGAGGATGACTTTAGAGCTGACTGATTCATGGCTGACTCTAGAGCTGAGGCAAAGAAAATAAAAGATGAGACTGGAGTGATATCTTGTGTTGCCAGGGACTAAACGCTAAAACTACGTAAGTAAGTAAAAGTGGAAGCAAGTTAAAAGGACACAGCAGCCAACTTGACAGAGTTCCCAGTGGCCAAAACAAGAACAACTTAAGCAAGAAAATGAAGTGAAAATAGTTCATGGTAAGCCAAAGAATAAAATAAATATCCATGAGTTCTTACCAATACAAATAAGCAAATAAATAAATGAGGGAGAAGAGCAAATCTTCCTTACAGAAGACATCCAGATAATAAGTGTATAAGGAATGGAGAAAGTAAAAAATTCCATTAGAATACCTCAGTAATAAATGCCATAGGCATGATTCATGGATGAATGCTACAATTGAGTGAAACTTTTAAGAAAAGGGATATTTGTATAGCCTCAAAGTCTCTCTCCTAGGAAATGTATTGATTTCTGTGATACTTTTAATAAATGTCCACATATTCTTAGATGATACCCTTCCTTCAAGCAAGTGGCTGAATTCCCTTATCTTTGATCAGGGCTAGACATAGTGCCTCATAACTAGTAGAGTATGCTAGCTTTACAGTAAAGAAACCTGGCTGGTACCTTCTTCACCAAGTGATCAGGACCAGTAAGGAATCATGTTGTGACCCCATGGACTATGACCCACCAGACTCCTCCATCCATGGAATTTTCTAGGCAAAGAATACTAGAGTGGGTTGCTATTTCCTACTCCAGGGGATCTTCCCAACCCAGGGATCGAACCTGCATCTCTTGCATCTCCTGTGTTGGTGGGCAGATTTTTTTAGTACTGCACCTCTTGGGAAGCCCAAGATCTTATCTATCCCCTAGATATTATGTAATGAGAAGGGTATGTCATCTCTGGCATTCTTTCTCAAAATTTATAACCTCAGTCTGATCATGAGAAAACATCAGAAACTCACAGACTGAGGAACATTCTACAAAATATCTGACTAGCAGTCTTCAAGTGTGTCAAGAAGGGTCTGAGAAGCTGTCACAGGTCAGAAGAGACTACGTAGACGTGCCAGCTAAGTGCAGTGCAGTTTCCTGGACTGGATCCTGAAGCAGATAAAGAAATTAGTGGAAAAGCTGATGAAGTCTGAATCAGGTTTAGCTGATTGTGTTGTATCATTGTTAACCTCTCAGAGTTGATAACTGTCCTGTGATATACAAAGCATGAACAGTAGAAGAAGCAGGGTGATGGGAATCCTGGAACTCTTGATACAATCTTTACAGCTTTTCTGTAGATCTAAAATTATTTCAGAATTAAAAGTTAAAACCCAGCTTACTGGTGTCTTCTCAATCTAAGGATATTTGCTATTTTTTAGTGTCTCTAGAGCAAATTAGGTCAGAGAAATCCCTCTCCCTTTTGTAGTCTCTCTAGAAAAGAAAGACTAACAAAATAGCTCTTGATAACAAAACAGCTCTCATAGAGCAGGGACAGTAAATTGCGCTCCACCGTTAGAGACAGAAACTCATCTGCTTGCTCTGTACAGGTTGGTTCAGCCAACACCGATGGTTTGCCTTTTGTGACCTGGTGCCATGGCCAGCATTTAGGTTACAAAAAGTATTCTATTAAAAAATAGGGGTGTAGTTTACGTGCAATGCAATGCATAAATTTTGCTAAACAATTTGATGAGTTTTGAAAAAATATATTCATCTGTGTAACAACTACCCTAATGATGCTCTAGAACATTTCCAACACACTTAAATTTTCCTACATGCTACTATTATGCTGTCAGTCCCCTTACCACTTGAATCTGTACTTCAGGCAACCATTATTCTTATTTATATCTGTTTAGATTTGTTTTGTCTGTTCTTGAAATTTGTATAAAGGAGTCCCACAGTATATATTCCTCTGTGTCAGGCTCTTTTTGCTCAGCATAATGTTTTTGAGATTAAACTATGTTGCATAAAACACTCTTTAAAAAAAGAAAAAAACGCAGAGAAGATCAGCTGTAGTTCTGTCTTCTTCCATCTTGGGCCCTTTGTTCCATTGACCTGCTAATCTGAAATTTTCAGAGGTACTAGATCTGGTTTCATCTGACCATCTCTTAACACCAGATTGTTGGTAGGTTTAAATGGTATCAAAAGTGTGGTACTCAATAGATGGACAAGAAGAAAGAAAAAAATTTTATTTTTTTCAGTATAAAATACACTGTATTTTCTCTTCCCTGTATGCCCAAAAAAACCCAATAAATCTCATTAATCCAATGTAATTATGGGTACAGATGTGAAATCTTGATTTATAAATATTTTATTCTTATTACTTTGTAACCTCTCATTAACTCAAAACAGGATAGCAGAGCTGATTATAAAAGGCCTAACCAGATCCTGTTTTAGTAAATAATAATGTGTGATTGGCTGAAGATGATTATTGTCATAGTAACCAATTAGAATTTAGATACTAAAATTAAACTCCTTCCCTGTATGCCAATCATTCTTTTGATCTGACCATTAGTGAAAACTGTCATTGTACACATATGGGATGTATTGCATTTACCAGTTAGATATATTTTATTACCTGACCAAATGAGGACAGTGTGTCAGTTTTGGGAGTATTATTGGTGTGGTGAATGAACAACAATGTACTGTTTTTGAACATGGAAATACATTTAGGTTGGCATAGTGGCAGGTGCGTGCATTTTCTGGAAAGCCCTGTTTCCCAGAGTGTTAATGTGGACAGATACAAACAGATACTAATACAGCCCAATGGCTATTGTCAGACTGAGCAACACATAATTTATAGCAAATCTGATACTAGGAACACAAGAATGATAAGCTATTTGATAAAGATGTACTGTTATCAGTAGTGAGTAAAAGTACAGACTGCATATTGATAACAAGCCATTCTTATAAACGTGTATGATATAATTTTCTTGAGAAGTGCTTTCAAAGTATATCTTTTCATGTCATCTTGGTTTCTTTAGTGAATTTGCTTAGCTTGATTTTTTTTTTAAAGTTTACAAGTAATGTTTCATTTCCTGACTTTATATTCAATTAAGAATTTTACTGGTGGGCTGCTGTGTGTTGGACACTCATTTATTATTGCTCCAGTGTCCCGGTGCCTTAGAAACTCCATTGCCCACTTAAGAAATTAGAAAATGAAGCATCTGAAAGGTTTAACAACCTACATGTTAGACCCTACTTCTGGTGTAATGTAAGTGGTTCCTGTACCTAAGTTGCCTAGGTTGGATATAGATCATGTATCAAAAATAAAAGGAGGTAGATCCCTCAGAAGGGAGGGAGGGGATTTGAGATTAGAATAATGAATATTTGAGAATGAATTATCAAGTTTACTAAGTAGAACATCATTTTCTTGGGTAGGTCTGATTCCAGCACACTGAAATGTGTTGGTCCTGTCAGATTTGTTGAAAATGCAAGTAGTCCAATCAGCTGTAATACTGAAGAAGGGAAAAGGACTATAATTTGAAAGTTTTTATGAAAACATGCGCTGCCTATCCTGTGAATTGACAGCATCTTTTAAAAATTTGCTTCCCTTTATATTCCTAGGTGGTAGTGAATACGTGAGTAGAAAAAGGAGAGCATTTCAAATAATGCTAATGAAGTTAACTGATTGCAATCTTCCATATTGTGAGGAAAAGTTGTTAGCTGTGAAAGATGAGGACAGAATTAAAATATTACTATGACTGGCATTTGATTTGAAAACTGCAAAGATAAGCTTAGATTCCTATTTATGAAAACCATCCTCACAGCACGAGGAAATATCTTTTAAAAGGTTCTACAGTTGCCATGGATACTTGTTAGCTTTGATAGAGTAAGTTGTAATCCATATTCAATCATCTGAGGTGAAGTAGCCAAAAAAATCCACCACCTAATATCAAAACCAGCTTCATCTCTGAATCCATACCATTTTGGAGATGAAAAGGGTAAATAGCCTAATGATGAGCTGTTTGGTTAATTATCACTGCTTAAAAAGCAAAATATTTAGGATGCACATTGCCTGAATCAGATCCTAATGTCTACTCTCTTGTGTGCAACTTTTTATCTTAACCAGTAAAAGGGATTTCTTATGTTCCGACGTAGGAATTTAGATGGCAGGACCTTTCTGAAAGTTTTTGGAACCTTTGCAGATACTCAGTTCCTGAAAGCCAGAGGGACACAGACTGTATTGGAGGCACTGGTCCCTATGGAAACATATTTGCCTCTGGCTCAGGAGTGGCTGGCTTCCGCATAGCTTCCTTTAACTGCTATATATTGGCAGCCATTTTCACTCCTATTTATAAGATGTCAGATTAATCAGCAAGTGTGCAGGGGAGTGAGTACCGCATCCTTGGGCTTGATTAGACGCTTCAGATGACAAGAGCTCCATGTGACGGGCCATTGAGGTGTTTTTGGCATCCCTTCATGCATCTGTCACATAATGGAGGCAAGAGCCTGTCAAATGACTTAAATATTTTCCTCAATTCTCTTTTAAAACAGGTGACAAAAGAGCTAAAACAGTATGACAACAAAATTATAGAATGCAAATTCGAGAACAACAGCTGGGTCTTTATGAGACAGAGAACAGATAAAAGTTTTCCTAATGCCTACAACACTGCCATGGGTGAGTATGACGGCCTCCCGGTGGATGGCACATGAAACCCCCCAAAAGAGGTGAGGTGTTAGAACGAACCTCTTTTGCGGTTCCGCTCAGAGGGGAGAAGGTCATCCAGACCAAGGAGGGCTTGTGGCAGGTCTGTGCCCTGTGATTCCAGTCCTCTTTCAACCTGTGGGCTCCTGCCAGGCGCCCAGGGGAGCAGTTTAAAGGGCAAGAAGGTGAGCTGTGGACAGGATGAATTTGTTGAACAACCACAACAAAAACCACGGTAATTGCAGATCTGTTCAGAACGCTAAAAACTGTCGTTTGCCAGATGGTAAAAGACAGAATTAGCAGGGAAAACGTAATTTCCAGCTCCTAAAATAGCTCTACAAACAATGGAGAACAAAGTCAATGAAAAGCTTAAAAAAAAAAAGTGTAAAATTTGGTATGCTGTCTTCAGGATGTGCTCTGGGTACAGACAGTATGATTGCTTTGGGAATTCAGAGTAGTAAGCTTGTTTCATGAGCAGCATGCATTAATTATTTTTATAAGGTAAACTACTACTTCAGGCAACTCTGGATTGAGCTTTTAGTGGTACTGGAAAAATAAACAACCAACCAAGATTAAAGGTTAATGGGATTGTGAACTTTAAGAGTGCTCAGTCAGTGAGGGTGCTGATGGTTGTATGATAAGCTTAAGAGATAATAAAGAAATTGCTAGTTTGAGTTTTACAGCCTAAGAGTTACTTTTATACATTCAAAAGATTCTTGTTAGAACTATTTGTGTTCAGACAGGATGAGTTAATTTCAAAAGAGAGGAGTAATTAAGCCCATGTCTTTTTTCCTAAAACCAAGTAGGTAAATACAGTTTTGATCACATAAGAAAAGGTGCTTTATTTAATAGTCATTTTGTTATAATACCTTACTTCCAACAAGCTACTAAAATAAAGAAAAATATGCTTTCCCAGCTACAACAAAGCCTTAGTGTGCTGTGTTACACACGTGACAGTGTGCACTTCTCTCTGAGAGAGAGAAAGGTTGAAGGACACAGGGTGTGTTTTACTTAGAACCTGTATGAACATGGACTGTAGTGTGATGCACTGCGCGAGATCAGTATGCAATACAGACTGTTTGGAAGGATTGAAAACTGGTGAAGACAGCCTTAAACCCAAATAATTAAACATCTTGTTCTAGAATTAATAGTAAAGTGTAATCTCCAGAGGGACTTCCCTGGGAATCCAGTGCTTCCAACGCAGGGGCCATGGGATAGATCCCTGGGCTGGGAACTAAGATCGCACAAGCCACATGGCTCTGCCAGAAAAGGAAAAGCCACCAGCAATGCACTTTTTTCAGGGGTTGGGGGAAGAGGAGCACAATTTAATTCACAGCAAGTCACCCACGTCGGCAAGATGGAAAGTTCTAGCCTGTTGGGATGGAAACCTCTCCTGTCCTCATCTCCCTGGGGCGAGTCAGCTCCCTTCATGAACCCTCACACGAGGCACGTGTCTCCCTTTTTCCACAGCTGTGTGCAATAGTATCTCCAACCCTGTCACCAAGGAGATGCTCTTCGAGTTCATTGACAGGTGTGCAGCAGCTTCTCAAGGACAGAAGCGAAAACATCATCCGGACCCAGACACAGAGCTCATGCCTCCACCGCCTCCCAAAAGACCTTTGACCTAAGGACCTGCCCCTGACTTCAAGACTGAGAGGAAAGATGAGTGAGAAAAAGTGCTGTTGTCCCATTTTTTGCAACCAGAGAAATTAAAAAAAAAAAAAAAAAAGTGTGGCTTGATGTTGATACACATCTGACTTTAAAAAAAAAATAGTATTGTAGCCAGTCTGTAAATATTTGATGTTTTTGTTTCCTCAGTGCTACAATACATCATGGACTTAAACATTTTATTTATATCTGATAAACTCAGCCTTACCTTGTGGAATCTGAAGATTGAAATATCTAAAGGTTTAAATGAGATCAAAATCAATGAAAAAGAGGCCTTGTTTATATATGGATAACTTTTGCTTTAATTTATAAAGTTAGCAATCTGGAACTGGGAGTGCATAGAACATTGTCATTTTTAGAAGTTATATTTCAACTATGATAGATTTTCCTTTTAAAACATTTAGGCAGTGGCATTAAACATTCTTGCTATTATTTATCATGGATTTCCTACAGCTCCGAAATTCTTGTATTCAAAACCAAATGACAAGGTTGTTAAATATTGTACTGTATTAAACAACTTGGTCTGGTTTATATCATTCTAAGAAGTTGTTTTGGAACTGTAAAAGTAAAAAAGTAAAGCTCCATTTTGTGAATGTCATTCTTTCTAAAGGAGAATATCGAGTCTGTGGTTTGAACTACAGTATCAGACAGATATCCAGTCTGTCCACCCTGGCTGTGGTCTTGAGTCACTTCATAAAACATACACCACCCAGTCCTATGTGTGTTGTTCTCCTGGGAGACTTTTTTTATGCCAGGCTACTTCTCCCTTACCTTGGTGGTATCGGCACATTGTAAATTACATTAAAACACACAACTCACTGTGATGATGGGAGTGATATCAGATATATACACAATGTTGTATTGGTTCCTTTACACAAAACCGCAAAGGAAATGCCAGCTGACTCCTTTGATTAGAAGGTAATATCAGTGGAAGAGAACACTGTCACTGGAAAATGCTCTCCCACTGCTAGATAAATGCAGAGGCAAAGACTAGACATCTGTAGGAACTATAAACATGAAGGAAGCCAAGACATTTATTTTCAAAGCCAGAATTTTCTCTCATCTTCTATTCTGGGAATGCTATTTCGGTTGTACATCTGAATTTTAACACATTTACTGATAGATAATGGATTTAAAGAGTGGCTAATTCGTCACATGCCATTGTTGAGAAACTATGTTCTGATTGGTTTGTCAAGGAACTCTTGGGAATTAGCTTACTAGAGGCCAGTGTATTTATTTTTAGGGTACAGGTTTTAAGTATGTGTATTTAAAACAAATTTTCATTATCTGAATTTTATATATGTAAATGCATATATATGTGAGTATAGGCAGCAGTGTACATTCTTCTACTAAGACAGTGAGACATGAAAATCCAAACGAGTCACCTAGTAGATTGAATATCTGATAGGATTTCTACATGAAACAGCACAGATTAACCAAAAGTGTATTTCTGTTCATTTGAGATTTAATGTTTTTAAACAAAGTTTTCTCCTGCAGTGCTCTTCTATATGAAATACTAGAGTCATGCTTGGGCTTCTCCCTTTATTGTTCCCAAGTTACGTAATGTGAATTTATTCAAAATGCCATTTTAGTGTTTCTTTCCTAGAGTACTTTTGTGTGTTTGAGTGCTACAGGAATAAAAACATTGGATTGCTACTGCAACTACTGAAAGGTGGAAATTGGTCAAGATTTCATGGTGTCTTGTACAAAATGGATCTGAAAAGCCTATGCAACTCCTGATATTCTTCACCAGGATTAGTGGCTTTTTTCACACAGTGTGATGCTTTCTTCCAAGCTCATGTAAAGGCAGAAGCCTTTTGCTGATGAGAGAGCAAGTCTTTGTCAGCGATCTTTAATGGAGTTAAAATGTTTATGGTAATTGTAACCTTTTAAATGAGTTACGTGAAAAGAGCATCTCGTCTTCAGTACACCCGGATATTTTCTCTTTGCCTTTGTGCATTTTCCAGGACTTAATTTTCTTAATCTACCTTTCCCTTTCAGTTGTAGTGATATGTAGTAAGTAGATCCCGTTTAGCCCCTGAACACATTAGCATCCACAGTGTCATAAAAAGTCATCCAGAAAATAATCGGGGTGGAAGTCTGGAGGCACAATTTGGAACGCCATGAAGGAAATAGAAATACTTCCTGTCTCAGCCCACTTCCTAATAACTGTTTTCTGACACTGAAGTTTTAGAGACAAGAATAAGAAAACTTTACTTTCCTTTGTTATCACAGATAAAAGATTTTGCTTTGTGTTTGGAAAAGATGTGGAAGACTCGACTGCCTGGCTGGTTACATTTGCTTTCCGTGAAATGCTCAGAAAATGTCAGGACATTCCTTCTCTAATTGTGTGTCAGTGCATATTGTAATAAAACTACTGATTTCAAATAACAGAGAGTGTATCTGCTTTGTTTTACTGGTGATGCTTTTGTGTCCCTTTTATTGCTTTTATCAGATCCTCTCAACCAGGCCCCTCAACATCCACCTAGTTTTGTTGCATTCTTGAGATTAGCATAAAAGATTGGAAAATCCTCTATTTTTCTTCCTGAGAAACCACGAAACTTGAAAATTATGCATCAAATGCTTCCAGGTAGGAAAAACTAATGTGTTAGAGAAAATCTTAGGTTAGACCCAGAGACCAAGTCTAGGCTCTGCCTCCTGTTGGATTTCTGTCAACTCTATAAAGTGCCAAGATTGGGCCAGATAATCAAAAAGAACCTTCTCAAGTCTAACATGATTCTTGTGTAAAAGCCAGTGTTTTGTGAATATCCTGTATTCACGATAATAGCCATATCACCCTTGTGGAATATTCACCAAACCCCAAACAGAACTACTTTGTTCAAGGAGATACCGTCTCAACTTCATTTTGCAGTTGAGAAAGCTTTGACCCAAAGTTGCATAGCTTGTGAGTTGTAAGCTGAGAACCGAACATAGGTCTTTCACCTCCTTCACCTAATTTGTTGTTTAGCCACTCAGTGGTATCCAACTCTTTGCAACCCCATGGACTGCAGCACACCAGGCTCTGCTGTCCTGATTGATGGTGTAAGTACTCGCCGAAAGGCTCTGGTACAGCTCTTGTGGGGAGGGCTGCTTTCGTGCCAGGGTCCCAAACTGTTTAAGTTGTTTCTTCAGTGCTAACAGGTAATAGGTTATGAGCACCTCTCTCCAAAGTAAGATGAAGTTGGGAGCAGGAAAATAAATAAATTTTTAGGAACTTACTAAGCCACATTTAAATAGTGTTTAAATGTGAGTGACACAGAGGCCATGAAAAGGAGTTTAATAATCCTCATTAAGATGCTTAATTCCAAAGATGCAATTAAGAGGAAATAAGAGATTAAGTCACACACTGGGCCAATGTTTTCTGACTGTCACATAGTTTGCTGTCAGCTCTGACAGTTTGGCAGGTCAGTATCAGCCTTGGTCAACCCAGATGTGCCAGTCCTCTCCCTAGACTCGGCTGTCAGGTGACCGCTGGGCCTTCCAGGCTTCTAAGCCAATTTCACATTTCAAAAAAATCACTGCACAGATCTGGCGTTGCCAACTGTTTTGCCATGACAGGATGTTTACAAAAAACTGTTGTTGTTGTTTCATAAAGTAAAAGGAGTCTTAATTCCCAAAAAGGAGGTAGGACATAAGTTCAAACAGAAGACATGTAATTACATAGAACAGAGTTTGTTTTACGGACGTCTCACCACACTGTCCATTGCCTCTGCATTTAACCCCAAACTGGTGAAAACTTTTTGCATCAGTGAAATTCCAGGCAGGGGCTTGTAAGTGCAGGGGAAGAAGCCGTCCCAGTTCCATAGCTGAAGGTCATTTTCATAGTAACTACCATCCACTTACATCACCATGATTGATTACATTGTGCTCTTGTGATCTAAGCTGCATAGGTGAACAAGGAAATTGTCTGAATGTTTAAAAATACTCAAATAGAATGAAACCCTCACCTCTTGGAGGTACAAAAATAAACATGACTGAATATAACAGAAAAACAGACTTTGGCTTTGACAGCACATCACACCAATAAGAGTCACCAATTTTCACAACTTTGAAGCTGGCACATTGTCTATTTTCCCTTTAGATCGCTACCACCAAAATGATCGCTTGAAACTGCAAACCTGCCTCTTATTCCTCCCCAGTCAGAGCTCCCTGGCATCAAAGGCCCTCTGTGGCCTTGTCTCTGCCTGTATGTCCAGGTTTGGGTCTCACCGTGGTGTGGCTCCTGGCTGTCTCAGCTCCACCTCTCTCTACCCAGGAACCTCTGCTCATGGTGCTTTCTGTCCGAAAGCCCCAAGCTCCCTTACTACGAGGATCAGAGAGGCATTTCCACCACAGGTGGCTTCTTGGCTGTCACCCTGTGTTGTGATGGTCTCCCCAGGCTTCGTGAGTGGAGGGACTTGGTCATACATAACACATACGTGACACAAGGCTTGGCAACAGTGAGCACTGGCGGTAATTAGGGGCCTGAGGTTCACACGCCTTTCTGTTCGTGCTCCTGAGACTCAGTCAACACGTGTTTAGTATAGCACAGGGAACTATACTCAGTATTTAGTAATAATCCATAAGGGAAAAGAATTTGTAGAAGAATATATGTATATATACAATGTTGTGTTTCAGGTATATAGCACAATGATTCAGTTGAAAGTAACACAACATTGAAAATCAACTTACAATCCAGTTAAAAAAAAAAAAAGTTGTGTTTACTCTTGCCCTCAGTTTAGCCGTATAGGAACAAAAACATTGCTTGTCCCTTTAGCCTTATCATCACAGAAACATTGATAACATCTCTTGTTTCTTAAGAATTTCTTCACAGCCCATCGCTGATGCATCTTGTATTTAATCCTGATAAGAAGTGTCTTGTCTGTTCTTGCCTTTTACACTGAAAATGAATACTTCTGAGAGAAACTTCCCAGCAGGAAGAATCTTAAGAACTGCTGCCCTGGTCTCCTCACTGTGATACACTCTGAGGGAGGTGTGAGCGAAGCAGAGTTTTTCATCACGTCTTATTTTTCAGTGCAATTTCATGGAGCTTGCCACATCTGAAACTAGAAGGCTGCTTCTCTCCACCCACCTACTCCCGCCCAACTTCTGATGTTTTCAAAGAGAAGTCCTTGGGTAACAGCTGAGGCTTTTCAGTTAGTTTCAAAAATAAATACCAGTCTGTGATCCCTTAGTGTGAACCGTGCTTCTAGCCATGTCTTTTAGAGTGAGAAAGGCAGGTGGAAGATACTCTTTCTCGCTACTATCGAATGCTGTCTTCCAGGATCTAAAGGAATAAGACTTCCCTGTTTGTGCAGAAGTTCTGCTTCCCCTCTGAAGGCTGTCAGGGGAGTGTGGTGCAGTTTCAATCTACAGCATAAACACACAGTGTGCTCAAACACACTCTAAAGCTGAAGGCTGCCGAGACTCCAGCTGCACACACAGCCAAAGCTTTCTCATAATGAATCCTTAAAAATTCTGCCTGTGAGTAGAAACTATATACCTGGACACATCACATACAATTAGGATGATGCCAGAGATGGGGGCTGGTCCAGGCCTTGGTGGATGGGTGGGATGAATGGGGGGCTTATGGACAGAGAATGTGGGGGGAAGGATGCTTTCCGGGGGTGTGTCTGGAGCTTTGGTGAAGGACGGTGGTAGGAAACATGGCTATAATCACTCCATCCTGAGCTCACCTACCCCCCTACCCACCTCTGGCCCCTTGATCTCCTTCCAGCTAGTGACCCCCTTCTTTGTCCCACTTTCCCACAGAATCCCCAGAAGGAGGTGATGGTACTCGCTCACTCCTTCCCACCCCATCTCTCTTGAACCCACTGCCAACAGGCTCTCCTCCCTGCTGAGATTTCTCTGGTCACCAGCACCACTGCCTGTACAGCTCCCATCCACTCCTAACTGACCTGTCGGTGCCATCAACATTTCAGTTCCTCTCTCCCTGTTTTGTTCCATTCCTTCTTTTTAATGGAAAATTTCTAACTGATACACAAATATGGAAAATGATAACATGAACTCCCATCTACCCAGATTCAGCAACGATCAATCTGGCAGTTTCTGTTTGTGAATATTTAGAGTGCACAAGCCAGTCTCCCATCCTCCATTACACACGAGTGCATACGCAGCACACACATATACACACAATTATTTTTAAACAGGCCACAAACCACTCCCTCCTTAGGACTTCCCTGGTGGTCTAATGGTTAAGACTCCGCTTCCACTGCAGGGGACGTAGTTCGATTCCTAAACTACTCCCTGCTTGTTGAACCCTTTCTGCCCTTGGTTTCCAGGCCATCGTAGTCTCTTCGTTTGCTTTCCTTCGACCTTCCTGATCCCTCTTTTACCTTCTCAACCTCTACATGTGATGGTGACCCAGGTTCAGTCCACTGGCCTCCGTATAGTGATCTCTATAAGAGATTGCTCCCACTCTCTGAACGCTAGTGCCATCTACACACAAACGACTTCCACATTTATTGCTAGTCCAACCTCTTGTCAATTCTAGGCTCAGATATCCAACTAACAAACTGACGTCTTCATGTGGCTATCTGATAGTCACCTCAGACTTATACCCTAAACTGAACGTTCCTCCTCCTGTCAACTTCTTCTGTTCCCACCTGCTTCTCATGGAGCCCAGTTCACGGCAGCTGTCTTTCTAGTTGCTTCAGAATCATCCTGGATTCTTTTCTTTCTCTGACACTTCACATGCAATCCACCAGCAGATGCTAGCACTAGTTCCTTAACTGTAGTTAGAATTTAATGATGTCTCCTATCTTTGGGAGACATGGATGGTTCAGTGGTAAAGAATCTGCCTGCCTATGGGTTGGGAAGGTCCTCTGGAGGAGGGCATGGCTAGGCATTCCAGTATTATTGCCTGGGAAATCCCATGGACAGAGGAGCCTGGAGCGTTACAGCCCATGGTATTGCAAAGAATCGGACACAGCAACCCTCCCTAAACCTCTCATCTCATCTCTTGCCTGGATGATTGCAGTAGCCTCCTAACTGGCCGCTCAGTTTTCACTCTCGCTCACCCCCTCCCCTATCCAGTCTCCCCACAGCTGNTCCAGGATCTAAAGGAATAAGACTTCCCTGTTTGTGCAGAAGTTCTGCTTCCCCTCTGAAGGCTGTCAGGGGAGTGTGGTGCAGTTTCAATCTACAGCATAAACACACAGTGTGCTCAAACACACTCTAAAGCTGAAGGCTGCCGAGACTCCAGCTGCACACACAGCCAAAGCTTTCTCATAATGAATCCTTAAAAATTCTGCCTGTGAGTAGAAACTATATACCTGGACACATCACATACAATTAGGATGATGCCAGAGATGGGGACTGGTCCAGGCCTTGGTGGATGGGTGGGATGAATGGGGGGCTTATGGACAGAGAATGTGGGGGGAAGGATGCTTTCCGGGGGTGTGTCTGGAGCTTTGGTGAAGGACGGTGGTAGGAAACATGGCTATAATCACTCCATCCTGAGCTCACCTACCCCCCTACCCACCTCTGGCCCCTTGATCTCCTTCCAGCTAGTGACCCCCTTCTTTGTCCCACTTTCCCACAGAATCCCCAGAAGGAGGTGATGGTACTCGCTCACTCCTTCCCACCCCATCTCTCTTGAACCCACTGCCAACAGGCTCTCCTCCCTGCTGAGATTTCTCTGGTCACCAGCACCACTGCCTGTACAGCTCCCATCCACTCCTAACTGACCTGTCGGTGCCATCAACATTTCAGTTCCTCTCTCCCTGTTTTGTTCCATTCCTTCTTTTTAATGGAAAATTTCTAACTGATACACAAATATGGAAAATGATAACATGAACTCCCATCTACCCAGATTCAGCAACGATCAATCTGGCAGTTTCTGTTTGTGAATATTTAGAGTGCACAAGCCAGTCTCCCATCCTCCATTACACACGAGTGCATACGCAGCACACACATATACACACAATTATTTTTAAACAGGCCACAAACCACTCCCTCCTTAGGACTTCCCTGGTGGTCTAATGGTTAAGACTCCGCTTCCACTGCAGGGGACGTAGTTCGATTCCTAAACTACTCCCTGCTTGTTGAACCCTTTCTGCCCTTGGTTTCCAGGCCATCGTAGTCTCTTCGTTTGCTTTCCTTCGACCTTCCTGATCCCTCTTTTACCTTCTCAACCTCTACATGTGATGGTGACCCAGGTTCAGTCCACTGGCCTCCGTATAGTGATCTCTATAAGAGATTGCTCCCACTCTCTGAACGCTAGTGCCATCTACACACAAACAACTTCCACATTTATTGCTAGTCCAACCTCTTGTCAATTCTAGGCTCAGATATCCAACTAACAAACTGACGTCTTCATGTGGCTATCTGATAGTCACCTCAGACTTATACCCTAAACTGAACGTTCCTCCTCCTGTCAACTTCTTCTGTTCCCACCTGCTTCTCATGGAGCCCAGTTCACGGCAGCTGTCTTTCTAGTTGCTTCAGAATCATCCTGGATTCTTTTCTTTCTCTGACACTTCACATGCAATCCACCAGCAGATGCTAGCACTAGTTCCTTAACTGTAGTTAGAATTTAATGATGTCTCCTATCTTTGGGAGACATGGATGGTTCAGTGGTAAAGAATCTGCCTGCCTATGGGTTGGGAAGGTCCTCTGGAGGAGGGCATGGCTAGGCATTCCAGTATTATTGCCTGGGAAATCCCATGGACAGAGGAGCCTGGAGCGTTACAGCCCATGGTATTGCAAAGAATCGGACACAGCAACCCTCCCTAAACCTCATCTCATCTCTTGCCTGGATGATTGCAGTAGCCTCCTAACTGGCCGCTCAGTTTTCACTCTCGCTCACCCCCTCCCCTATCCAGTCTCCCCACAGCTGTCTGTAGTATTTTCTAGAACATGTCACTTTACTACTCACAGCCTTCCAGTGTCTTCCACCTCATTCGGGATTAAATCCTAAATAAACACTGTCATCCCCCAGGCCTGTATAACCTGACCCTGAGGCCTGACTCTCTCGTGTCTTCACGTCCTTGTTCACTCTGCTCATCCATTCTGCCCCCTCTGCTGTTTCTCCAATTTGCCAAGCATGCTCTGAATTTAAGGACTTGAACTTTCTTTTCCCTCCACCTGAAGTACCCTTCCCCTCTGTGTCTGAAAGGCTCATGCTCGCTCGCTTCATTCAAGTCTTTACAGACAAATGCCGCCTCATCCAGAAGGCCTTCCTGACCATCCCAAGTAAAATGCTTCTGCTGGGCTTCCCTGGTGGTCCATTGGTTAAGACTCCATGCTTCCAATGCAAGGAGTGTGGGTTCAATGGTTGGGGAACTAAGATCCCATGTGCCTCATGGGGTGCCCCAAAAAATAAAAAATGAGAAAATGCCTCTCCCGTCACCACGTACCTCCTTACCTGAATTAGTATTTTTTACCAGCAGTTATGATCTAACATATATGTTTGCTTGTCCAGTACCTCGGCCAGTCTGGCACAAAGTATAGGAGTTCAGTAAATATTTCTAGAATCTATAAATAAATTCCCTTGTAGCTCAGTCGGTAAAGCATTTGCCTGCAGTGCAGGAGACCCGGGTTTGATCCCTGGGTTGGGAAGATCCCCTGGAGAAGGAAATGGCAACCCACTCCAGTATCCTTGCCTGGAAAATCTCATGGACAGAGGAACCTGGTGGATTGCAGTCCATGGGGCCGCAAAGAGTCGGGCACGACTGAGCGACTAACACACTAACACACACAGATAGGCTGGGGACAGATTATGAAGGGATTTGAAAGTCAGGCTAAGAAGTTAAGCTGAATTCAATCAACAGTAAAGAGCTATTGAAAGCTTTTAAACAAGAAAGTTTAAAACTTTTTTTTAAATAAGCAAGTGAGTTTTATGCTGAAATAAGCGGGTAATAATCTTCCAAAAGTGGCAGAAGATAGGAAAAACAAGATGGTAGGCCAGTTGGGAGGCTACTGTCGTAATCCAGGTAAGGTAAAGAGCGCAGAATAGGGTGACATCTACCGAAATTGAGGAGATGGGTGTGACAGGCATTCAAGAGGGAGATCGTCAGGATTCAGCAATAGTTGAGAAGTCAAGTTTACCTTCAAGGGTTCGAGGCCAGTGGGGGAATAGTGGTGCCCTTAACAAAAGCAGGGAAGTGAGAAGGAAGAGCTGAGTTGGACCTGGAATGCAGAAGAAGCCTCTAGGCATGATGAGCGGGAGGTGCTGTCTGGAGATTTAGATGGAATTGTCCAAAGAGAAGGCAGAAATGTAGAACTGGAACTTGAACAAGCAGACCACTAGCAAGATTTTAAATTCATCCACACAGCAGTAATGGTAGAAACAGTGGAATAGAAGGCTTGGAGTACCAGAGGGTCAGAGCCCCTGGTGTTAGTGGGTAGAAGAAAGAAAAGAATGTACAGTGCACAGGAGCCGAGAGAGAGAGATGTTCGTTTTGTTTTGTGTGTGTGTGTGTGTGTGTGTGTGTGTGTGTGTGCGCGCGCGTGCGTGTGCGTGCGTGCGTGTGTGTGTGTGTGTGTGTTTTCTTGGAGCCTTCAGGGCTCTACAAGGAAGGCTTGACAACCCACTCTAGTGTCCTTGCCTGGAGAATCCCATGGACAGAGGAGCCACTCAAGTCTCCTTAACAAGTCACACAAAACCTCCTGATCCTGGCCTGGGAGAGAAATGTTTCTTGCTGGAAGAGGCAGAAAATAGTTCTGATTGCTCCAGGAAAGTCGTAAAGAGTCAAAGACTGAGAAAAAGCCCTTGAATTGGGTTTCCAGGTGACCTTCAGAAGGATGATGCTGATGGCTGGGATCAAGAAAAAAGCAAGAGAAAATAGGAGGAAATTGAGGTGGGGCAGGGGAGATTGGGGTTTAATCTGTGTCTTCCCTAGTGGCTCAGTCGGTAAAGAATCTTCCTGCAATGTGGGAAACCTGGGTTCAATCCCTGGGATGGGAAGATCCCCTGGAGAAGGGAACAGTTACCCAGTCCAGTATTCTGGCCTGGAGGATCCTCACGGACAAAGGACCCTGGAGGGCTACCGTCCATGGGGTCACAAAGAGTCAGATGCAACTGAGCAACTTGCACTCTCTGTCAACAGATAAATTACCATTCCAAGGGGTCGTGTTCAGTTTGTGAGGATACGGCTAGTGGGCTCAAGCATCTGACATACATAAAGGCAGACACTTATTGCCACACGCCGAAGCCCTCCCAGGAGCCCCTTTGATTAGTGAGCCACAGCGGCTGTGTGCTTGGTAACACCATGGGCTCTGTCCAGGCTGAGCAGTCATGCTGCATAGCTGATCTCTCCCAGTCTCCATACTAAAGCATCGTACATCACAGTCCTTGATGCTGATCATCGTGCTTTTGCCTGTAGGAGCCCAGAGGCAACGCTCATCTGAAGGCTATAGTCCAGGCCTGGGCATCCACCTGGTCATCCTAGGGGCCAAGAGGGTCCACACTGCTATAGCACACTTAGAACCCCCCCTAGCTACACAGCAGGGTGTCTTGAAACTGGTTGGGAAGCTCTCACCATGACTGATATCTATTGTGATAGTCTTTATTTTAGGTACAAGGAGATTGCTTTAAAAATACACATGCATTCTATCCATTAGGACTTCTCATAATTTGGAAATAATTGATTTAAAAATAATCCTATTGGATTCAAAGTTCATTTGTTTTATCATAAGAGATTGCAGCAAGAAATCACAAGATATTTATACGTAGAACTGAAAAGAGAAAACACTATTTGGTTCTTTAAATATAATTTCAGCAGTTGACATTTTGAAAGGTACCCAGAAAATGGTTATAATTTTTAAATTTCTAACATATGCAGTTTCTCATTGATAGGGACTCCCCAAAAAGTTGAAGAGATCACCATTAAAAAGTTTTGATCAGGATTTGAGGACAGCATTTGTAGTGTAAAAACCGATATAAAAAAGTCATGTCCGTGGGAAGAAATTTCCTATTTCTCGTTTAACATTTTGAAAAGATTTTATTTTGAAGTTTAATACAAATCTCCATTTTCCCTGGGACTTTGTGTTTTACTTTTCTTTAAATCACAATTTCATAATATAAAAAATATAATAGACTTTTCCCCCCAAGACCCATAAAGACACCCTAAATCTGTAGTTTTCCCCAGGGTGTCCTTCAGAGATTGTTATTTTCTGAGTTTGCCATGATGGGAAAAGAGCTAAGGAGTGTTGTTCTGATGGCCCAGGGTTAGAGATTAACAAGGTGAAAACAGAAGGTTAAAAGGGTGAAGTATTTTACCCCAGACTGGGCAGGAAATCAAGTAAGAGTCAGAAGGGGTTGATGGCCTGGGAAATGACAAAGAGGAAAGGGACTAAATTCCAGGATTGTGGAGAGCTGGCTCCAAAAACCTAAGAAAGAAGGGAACTGGCACTGACAGGGCACTGTTTTCCATATCTCTTACTCTGTATTTCCTTTGCTGCCTCATCCCACTATCAGGACTTCTTCTATTATACAGTAACAGAAAACCAAACTTACCTATGTTAGGTAACTGAAGTCTCCAAAGCATGCTTGACTTCAGAAGTGGCTTGATCTAGGAACTTCCCATCACTCAACTCCTAGCACCACTGGGCTTCATATGGCAGCCCATGGCTTCTCAAGAATCACATCTTAGTTCACAACCATCATAAAGAACAAATATCTCTCTACCAACAGTCCTAGCCAAAGTTTTGTTCAGTTCAGTTCAGTCGCTCAGTCGTGTCCGACTCTTCACGACCCCATGAATCACAGCATGCCAGGCCTCCCTGTCCATCACCATCTCCCGGAGTTCACTCAGACTCACGTTCATTGAGTCCGTGATGCCATCCAGCCATCTCATTCTCCGTCGTCGTCCCCTTCTCCTCCTGCCCCCAACTCCTCCCAGCATCAAAGTCTTTTCCAATGAGTCAGCTCTTCGCATGAGGTGGCCAAAGTACTGGAGTTTCAGCTTTAGCATCATTCCTTCCAAAGAAATCCCAGGGCTGATCTCCTTCAGAATGGACTGGTTGGATCTCCTTGCAGTCCAAGAGACTCTCAAGAGTCTTCTCCAACACCACAGTTCAAAAGCATCGTTCTTCGGCGCTCAGCCTTCTTCACATCCATACATCCATCCAACTCTCACATTCATACATGACCACAGGAAAAACCATAGCCTTGACTAGACCTCCCATTTAATCTGGTTGGTCATTTGCTCATTCCTGAGCTGGTCTCTGTGGCCAGGGAATGTAACGGCCTCTCTTGGTTGGTGCCCATCACTGTAATTGAGAATGGAACCAACTTTTCCCAATATTTTTCTTTCCTCACTTTTATTTTTATTGTTGTTATTATTTGGCAGTTACCTGAGCTTTACTTATTCAGTAGAGAGAGCTCAAATGTTAACTAACTGGTTAATTAGGCAAGGGTGCTGACCAATCAGATCAGCTCTGCAGCAGCATACCTGAGGCTCCCTGCCAAGCCTCAGATGTTAACCTTCCCTGGTTGCTAGGTTTGGGTGAGGTCTGGGGATTCCAACCCACTCCAGTATTTTTGCCTGGAGAATTCCATGGACAGAGGAGGCTGCTGGGCCTACAGTGCATGGAGTCATAAAGAGTCGGACATGACTGAGTGACTAACACCTGGGTATTCCAAGCAAGAGGTAGGATAGCTGGGAGGGGAAAGACGCTTGCAGGGGGTAGTTAGGGAAGTGGCTATTTCCCAACTAGTATTCAAGTAGTTAGCTTTCAATATTTACAGGTGGTGTTACCATACCTTGAATATTAGCACTGCTTGTATTTCAACTATTTCTGTATGTGTTTAATCCTTTCCACTGCCATAGATAGACCATCCTCCTAAAGGCTGGGGAGAGAACTTGTTTCTGAATCTCCTGTAGCACCCAGCAAGGTACATTTACCCATTCATTTATTCACTCAACAAGCTTTTCTTGAGCACAACAAATAGTAGGTCCTGAATAATTTCATTTGAATGAATGCAGTGGTCTCCTTGAAAGGGGTTGCATAGGAAGTATTACATTTGGGGAAAGATCACGTTTCATAAAATGGAAAATTTGAGGAAACTAAAAGTTTATGATAATAAGCACAATCAACTTTCCTAGGAACAGTAACAGAGGTTTTCTCAAAGCTTGTCCTGGTTACAAATATATTACCCCAAATATATTGTTGATGGCATCCAGTGGAAGGGGCTAGTGGTGGGGTGGGCAGGGCTGGAGGGAGCCCTTGGAGGTGTGGGCAGAAAGGAAGACACTGCCCTGAGGTGAGGACCCAGATGCTATTCACGTGGCAAGAAAAAAGCAATGACATGCAGGAGGCTGACTGGATGACATCTGACTAGCGGGAAGTGACTACCTGGACTCTGAACACTTCCTGGGATCTTCCCAGGAAAAAAACAAGAACCTGAATGTGAATGGGAAGTTGCCTTCAAACATATCTGGTCCCATTTTAGAAATAAGCAAAGTGAGACCCAAAGTCCTACGTTACTTTAACAAGGTTGCACAGCTGGCTCCCTGACTTCTTAATTCTCAGCTCACTTGGCATTTCTCCCCAAAGAGATAAAAACAGGCATGAAGGAAAGTTGATTCCAATTAGGCAGACGATGTGACCTTTCACAAAGCCTATACATAGCCCAGAGGTGACTGTCCTTTACCCTCTTATCCTGGAGCTTGAGCAACCTGGGGTACCTGTGTGCCTGTAGGCCGCTTTGATGAACACATCCGCCTCCAAGGCTTAGCTGTTCATCTAAGGTCAAGCAAAGGCCGCAGGCACTGCTAACAGGAGTTGCGTAACCCACACGCACACGTCTACTTACAAAAGTTTGATTTTGATTGCCATAGAAGGCAAAACATCTTAAAATGAAGTTGAGCTATCTTTGGGTAGAATGCAAAACCGCCCATGGGTATATCACATCAGAAACGATGTGTGATTTCTTCCAGTCCTTCAACTCAAAAAAGATTAACAGATTTAACTGATGCGTTCTAAAAATAAATAAATAAATAAATGAAATCTGCTTTCAGCTTGAAACCAAGTATGGAAGTTTCAGGGTCTTTTTTGTGGCAGTGAGGAGGGGTGGGGAGCATTCAGAGGATGGTTAAGGACAGTGGGGGGAAAATTTTTTTTTTCAGTATAAAGACTAAATTATAATGAGACTATTTTAGCTCTGAGCATTTTCTGCTGGGAATAACAAGATTTACTAAAGGTCACAGAAACAAGGTTGGCTTGGAAAAAATTATGAATGGTGGTTAGATCATCACACATATGCCCGAGGAGATTTCTTCTTTTGAGTTGAGAAGCAATACTTTTCTAAACATATCATTTAAATAATAAAACATCGACATGAATCGTATGGCAAACCCAATAGAGTATTGTAAAGTTAAATTTAAAAATAAATAAATTAAAAATAAATAAATAAATAATAAAACAAGTCAAACCAAGAGCTGACCTGACCAGGACCCAGACTTGGAGGCATAACATCTGCCTTGGGAGGTAACCGCCCGTGGATGCAAACCCCCGGGGGCTTGGACCCAAGTGGGCAGTTTCAAGGCTCCCCCACCAGTCCCCAGGTGCCAGAGCCTCAGGCAGAGGAGGTGCGGCCCTGTTGACTGTGTCACGAAATGTCACTCTGGTAGCCAGTGACATGTCAGCTCCCCCTTCTTTGGGACCACAGCTGAGCTTTATTACATAACAGGGTTTTCTGTATAGAAGTGAAATGTCCTTCACAGATCATCCACTATAAAAATAGACAAATTACTAAATTAATTTTGTTGTATAAGTACCCCCTTACCCCCACCCTTTGGAGTGAAAGTTTATTCTTTTAGTTCTCTTTTGTCTTTTTTTGAAAAGAGATTTAATGTGTTACTGTGGTGCAGAAAATCAATGCTTCGAAATCAATGGTAATTTTTCAGGCTGTTTAAAATTATTCACATGACTGGCTAAGCCTGCTGCTGATAGAAAAACAGAGTTTTGTTGCAGAGGAAATCTTCAAGTTTGAAACATTGCCACTGTGTGTTTTGGTGTGACTTTCTTCTTAGAACTTGAATATTTATTCCACGGCAGTAAATATTCAGTTCAGAATCCTTTATGTGCTGGAGGCTCTGGTGCGTGTAAATCTGAACTAGAGGTCCACTTGGCCCTGAGAAGCTTACAAAAATGAGTGTGTATCGCGAGGACGTGGAGAAAAGGAACCCTCGTGTACTGTTGGTGGGAATGTAAATTGGTGCCACCGGTGTGGTGGAAAATAGTATGGAGTTTCCTCAAAAAAACTAAAAATAGGAAAACCATATGATCCAGTAATTTCACTCCTGGGCATATATCCGAAAATAACAAAAAATAAGTAAAAAAGATATATGCATCCCAATCCCAGTGTGCCCAGAAGCACTATTTACAGTAGCCAAGACATGGAAGCAACCTAAGTGTCTATTAACAGATGAATAGATAAAGAAGATGTGGTGTCTATATACAATGGAACACTACTCAGCCATAAAAAAGAATGAAATGTTGCCATCTGCAACACCATGGATGGATTTGGAGGGTATTATGCGATGTGAAATAAGCTAGCAGAGAAAGACAAATACTGTGTGTTATCACTTATATGTGACATCTTAAAGCTAACTAGCAAACATTACAAAAAAGTAACAAACTCACATATATAGAGAACTCTTGGTTACCAGTGGAGAGAGAGAAGGAGGGTAGGGAATTCAGAGGTACCCACTACTATGTATAAAATAAATCAATTATAAAGGTACAATATAGGGAATATAGCCAATATTTTATAACAACTATAAATGGAATACATCCTTTAACAATTGTGTACCACTGTGTAAGTACATTTGAAACTCATATACTATTATAAATCGGCTCTACCTTAATAAGGAAAATAACAAATTTTATTTAAAAAGTGAATGTGTCTTAGGGTTGAAGGCTGGGGTGGGGGTAGACAGCTACTATATATTGCACAGTTGAGTGATGACACACGCAGAAGAAGCGTGAGCTATGAGGATACACATTGCTGTGGCGGTCTAAGAGAGGCTGAGGGTCTCTGGGTTGGCTTTGGGAAGCTGATTCCTGGTGGAAAGGCCATAATCTAGAGTGAACGCTAATGAGAAGTTTCTAGTGAGTTTGGGGCTTCCCAGTTAGAGAATCCTGCCAGTTCAGGAGACACGGGTTCGATCTCTGGGTTGGGAAGATCTCCTGGAGAAGCAAATGGCAACCCATTCCAGTATTCTTACCTGGAGAATCCCATGGACAGAGGATCTGGCGGGCTACAGTCCATGGGGTCGTAAAAGAATCGGACACAATTTGGTGGCTAAACAACAACAAAACCCACATCTAACCCATGACTGAACCCTGACAGCAGCTGTGGGAAATTGTTATCATCACTCCCATTGCTCAGGGGAGTAGACTCAGAGAGACTGAGTGACTTGTCCAAGGTCATGTGATCCAGAGGAGGTCTAGCTGGGACTTGACCGGTCAATCTTTTTTTCCACATGACCTCGTGGTGGCATTCAATGTGGGTCTTCACGGTGATGTGTACTCTGGTTAACTCAGATTTCACTGGTGAACAAAGTTGCATTTTAGGGGGACTCATGACTGCAAGAGCGAAGGCATGTGGCCAGAGAACCTGATTTCCACAAATTCAGGGCCAGCCTTAGAGCCATAGTGAAAGTGAAAGTGGTAGCCACTGTCTGACACTTGCAACCCCGGGGATTCTGTCCAAGGAGCCGTACTACTACTACTACTGAGTTGCTTCAGTCGTGTCTGACTCTGTGCGACCCCATAGACGGCAGCCCACCAGGCTCCCCCGTCCCTGTGATTCTCCAGGCGAGAACACTGGAGTGGATTGCCATTTCCTTCTCCATGGAGCCATAGATGGACCTTAAAAAACAAAAGACCCAATTCTTCTGGAACTTGCCCCGCAGTTGGGAAGACAAGGTGCCCAATAGGAAGTCCCTGGAAAATGATTTGTGGCAGCATGTAAGCAGAAAGAGTATTGATTTACATCTGCCACCAACTCCAGTAGTCCTAGAGGGAAGCAGGGCCTTCCCCTGAGAGGCCAGAGACCTGTTGATGCTATAGCAAACCTCAATCCCAAATACCAGTGCCGAGCAGACGGCGGGACCTTGTACTGTCTGTCTACATGGTGGCTCCTCAGTCCTGGACAGCCGTCAGACAGGGATCCGCTCACAGGACCTCCTCCCTCACTCTTACGTGGGCCCACCATCATACCCAGCAAGAGGGGGTCATTTCTAGGACCCTGCTCACCCATTTGGTACCTGTGTGGGTGTTAGGAAGACTGCCTCCTGGGACCTCTCTGGCAGTCCCAGTTAAGACTCTGTGCTTCCAATGTTGGGGGCGTGAATTCAGTATCTAGTTGGAGAACTAAGATCTTACATGTCGCATGGCATGCCAAAATGAAATAAAATACTTTAAAATTTTTGATTTATTTTATTTTTTATCTATTGGCGATACAGTAAGGTATGTGAAATCTTAGTTCCCTGACCAGGGATTGAACCGGCACCCACTGCATTGGAAGCACAGAGTGTTAGCCACTGGCCCACCAGGGAAGTCCTTAAATAAAATATTCAAAAAGAAAAGAAAAACTGCCTTCCTGTAGAGTTTGCAAAGCCAAGAGTGCACTGGCTCTCAGCATCTCTCCCACTCCGGCAGGCCACCAACTGCTCACCAACGGGGTTGCCTGGTTCTCCGCTTCTTAGCTCTTCCTGGAGTCAGCCAGTACCCTGGAAAGCAGCTCACTGTTTTAGCTACCCTGGGAGAAATGAGAAAACCCAGCCCTTCCACATCCCAGCTAAGAATTTGGATTGGACTGTGATTCCTAAAACCTCCAGTTTTGGTGACCACCCTGAAGAGTACATCTGGAGTGTTGGGGAAGGAAAAGGTGGCAACCAAACAGATGGAGACCAGGAGCCAGCCCCCAGCTACCCCCAGAATCATTTCAGCTGCACCAAATCATAGCGCAGCCAGTGGGCAATAAATCACACCTGGGTGAATGAACCTGCACGAAATCCATCACCAACACTGTCACTAAACATACCCTCGATGCACGTTGCTCAGATAAATTATCGGAAGCAGACGAGACATCGAAGAAAACATCACTGATGCGCTCCAGCTCAGACAGTCTCTGGAGGCAACTGGGACTGTGAGTTCTGGAGAAAAGCAGTTCCTTCTAGCCTGCTCCCTGGAGACCACCTTCCTCCTTCATGCCCCAGGAATATATTACTTTATCTGCAGAAACATTCCTGAGAAGTCAGTAATTTGAATTTTAATAAAACCAATCACTTATAATGTGTTTATGTTTTCAGAGAGAACTCAGTATTTAGCCAGTTTCAGTGAAGAATATTCTCCTCAACTCCTAAGCCAGGAACTTAACCTGGAGTCTATAAATGAGATGCAAAGATCCCTGGTTTCCAGGGAAATTATAGGAAAAATTATAGCAAAATTTGTGTATAGGTACATTATTTCTGAAACGAGAGTTCAGAGATTCTAACTAATACTCAAAGAGTTCTACAATCCCAAAAGCTTAAGGACCGAAGCAGTCTGGGGACAAGTTTAGGGTATTCGTGCATACCTGTCCCAGCAGTCATGTAATTGTCCCTTACATGGGTGACTGACACAAAATATCCTCCCTTATGCTTGGCACCTAACAAGTTGTCAGACCTGTTTGTGTGTATTTGTAAAGATGACAGAGAAGCAATCNATTCGTGCATACCTGTCCCAGCAGTCATGTAATTGTCCCTTACATGGGTGACTGACACAAAATATCCTCCCTTATGCTTGGCACCTAACAAGTTGTCAGACCTGTTTGTGTGTATTTGTAAAGATGACAGAGAAGCAATCCTGGATACAAAGCTGACTCTGTCTCCTGTTTCCAAACGGAAGAGCAGCCCACACACATCACTTAGGGTTACACCATTCAGCACCCCTCTTGGATGTGGAGGTGATGTGTCTGTCAGTACACAGCTACAGCATGGCTGGTTTAAAACTGCTGTCCTGGAACCAGCCACTGATGTGGTCTTCCTAGAGGATATAGTCCAGGATCGCCCTGTGCTGAAGAGTCTGTTTTAGACTCCAGCTTGGCTAATCCTGTTGCAGGGTTGCAGCCCCTTTTCTCCCTCCTTTTACCCTCCCTTTTGCTTCTTCCATGCAAGGAATAGCATATTCAGCAAGGCGGAAGGCATCCCGTGATTGGCATCTTTGCTGGACGTTGTTGTTGAGTTTGTGTGGACCGCTAGACTTTGGCATCACACTGGCTCCTAAAGGAATATTAACTGGGCAACAAATGTTGAGGCTGATATCGTGATGGCTGTCATGTAGAAAATGGGGGAGGAGGGTGATTTATTTATAGGCGTCCAAATGATTCCTCACTGGGACTTCAGGGTTACTGTTCTTTTGCCTTCCAGGCCAAGTGCTTGTTCCTGAGCTTTGTCCATTGAGTCACCACCCCAAGGAGCTAGGGGATGTGAGGGGCAGAGCCAAAGGCTCCAGGAGCCCCTGGGGTTGTGGGACTCTATTCCTAGTGCATGAAAAATGGAGGCTCCTTCATTTTCCTTGATTCTAAGCGATATTGGGCCAGGGCTGGCCTCCAACACCCAACTGTGAAGGTTGGGTTGAGTCCGTGACAGCATCCTGCACCTGGAAGACTTCCATTACTGTCCCTTCCCATCCATCCCAAGAGGGACGGACAAGATGAGCCTGACACGCTGGCCATGTCTGCAGCGACTTGTGAGGAAGCACTTGGTCCTCTCCACCCACCTCTGACCGCCTTCTACATGATTCAGATGCCGCCCAGAGGACTATAACCAATGTCTAAGTGACCCAGAAACTCAGAGAGCAGTCTTGATGGAGCTAACAGAGAGCAGTCTTGATGGAGCTAACCAGGCTCCACTGGTATCTTCCAGACAACCCCACACACAAAACCTTTCTCTTACCAATGCACAGGCTATGGTGTTTTGTGATGATGTCAGAGATTTAAAAATGTCAAAGAGATACAGACTGTAAATGTCACCACAGTGATTTTGTCATTTTGCAGAGAAAAGAAAGCCAGCTTCAGGGCCACCCCTTTCAGAATAGACCAAGCTGCAGGCCCCAACCCCCTCCTTTCACAACCCCTTCCTACCACACCCCCATCCTATTCATATTCTGATCTTCCACACACTTGAAAAGATGTTATTTCAAATGTTCCTACCAAAGAGAATATCTTCCTCGGGCTTTCAGAGCCTGCCGTCAAAGGACTTAATCTGCATTGGGAGCCAGTGGCTGCAGATGTGAGTGATGGAGACGACAAAATCATCACAGTGTGGCAGAGCTGGCGGGGAGGGGAGCCAGGAAGGCAGGTTCTGGCTTCAGCTTCAAAGCCACCTGGCGGCCAGGGGGGCCAGTCAGGGGGCCGGTTGGTCCTAGGTGTCACAGCCCCCGAGAGGGGAGGATCCCATCCTCCTGGCCCCGTCCCACCCAGCTTTCCAGAGCGGTGCATGTACCTGCGGAGGAGGGCGGGGGCAGGAGGGTCATGGTGGCAGCAGCAATAAGACCAGATACAAAAGCTTGCTCAGGCTTTGCTAATTCAGGGCTCAAGGTCAATCAAGCAAGATTAAGACAAAAGTTTCCGTTGCATGCAGGGGCTGGGAGTCGGTTTGCTGGCAAAATAATCAAATAACTGAGTNACGGGGAAACGGGCGCTGGAGTATAAGAGAGAGCTGCAGCATTTCCCCCGAGACTGCACGTGCTAGGCTGGGTCTCCTGTGGAGGAGAGGGCAAGGGCAGGAGAGGGCGTGGGCCGGGCCTCACTCACTGAGGGTGGCGGCAGGGCTCTCTCGTAGAAGAAAGGCTGGAAGACGACCGCGAAGGACTCCTGCTCATTGTAGGTGCTGGAGGCCAGGAGACGGTCCCAAGTTTCCTGAAGAAACGAGCACCGTCAAGGCTCAGCCTGCCCCATCCTCCCGTCCTCCCAGCAAGGAGCTCCCAGCAAGTCCCTCACCCCTGCCCCGGTCAGAATGACCCGCCCGTGCTGGTCTGATTGGTGTGCTGTTTGCAAGCCCCTCTCATCTCATATTCTGGGGCCTTATGATTGAATAAATTGGGTTTTCATTCGCCTCTGAAGTGCTAGCATCAGGTAATAGCAGAGTTAGACCTGAAATATATTCTCTGAGAGCTCAAGAAGTACACAGCTGCCCAGCACATAGCTAGGGCCCCCACGCTCTCTTCAAGGGCTGAGTTCTGTAGAGGGATATGCTATGACCCCGTCAGAAACTGCCCCTTCCTGAGCGAGTTAAGTGCCACACAGCTTCACAGGCATAAACTTCTTAGATTAACAATCATTGTGGTAACGTGTATCAGTGGGAGCTGTGCTTTGTGCTGTTTGCTGGTGGGGATGAAGGCTTCCGCTGAGCCATCCATCCTGTCATGGGGTCTCTGCTGTAAGCTAGATACATGTCTTCAGGGGCTATTGTTCCTGGCTATAGTCTGGGGCACAAGCCTAATCTGGGCAAACTAGCTCAGCAGCCACAGTCTAAGTGGTAATGACCAAACGATCTGGGAGTGATCTCCAAAGTTCTTCAGCATGTTTAACCGTAGGTACCACCACCACCACCCTTGCACTTCCATCTATTCTCCCCCCAGCAACCAGTACTGTAGTCCCCACTTTACATCCAGGAAAATCACATCACCACCCGGAAGTGACCCCGGAGGAGTTGCTGCCTTGGGTTCCTGACTCTCAGTCCTGACTTCAGCAGGCAGGGCCCCACCTCAGCAAGCTGGCCCCCTCATTGTTCCTGCACCTCTGTTTTCATGGCCACCCTCCCCTGCGAGCCAGCAGCCAGTGTCCCAGAGTGGGCTCACCTGGTAAGCCCATTGGGTCACAGCACTGCTCAGCCGCGAGGTCTCCCCTGAGCACCTGCAGGGCTGGGCCGCGAGGCTGCAGGTTAAAACAAGCCAGAGGTGAGTGTGTCTGCGGTGCTGGGGCCATCCAGGCAGCCACTTGGGGAAAGATGGGGATGCGGGGAACTGGGTGCTGCTTAGGGAGCAGGGAAGGGACGAGTTGGGGGTCTCAGAGGGTCCAGGAGAAAGAAGGAAGTAAGGAAAGAAGAAAGGGAGGATGGGAGGGACACACTGGGGAGGAAAAGGGTACATTTTGGAGACATCTCCTGATGCACTGCCTCCCTCCCTCCCCCAGAGGCCCACCTTCTCTCCTTCTTTCCCCTACTCCGAGTCCCTCTCCCTTCTTCCTTTTCAAATGCCCCTTTCCTCTCCTTTCCATCGCCACCACCTCCAATCATCCCTGTCCTGACTGTATCCACGTGAACTTCTTTTCTGGGTTCAGTTCAGTTCAGTCGCTCAATCATGTCTGACTCTTTGCGACTCCATGGACTGCAGCTCTATCCATCACCAAGGACATCAGGAAGAATATCTTTTCTGGGTACAAGGCCAGAAATCTCAAGATTTAGGTTCAGAAAGTTTAAGTTCTCTGAAACATTTCAGAAATATATGGGGATCAAGTTGTGTGAAAATAAAATCCACTTAGGCTCAATCGTCTCTCCAGTGTCCTGAAGTAACACGTCTTGGCTTCTGGATGTTTTACCCAAGCTGTTCTTTAAACTCTCAAGTCATTCTGGTGGGAGTAGGGCACCTGGCGCCACGTCAACCAGAGTGATGATTTCATTCCTTAATTCAGGCCGCTCCTGCAGCCCAACTCTGGCCCCACTGGCTGTGTGATCACACACATGTCCCCTCGCCTCTCTCCAGCTCCACCCCTTGGATCAGTTAATGCACGTGAAGTGCCTCACACAGTGCCTGGCACGTGGCACCAAGCCGCAAATGCTGGTCCCCTTCCACTTCCCTTTTTACCTATGCAGAGTCTTCCGATGCCAGTGTGAGCCCCTCAGAGCCTCGGAGAGATCGACCAGGTTCACAAATGCTCTGGGGAGCTAGGGGGACACAAGGGGAAAAATGAACATTTGCAGAATCAGGGGCACGGCTCCACAGCCTTTCGGGAACCTTTGGTTTGAGCCTAGTTTGGGGTCCAGTTGAGCACGATGGGCCTCTCTTTGTTAAACGGGTAGGCCCTTTGGGAGATAGTTGGTTAGGGTTGGTTCAAAGCTTTTAGCCCTGCCGCTGTGCCATCATCCCCCATGGTGGGCAGGGCGCCTCCCCACCACAGTATGGAAGGGCAGCAAGACCTGGTGATCATAGGACTGTAGACTCTCTTCCTCTCCCAGAGCTCCCCTGGGGTTTGCAGGCCATGCAGTGCTCTCACTGGTCACCTAGTGGAGCTTTGAGGGTTCTCAAGGCCCCTCCAGGCCATCACCACCCTAGACGCAGTCAGAGCCAGTCCTCAGGAAATAGCAGGTCACCAAGAACCCAACTGGCCTATATCTTTCCTCCTCTCCAGAGGTCCCTCAGGAATATCCTTTGCAAGAGCAAAGAGTTCTATATCTGACCCGCTTTTCATCAAAAGGCCAAGAAGCCTGGCTCCTCCAACGCCTTCCCTTTCTCTGGGGTCTTGGACTCCCTCCTGGGAGTCCGTTTCCCTATCCCAGTGGAGGCCATTTAAAGGAAACCAGAACCCCACCAACCCACAGAAGGGCAGCTTCTCTTGGCTGCTGCAGGTGCCTGTGACGGGGTTCTGGGTGCCTGGGCCCACAGAGCTGGGGGAGCCTCACCTCCTGGTGCAGGTAGTCCAGCATCCTGGTCAGCTGGCCCATGCTGCTCATCACGTGACTTTGCTATGGAAGGAGAAATGTGCTAAATGTGGGTGGGACGAGATGCCCAGGCTCACACCAGCCTGTATCTTGCTTTCACCAGCCACCCCCACCCACCTCAATGGGCCTGATAGTGACAAGGCCCTTCTAGATCCCAGTCTCCCACAGACAGGTGTAGAGTTCCCAGAGCTCCCTAGGTTGGTTTTAGGTTTGTTTTTTTTTTTTTTTTTTTGGTCCATTCTCTGACTTCCTGACCCATCCACCCACCTCCAGGAAAAAAGTTTCCTGTCAGGGAAGAGCAAGCCCAAGATCAAGGCAATTAGAAAGCTGACATTTGGGACAGGAGACCAGACTTACTCCCAAAGGCTGATGGAATCACTTTAACCTGAAGAAAATCAGGTCCAGAGGGGGCGCATAATTATGCTTGGATTTAAGGACTCAGAAGGTCCTCCACACTTGTCCATGGCACTCTTCGCAGACCTCCCCCTGCCACATCCGCCCCAAGAAAAGGACTCCTGTCACTATTTAAAGACACCTCCCACCCACCCAATTCCTCTTGTGTAATGAAAATAAGCAAATAAGAGCACTTCAGAAAAAAACAGCCTTGGTTTATATTTTCAATGTAAAAACAAAACAAAAGTAAAGTTTTCAATAAGACAATCTTCTCAGCTGCCTGCAAACCTGATGTCCCCTGAGGCAACATGGCTCAGAGGAAGACAAAGCATGCCTTGCAGGCACTGACTCTGGAGACAGCTGTCAATCACTCAGGCTGGGACTGCTTGGAGGGCAGTCTCCCCCATCCTGTGTCTCTGCTTCAGGGCAAGGCTATCCCCTGCTAGCCAGTCCTGCTCATGCTGCTGCCATAGCCAGCAATAAAGCCTTCTGTCTCATTTTTTTCTCTCCCTGAGCGTGACATTCAGCATCACACTTTCCCTTCTAAAGAGGCATGGGAAGTCTGTCGAGAAAGGGCCTCACTTCCCCCTCTGGACCATACTCAGGGCATCCCTCTTCCCTCGGGGAGTCCCTGCATGGTTCTCCTTGGACTGCAAACTCTGCTTTAGAAAATTCTTGGTCAAGGTGCCTATTCACTGCTGCAGAGTGAGCTGGGGCCCACCTAGGCTAACCAAGTGCTGAATGGTTGCCTGCGGGGCACCAACTGTCCCTGTTCTTTAGTGGAAGACATGATACTCCTATAAAATGTCCCTTGCCTATGATGTCACATATGATAAACTCCTCCTTAAGTTGAAATCGGGAAAAAAGTTTGTTTCTTCAAATGCATGTGTGCTAAGTCATTTCAGTTGTGTCCAATTCCTTGCAATCCTAGGGACTGTAGCTCATTAGGCTCCTCTGTCTATGGGATTCTCCAGCAAGAATACTGGAGTGGATTGCCATGTTCTTCTCCAGGGGATCTTCCTGACCCAGGGATTGAACCCCACATCTCTTACGTCTCCTGCATTGGCAGGAGGGTTCTTTACCACTAGCACCACTTGGGAAGCCCTGTTTCTTCAAATGAACTTGCATATTTCCATTGATATCTTTTGCCCCTAGAATCAGAAGAATGCTCCATTATCAAACATGTGCTTGCAACCAGGCAACTTTTTCTAACAAATTATTTCCCTGGGATTCATTCTGAGAAGTAAGATTATTCAGCCAAAAGGCACAAACACTTTTAGATTTCTTGAGTCATACTGCCAGTGTGTGCCCTCCAAAATGTTGACATCCATTTCTAAAGGCATCTGAAAGAATAAGCAAGTGTATTTTTGAAACCGAGGGTTGTTATACATTAGATACATTAAAATGTAACTTGCTTAATAAATAATGAACCTGCTTTCACTGATCAAGCTCGCTCTAATTGTTTTTACAATAACTTGTATGTCCTCCAAGCATGACGTAGCTTAAACAATGAGATGTTTGCCCAAGTTGTTTTTCAGGAATTTGGAGTCAGCTGTTCACTGGGTCGAGCTCCAATTGAATAAGAATGGTTGAGACCTCCAAATGAGCATGTGTTAAGTGTTCCATTGGTGACCTTTTAATACCAGAAGACCCTGAATTCCACCTTCAGAACAGGCTGACACAGCCCTTTTCTGAACACGTGTCCCATGAAGAAGCAGGTATTAACAGCTTGGTTGCACCTGTGCAGAACTACAATTCCCTCACTTTTTCCTTCTCCCCTCACCTTTCTCCCACACTCCCCATGCCTCAGATCAGCCTGTCTCTTTATCCCATAAATGTCCCGAGGTAGATGTGAGAATTGTTCTCCCACCTCCTCGCCTGGCTGCCTGGTGAATAAATCCTTTCTCTCTGCAAACCTTGGTGTCCCACGGCCCACTGTGCATGGGGCAAACAAACTGGATTCAGGAACGAATTCTTGCAGTGTCAGTCTTCATCTTTTTCCTTTCTCCTCTCTCTTATTCTGACTTTCTTCTTCTTACTCCCCACATTTATACTTTAACTGGAGAGCGGTAAGTAAGAGTCCAGACCCTCAAATCATCCCTGTGTCACTGCTATGAGCCAGGTCACCAGCTGCCTCTGAAGCACCTACCTCTGAATAGCTGGACCCACCATCGCAGGCCCGAGGCAGCACCGTCACTGTCTAATGAATGGCTCCGCATCATCTTCCTCTTACAACTCTGGTCTTAAGAAACCCCTAAAGAGCAAATGTGGACCCAGGCCCTTGTCCATTCCCCATGAAAGGAGCCCCAAGGCCTCTTAGAGGAGGAAAATTCCAGGTCCTAAGTAGGAAAGGAACATATGTGTACAATTTCTCCTTAACAGTAAAATATCTTTATTTCATATGAACTATTTCAGGGAACCTGATGTATGTATGTTGCCAGTAAAGGTAGAACTGCTCTGAAGTCAGGTGGAAGCCTGGATCCCACAGTCTCAGAGTACCTCCTGCAACTCCTGAGACTGCAGAACAACCCCTCATGGAGAGGCTGTGCATGTGATGTCCACTGGGGATGCAAACTGCTATGTAAGAGCTTCTCAGATGGTGGTTCTGGGTTAGCTGTGACCAGAGGCACCACCAGGAAGACTAGGATGTGAGAGGTGGGTCTGTGCTGCAGAAGCAAGACTGGAGGAATGAAGGGAGGAAGCAGCCAACCCAAGCCAAGGAGGCTGAGAGCCAGATCTATGAGCCACGAGGTCCTTTGGGGGCAATGGCAGTGGAAGTAGGATTTATTCTAGGCTCAAAAGCCTTGGTGGTCTTTGTGCAAAACAAAAATCAAGATAGAAGAAAATATGCAACGAAGTGGGAATTTAAGTGAATGCTAGTAAACATTGCTACAGTGAGCTCACTTTACAGAGATTAAGTCACTGGTACATAACCATTTAGAAATCAGAGGTGAGGCGTGATTACTTTTGTCATATGTTTACAGCCAATTAAAAGTGTGAGGATCTAAGTGTGAACAAACTTAATCCATATGTCTCAACACGACTAGATCTTGAGGGAATTTCACATAGTGACAAAAAAGAATCGTTAGGTTGGTAACAGTGTTGGAAAGGTTGTAGAGAATGGGTGTGCTCAGACATTGGTGAGAATATGTGATANCACAGAGTTGGACACGACTGAAGCGACTTAGCAGCAGCAGTAGCAGCAGCCACACATAGCTACTGGGCAGCTGACCAGTGGGTAGCACGACTGAAATATGGAATTTTTTATAAAAGTGTGTTCCAATTTTTTTTTTCTATTGAAGTATTGTTGATGTACAATGTTTCAAATATATAGCAAAGTGATTCAGTTATATATGTGTAGATATATATTCTTTTTCAGATTACTTGAAATACAGAATGTTAAGTTTTATGTAAGTTTAATTACTTTAAATGAGAATGTCCATAGCTGGTGGCTGGTGGCTCCCATGGGTGGAGCTGGATGATGCAGGCAGGGCTATAGCTGAGTAGATTGTTCTGTTTCCGGTATGGGGTCTCCATGGAACCCAGAAGGGGTTAGGAGCATGATCTCTGCTCTGAGGATCTGTGGAAGAACATACTACACACCCTTTAAAAGAACATATCAGGGCCGGGAGGAATCTCAGACAGCATCTGGCCCAGTCACTTCTTTGCAGAGAAGGAAGCTGGGCCCAGCAGTGGGGTGCTGGGAGCATGGAAGGGCAGGCAAGGAAGTTTCACAGGGAAGACTGGCCCCGTCCCCACCATCCAGCAGATGCTGGAAAGAGGGAAGGAGTTAAGATAAGAGCCTAAGACTGGAGAACTAATGGAAAGAGGAGGAAGGAAAAGAAAACGCATGGGAGTACACCCCAGAAGACCCCACAGGACACAGCGGTCCTTGGAAGCACGAGGCCACCTCACCTACCAGCTCATAACCTGGAAGAAGTCTGGGAGGAGAGCTGACCTGAAGCCCAGAGGGCTTCCTGGTGAGCTGGGGTGAGGATAACGGGCCCTGCCCAGAGCTCCTGCCATCCAGCTCTTTCCTGCATGGCTCCGATCCCATCAGGGGTCCTGCTGGCTGATGCCCCAGAACCACTGACCTCTGGTTGGGTGCCTGAAAACAGACCCTAGATCCCAGGCTGGCTCCCAACCCCTGGAAAGCCCAGCAGGTTGTCAGGGTGTGAGAAGAGAGCAAAGATGCTGCCCTGCGATGGGAAGGGGCTCTGCCTGACACGCGGTTCTGTCACCTGAGTTCTGCCCTTGCTGGTGCCTGACATGTGGATCTGTCATTGGAATTCTGTCCTTGCTGGGGACTGGGAGAGACGCTGCAGGGCCAGGATACAGAGTTTACTTCTATTCTGTTGAATTACTTTTGAAGTAAGAATAGGGATAGTTGGTTGATGTTGGCTTTGACACTGAGTAGCTCTGTGTCTTTAATCAGCTGAGGGCCTTTTCCTATCACTATCTTCCTTTCTTGGGAGAGACCATGCTCTTGCCAAGGGAGAGACATAGATGTCAGTGTGGGCAAGGGTGCTCCAAGCCCAGTTGTCACTTGTGTATCATGTCCAGGGCCAGGGAGGAACCAGATTTTCCTATAGGATACTGGAGACAGAAAAACTCGTAGATCTGACCCACCCCAGGACAGGCCAGTGGAGCTTGGCAATGGAGCTTGCCCTGGCTCTCTTTTTACTTCATCCACCCATCCATCCATCCACCTATTCACCTACCCAACCACCCATCCATGCACTCATCTATCCATCCATCTACCACCCACCCAGCTATCAAATCTGTCCACTCATCTATCCTCCCATCCACTCACCCACCCATCCATTCATTCACACATGCATTCATCCATCCACTCACCCACCCATCCATTCATTCACATATGCATTCATCCATCCACACACCCAGCTATCCATCTGCTCAGTCATTCATCTACCTATCTACCCATCCAGATGGGTAGGTACCATCTATCTACCCCTTTTGAGTAAAAATCCCCCAGTACCCTGAGTCTAAGCCTTTACCCATGGGGATGTAATCACCAAATATCACACAAAAGTTCATTTTGCAGCTTATGCACGCCAATTATATTTCTTTCACTGCTGAGTGTGTGTGTCCTTTTAAGCTTACTGCCTAACCCTCAGGGAAACATTCTAAGGCCAGGAAGATGGAAGAAGGGAAGGGGAGAGGCACAGGAGTGTGTGGGAGGAGCTGAACCCCTCCTCAGTAACTAAAACAGGAAGTGCGCCCACATATTTTGCACAGTTTAGACTCCTTTGGGATCTGGCTGAGAAAAGGGCCATTTTCTGCCCTTCCACTGTGAGCTGGAGCAGGCAGAGGGTGAGGGGCACATGTGTGAGCAGCAGTCACCCTAAGCCTCACCCCACCCGGGCGCAGACGTGGGTGGAGCCTGGGGAACAGGGAAGCAGGTGGGTGTTCTCTGCCAGCTTTCCCTCTCACCAGGCACTGAGCCTGGTTCTCACGTTCCTGAGAAAGTTTGTCAGTTTGCTCCTGTTCTGTTCCCCAGCAGCCAAGAAATGTGTGGTCTTTGGTAACAAAACTGTACAAATGGCAGCTCAGTCTCGGAGGAAATGCTTCGCTGAGAAATAATCTCACGATGCCAATTGTGGGCTGATCATTTTCCACACTCAAAACACACTGAACATGTTGGCTTTCAAGACACATAAACAGTGGAAATGCGAATCCACCTGCTAATGCAGGAGAGGAGAGAAACCACCTCTCCTTCGAAAGGCAAGTCAGGCGGCTCAGCTGCCGCCCTGCGTTTGGTCTGTTGGGTGTGCCTGGCTGTTCAGGAAGGCGGCTGAGCTTTGTCAGGTTTGGTCTCCCGAAGGCTGGGTGTCTCTACCCAGATGCCCCCATGAAGAGCTGACTTTGTGGCGATGGTGAGTCCTGGGCTGAGCTGTTCAAACCACTCTCCTTCCCCACAAACCCGCAGGGGTGCAGGGACTCACTTCCTCCTCTTTCTGCTCTCACTGATCTGGTTTTGCTCACCACCAGCTTTTCAGCTTGTTCCTTGTTAGCATACACAAACGCAACTGATTTTTGTGTTGCTGCCTTTGCATCCTGCTGTTTTGATGAATTCATTTATTAGTTCTAACAGTGAGTGTGTGTGTATGTGGAATCTTTACAGGGTTTTCTACATAAAAATCACATTATCTGCAAACAGAGATAATTTTACTTCCTACTTTCTAATTTGGATGCCTTTTTTTTTGCCTTTTTATTGCCTAATTGGTCTGACTAGCACTACTAGTACTGTGCTGGATACAAGTGGTGAGAGTGGGCATATGTTTGCAAGTTCTATATCTGACAGAGAACTTACAATTTAGAATATATCAAGAACTCATTTACCTTGACAATAAAACAATGTAGAGATCTTCCTCAGCTTATGACTGGGCTACATCCAGATTAAACCCATCAAAGCTGAAAATCTTCTAAGTAAAAAAAAAAAATGTGTTTAATGCACCTAATTTGAACATCATGGCTTAGCCTTGCTTCTCCTAAATGTGCTCAGAAGGCTCACACTAGGCTCCCGTTGGAGACAACTATCTAATGCAAACCCCATTTTGCAATAAAAGTGTTGACTATCTCATGTATTAATGACATTGAACATTGTACTGGAAGTGAAAAAGCAGAATTGTCTGGGTACAGGATGTTTGTAAGTGACCAGGTGTTGATCGTCATGTGGTGTGGCTGACTGGGAGGGCAGTTCACTGCCCCTGTCCAGTATCATGAGAAAGTATGTATTATGAGGTGATCTCTCTTATGTTATGATTCCTCTTCATCTTGTGTGAAACTTTTTGGATTTAAGCTATTTTGAATTGTGTTAAGTAGTTCAAAGTGGCGTCACAGTGGCCAGTGTAAAGTTTCATATTAGTTGTTCTGAAATGCCTGATGTAGGACTGTGCGAAGCTTAGAGGGATAAATGTAGAGTGTTACTTTACATATTTGTTTGCTAACATGACTCACAGAAATGGAAGGAGTAACTTAAAGAGCCATGACCACAGGGGTATAACACCATACTGACAGACTCCTTAAAAAGAGACCACCAAGTTGAGCAACTTGAAGGCTCTTTGCTGGAAGACTGGACTCCAAGCTGCTGAGAGATGTTCCAGGTGAACTTGCCCGAGAGGCAAAGATCCTGTCTTTTGGAGAACTGCAGTCAAGCCATTGTTAACATCTGCAGTCAGGCTGGGTCTTGTGATGGTCTCTAGACTTCCATCTCAGCTGGCATAGTCACAACATACTTTGAGAGGCTGCTTAGACAGAATCCACCCAGACTGTCTGGTCACCGAGTCCCAGTGTTACCACTTCAACCGTAGAACCTTATAGGAAGCCTTGTCAGCTGGTAAGGTGAAATCCAGATTTTGGCAGAGGCTAGTAATACCAGCCCAGATCCATTCACATTTCTTTGTAAAANCCCAGTGTTACCACTTCAACCGTAGAACCTTATAGGAAGCCTTGTCAGCTGGTAAGGTGAAATCCAGATTTTGGCAGAGGCTAGTAATACCAGCCCAGATCCATTCACATTTCTTTGTAAAAGCAGCCCTGTTGATGTAGGAGGTGGCAATGTGCTCAACTAACACACCACATGTCCCAGCTTCCTATATATCTAGGTGGAGTGATCTGACTAAGTTTTAGCCAATGAGATACACAGAAGGGCTGTTGAATGAAACTTTTGGGAAAACATAAAACAGGCAATTGTGAAATGCCTTTTGAAAAAAGACAATAGCCCTTTCCTCTTTCTTCAGCCCCTAGGTGGGGGGCAGAATTAAAATGTGATCATTGGTGTTACAGTATCAATGTTTGCTCCTGAGAGGACCTTCAGGAATGAAAGCCAGAGATTAAGGATACAGAACCAAGCATCTGCAGCAACATGGATGGACTTAGAGACCATGTTGCTGCTGTTGTTTAGGCGCTCGGTCATGTCTGACTCTTTTGCAACCTCATGGACTGTAGCCTGCCAGGCTCCTCTGTCCATGGGATTTCCCAGGCAAGAATCCTGGAGTGGGTTGCCATTTCCTTCTCCAGGGGATCTTCCTGACCCAGGGACTGAACCCTCACCTCCTGCATTGCAGGCAAGTTCTTTACCACTGAGCTACCAGGGAAGCCAGAGATGATCNGATTTCCCAGGCAAGAATCCTGGAGTGGGTTGCCATTTCCTTCTCCAGGGGATCTTCCTGACCCAGGGACTGAACCCTCACCTCCTGCATTGCAGGCAAGTTCTTTACCACTGAGCTACCAGGGAAGCCAGAGATGATCATACTAAGTGAAATAAGTTAGGCAGAGAAAGACAAATATTATATGATACTGCTTATATATGGAATCTAGAAATATAATACAAATCAATTTATTTGCAAACAGAAACAGATTCACAGACACAGAAAACAAACTTATGATTACCAGTGGGGAAAGGGGAGGGGGAAGAATAAATTAGGAGTATGGGATTAACAGATACACACCACTATCTAGAGAATGGATAAACGCTAAGAATTTACTTATAGTGCAGGGAACTATATTCAATATTTTGTGATACCCTATAATAAAAAACCCCTGAAGTTGTACACTTGAAACTAGCAACAATATTGTAAAAATCAACTATAGTTTAATAAAAAGAAAAAGATACAGAACGAGGAAATTGAAGGAGTCTTCATTCCTGATGTGCACGGCCATGCCAGCCCAGGACTGCCATCTGTGAACTTTAATGTGAGAGAAAAAATACATTACTTGTTGTCAGGCACAATTTCCAAATGATGCCCTTTTGTGTGAAGCACTGCCCTGGCCTGTCAGTCTTGGTTCTTATTACAAAAGGGAACGGGATTGCTGTGGCAGGTCCCCTGTCCCCACTGAACATGTGTTGATTTCAAGAGAACAGGAGCTGATGTGTTTGAAGAGCAGAATTAGGAAGTATAACTGAGAGGAGCAAGGAGCAGGGGGAGAGGATAGACTTTGCCTTGGGAAACATGAAGGCATAAGGATTGAATGGGGAGCTTGAAGCCGTACTGTTAGCATCAGTGAGCAGGGGGCCACATGCTCCTCCATCCCAGTCCTCTCTTTCTGTCTAACAGGCCCTAGGGACAGAGCTCGTAGCACACCCATGGACCCAGTCCATGGGGAAGGCTTCTCCGGCCCCTGTGAAATGAAACGTGGGAGCAGGGTGGCCAGGATAAGACTCCTTGCAGGACAAATCTTCAGAGGCCCATGGTTTGACTTCCTAGGCTATGGCAGTGAGTTAGGCAACAGCCAGCTTTTTGCCTGATGTGAAGTCAAGGCTCTAATTTTAAAGGGAAACAGGATGTGCCCGGAGGGGAGAGTGAAGTCTGTTAGGGCCAGGGGGTTCACAGGTGGACCTGCAGGCGGAGCACAGCTCAAGGCGGAGGAGGACGTGTATGTACCTTACAGAGTCCATGTGCCAGGAAACAATGAGAAGGGAGAGACTGGGTGTCACCACGGCCCTGACTGGTTCCATTTCCCTGGAATAAGCCCTCCTCCCTGCCAGGCTCATTTGCCCCTTGCTCTGGGACCCCTGCCCTCTGCTCTGGTGGGGCGGCCACAATGGACATGCTTCTGGCCGTGATGAGTTTTATGGCTTCTGAATGCAGCGAAGCTTGCTCTGTTTCTGCGAGAGAAGAAATGACACCTCATTTCCTTCCTTTTGCCCTCCCTCTCCCCCTCGACAGTTGGCTTGGGTTTACAGCTTAGTCTCACTGGGGACATCACATACCCCAAGGCAGCCGGGGGCAAGCTCCCATCGATGTGGATCTGGCCCGGGCCTTGCTGCTACTAATACAACTGGAAGGCACAATCACGCTCCTCTCTCGGCTCGAGATAGGAATTTAAATTAAACCTCATTTAGCCGGGCGCTCCCTTTTGATTTATCGGCAGATGCCTCTTGCTGTTTGAGCCTTGTTAAATTGCTAGCAAACACTTCACTGACCAGCTGTTCCTATTAAGCAGAAAGCGCACTGCGGAGCAGGGTCAATCCCCTTGCACTTTGGATGGTTCTTAGATGTCATCCCTGTGGAGCGGCCACAGGGAGGGTATTACCCCCTGCCCCCTGGGAGCCTGCTGCTTAATGGCAGGGGGCGATTCTTATGCCTGTGGGTGGGGAGAGAAGGGGGCCGGCTGCCCTGGTCAGGAAAATGATGCTCTCTTCTGCAGGCACTGGTCCTGCCCAGCGAGACTGGGAGGAAGGCAAGGGTCGATGCCCAGCCCCATCAGGTGGGTCCCTGCCCTGTGGATAAGAAGCCCAGCACATGGAAGATGCTCTCCCCCATGGCCAGCTAAGGATGTGGCCTTGCGGAGCCATTGCTGGGCCAGTGAAACCCAGGCAGCTTATTGTGTGTTAACCCCAGTTCCCCAGAGGAAGGAAAGCGCGCGTGCTTTCACCGGTTGTATCACAGTCATTCCTGTGACATGCCCTGAGTGTCCTTTTGGTGAGAAGCCCAGGGCTGTCCATCTGTGTTTGTTGCATCTTTGTGTGAATATGAACAGGTCCCTATCTTCCTGGTGGACACAGTACTGGGCAGAGTGGAGGGCAGAGGCCTGGGCTAACAGCCTCTGCAGCTCCACCTCCACCCCAGCCTCTAGGTTGGGGTGGGGAGGGCACGCCTTTGTGCAGTGTGGGAGCTGCATGACTGTGCTGGGCCCCATATCAGTCACCACAAGTGCTGACGGAGCTTGACTGGCTGCCTAGTCCTTTTTTCTCCACGATATGCTTTCCCCACTCCGTAGTAGGCCCTCATGTTCTCCTACCTCNAAACCAGTTTCCAATTTCTGCTTAGTGGGAATGAGGATCCTTCAGGCTATGTTCCCAGATGACCGAGTTGAGAAACCCTCCAGGTTCACAGTCTTTCCTTACCCTTGGGGATCTTCACTCCTTCCCAGTGCCAGGACTGGCATATTTAGGAGAAGGCAGAGAATGATGCTCTGGGTTATCTTGCCCTTAGAAATGACTTTTAAAATGATCCACTGGGGCTGTCCTGTTGAATGTAAAGAAACAGATGGATTTAATAACACACCTCTTCTGCAAAATATCCCTCAAAAATCCGCAGTCTCTTATGAAGGATGAGGCAGTCTGTATCCAGGTATTTTTGCTCTGCTTTCCTTCCTGTAACCTCTCAGCCTCCCTTACAATGACCAACGCGGGAACAGGAGAGTCTCTGTGCTAATCCTATTTTTGACACAAACTGTGATGCTTCTGTGAGAGGTGTGGATTGGTGGAGAAAGACCCTCCTCATATACGCATATATCCCCCCATCGCAGACTCCCCCGCACTACCCCCAGGTGTGAAGTTACATTAAGTCCCTCTATTAAATAGATACACGGTTTTATTGCAATCGTTGAAGCCACGCCGGGGAAGAACACATAAAGCATACATCTGTGCAGCTTCTCTTGGTCCCTGAAATACTTAATGGTGCCCTGGAGTCACCAGCAAAATTGTCTAGTTCTTCCTAGATCATGAAAACATAATTCTTGCTAAGACCTTGCTCTTTTCTTAAAATTGAAGTGTAGTTTATTTACAATGTTGTGTTAGTTTCAGGTGTACAGCAAAGTGATTTAGCTATATATATACATATTCTTTTCCAGATTCTTTCCATTATTACAAGATACTGAGTAGAGTTCCCTTTACTATAATACAGTATGTCCTTGTTTTTGTATTTTCTATGTAGTAGTATGTATATGTTAATCCCAAATTTCTAATTTACTCACCCCCCCTTACCCTTTTGGTAATCATACTTTGTTTTCTATTAAGACTTAGCTCTTTTAATCTCAAACATGTATCAATAGTCAGAAAAATTCACACTAATAGTTTATGTTATTCAGTTGCTCAGTCATGTCTGACTCTTTGCAACCCCATGGACTGCAGCATGCCAGGCTTCCCTGTCCTTCACCATCTCCAGGAGGTTGCTCAAGCTTATGTTCATTGAGTCGATGATGCCATCCAATCATCTCATCCTCTTTCACCCTCTTCTCCTGCCCTCAATCTTTCACAGCATCAGGGTCTTTTCCAATGAATCAGCTCACTGCATCAGGTGGCCAAAGTATTGGAGAGTTTCCACTTAAAGGAATGTTTATATACATCCCTGATGTTCTTCCTGTCCTTAAACAAAACTGACGGTAAAGCGTCTGCCTACAATGCGGGACACCAAGGTTCGATTCCTGGGTTGGGAAGATCCCCTGGAGAAGGAAATGGCAATCCACTCCAGCACTCTTGCCTTGAAAATCCCATGGATGGAGGAGCCTAATAGGCTACAGTCCATGGGGTCACAAAGAGTCGGACACAACTGAGCGACTTCACGTTCACTTGGCATCAATAAGGCCAAGACTTCAGAATGGAGCATTAATGAAAGGAGAGTTAATACCTGGGTGTTTCTGAATCACAGTTATTCTCACAATGTTCTCACAATTATTTTTCATCTTATTTCTCCAAGTCTATACAATGACTCTGTTGTCTATTGAGTCAAACCTAAACATCCATCTAATCCAAGGCCTAATCAAAGGCTTTCCACACTTCAGATGTGTCCTGCTTTTCTGGTGTTTTCTCCACCACTCAGCTACTCAATTCTGCTGAGGTAATGAACTCTGTCTCCTTAGACACAAACCACATTTATTTCCCTCTACACTTTTGCATCAGGCCATGTCTCTCATCCAAGAATATTTTCAATCTTTCTAGTCTAGCTTATAAATTCTGTATACACCAGGTATTTTTCCAGCCTGCGTTTACTCCTTCTTCTGGAATTTTCCTCAGGGAACTCCTCCTTCCCCTGCTCTCAGCCTAGGGGCTCTGGTTGGGACTTCTCTTTACTACTCAGAGATGCATCATGGTACATGGGCCTAAGAGAATAGCATCCACTTTTCCTGGCCTCAGCAACTGATGCAGGGATCAGCATGTGTCCCAGTCAAAAACTCAGAGACTTGCACTGAGAATTCTGGATTGGAGGTAGACACTTCTCCACCAGATCACAATCTGAGAGGAAGAAAGTTTTGGAGCTACTGGCTACCATCTTGAAATTGTGAGATACAAGCCAAGTGGAAAATAGGGCTAATCCTGAGAAAGTGAAGGAATAGTGAGGAGAGGACAGTGGGCCCTGCACCGAGCCTTGAATCGAGTTGCACCTAAATCCAGCCTTGGGCTTCTTGTTATGTGGTCTTTTTCTTTGTGCTGTTTTACTTAGAGGGAGTTTTACTGGGTTATCTACCCATCCCTCAAACACCACTTAACACAAGTTATTATAATATCATAGGGGAAAATGCATATGAAGTGCTTAACACAGTACCTTCCATGAAGGAATTACTCAATAAATATTAGCTCTTCTTAGAGTGATGGTAGAAAGAGATGAAATCAATATCATAGTTAAATATTTTGAGTGATAGTTTCCCCAACTGTTAAGAACAGTGGTGAAATGCTTGTTTTGTGCAGGAGAGCAGGGAAAGTAAGAGGAAAATATAGCCAGTTCTGCATTTGATGCTGGACTTTTCCTTTGCTATTTTCTAGATTGGGAACGGTGCCTCATGGGCAAAGATTGTTTGTTCATGCTCACAAAATTCCCTTCATCATCTCTGATTTCCCCAGATGTTTTGTCATACCCTCTTAGTAAGATGGGAAAGATATTCAAAGAGGCTTTTCTTTTTGGATTTTGATGTTGGAGTCTCAGACGGAGGATAGCACATAGTTTAAACAAGACGCTTCAGTCTGACACACTTCATTGGATACTAATCTGAGTTTCCTCACATGGCTCCAGTCTCTTAGGATCTTAGACAAGGACCATTTTCCCAGGTGGCTGTCTACCAATTTGGCAGATGTTCCTCAAATGGGGAATTAATTTGCTCATTATTTCAGATGCAGAGCAATTCATTTGCTTTAGAAATATTTTCTGTTGCCTAAAAGTAAGATCTTCTCTGACTGGTTAATATTATTCTCCCCATCAGAGTTCAAATCCTAGCTTGACTGTTCGTTGACTTACATAATTTTATCAAATAGCTTGGACTCTCAGTACCCCACAGCAGCAATATTGATAAAACGCAGAAAGCTATAATTTCCACTGGACATTGGAATATTGCTTTGTAGGCTGATATTAATGTAAGATGTTCCAAAATAAGTGATAATTATCCCCCTCAACCATTTTTAGCTGAAGGGTATTTAATAATGCTGACTCTAATTTTCTTTTGGTTGGATAATCACAGGGTATGTGGTTCTAGTCCAGATAAAGGTTAATGTTTGTCTTGATTTGCCTCGGTCCTCTTTTCCCCAATGCCTTATATCCAGAACAGCGACTGTCATCATTGTTCCAAAACTTTCATTACATGCTGGTATTTTCGATGATACTCTGAAAGACAGAGGTTTCCCCAGTGCTTACCTTGTAGGAGAGACAAGGTTGATGAATAAGCATGAGAAACTTACCAGTCCATCCAAGTATTTACCAAGTCTTTTTGTGAGCTTTCCCAAAAGACACTGGTTATAAATGAAACCATTATTCTTTATTTTACAGTCTATAGAAACTGTTTCTCCATTGGACAAGGAGAACTAGCAGAAGTTGTTAAGGATTCTTTAGAGAAACTGCACTGCAAAGTGGTATAATTTTCTCCATAAGGTTATTCTAATTTAATAGCTAAGTTCTGGAATTTTGAATGAATTTTTTCTTCTCCTTTCAAGAATATATACTTTTGGATAGTGACAAGGAAGGGCAAATAGATAAATGAAGTTGACTATCAATCAAAATTAACTTCCAAGAGAAGAAAAACAAAAATGATTAGTGAGGGCAGAGATTTGAAATGTGAGATAGTACACGTATCATGGAAGCATAAAAACAATGATGGGGGCAAAAAAAGCGCTAGTCTTAAGACATCTCTAGGGAGATGGGGTGGAAAGGGATCAGGAAAGTCTTCAAACAGCACCTCAAATGGATTTATCTTGTTTTAGTTCCTTTTTTTTTTAAGAGCAAATTTTATGTAAATATGGAAAAATTTTAAGATGTGTTAAATATGGGTGAACGGTAAACTATTATGTTGTTGCTTGTAATTTTATATGTTTTCAGTGTTTTGCATGAACACTGTTTTTTAAAAAAAAGAATTTAAGAGCTACCTTATGATCCAGCAATCCCACTCCTGGGCATATATATGGAGTATACCATAATTCAGAGAGATACATGCAAGCCTCCCAATGTTCATAGCACCACTATTTATAGTAGCCAAAACATGGAAGCAACCTAAACATCCATCAATGGAGGAATGGATAAAGAAGATGTGATACATATATACAGTGCAATATTACTTGGCCATAAAAAAGAACAGAAAATACCATTTGCAGCAACATGGATGGACCTAGAGATTATCATACGAGTGAAGTAAGTCAGACAGAGAATGACAAATATCCTGTGATATTGCTTATATGTGGAGTATAGAATAAGGTTACAACTGAGCTTATCTACAAAACAGAAATAGAGTTACAGAGGTAGATAACAAAATAATTGTTATCAGGGGTAAGGGGAGATTGGGATTGACATATACACACTACTATATATAAACCAGGTAACTAATAAGAACTTACTGTATATTACAAGGAATGCTACTCAATACACTATAACAGACTATACGGGAAAGGAATCTTAAAAAAAGTGGATATCTGTATATGTAGAACTGATTCACTTTGTTGTACACCTGAAACTAATGCAATATTGTAAATCAACTATAATCCAATAAAAATTTTAAAAAGTAAAAAGGAATTTAAGGAAATGCATTATTTGCCTGAGTAGAAGAGTAGAATCATGGAATTTATGACTTGAGAGATTAGAGTGTGACTTTATATTCCACATTTTATGAATGAAGACACCAAAGCCAGAGGGGTGAAGTGAATTTTTTTTTTTTAAGGTCACAGACTTTGGCCTCCAGTCAAGAGCTTTGTCCAACATCTCATAAGAGTAACCCCAAAGCAAAATTTTCCTAATGATGAAATATACCCAGTCTCTCTCAGGTAAGGTTCTCATTGGAGACATCACAGATATGTTTCAACATTTTTTTAAAAAGGACACTTTGAGTTTGAAATTAACTCAGTTCAGCAAATGTACTGAATGCCCAGCAAGAACAAAGCATCATGTGCTCCCCCAAGACAAGACTCTTATAGATCCTTTCTGCTTGTAACTAGCTTTCTGATATTTTTTCTTTGATTGATTTAATTAAGGCAGAGTGAGATAATAGTGAACCCAAATGTCCTTGATACACCAAGGAGGGGTTAGAAGTCAAAGACCAAGTAGATAAAACCCCAGGACGTGATAGCCTTGAACTCTCTAGATATGAAATCCATATTTAAAATAAGTGTTACGTAAAGGGGTGTCTATGGCCAAGTGAGGAGGAATAGCATTTAGATGGAAAACCATGAATGTTATGATGTCATTATCAGTCAGAGATCCAGGGTCTAGAAATATTAGATAAGAAAACCATCCCTCCTAAATCTTCTCTTTGACAGTCTATGTAGCCAAAGATAATTATGAAAAGAATAGGAACAAGAAAGACACAGGCTAGGAAGAAAAGAGCAGAGAAGGGATTGTCTTACAGAGCATACTTTACGTTGGGAGACAAGAGGAAATAACCCCTAAACTGCAGAGCATATGAAACAGGAGATGCCGGTTGCTTAATTCGTCAAATATGAAAACAGACTTGTTGAACTAGGCTTTGGAAGCTCCATCTCTAGACAAATTCTAGCAACAAAATGTCTTCTTATGTGACTGAAGCCACTTCCTTTAAGATGAGTGGGTGGGGTAGCCATGTTCTCCAGGGTTCTTCCAAGTCTATGGTTCTAAATCCATTTCTGTCATCAAGGCTAGATGTTGGAGAACTGGAAGACTTTCTAAGTATTGTTTGCTTAGTGCAAGTTTAGGTGCTTCTAGCTTCCATGATCGGAGAAGGCAATGGCACCCCAGTACTCTTGCCTGGAAAATCCCATGGATGGAGGAGCCTGGTAGGCTGCAGTCCATGGGGTCACGAAGAGTCGGACATGACTGAGTGACTTCACTTTCACTTTTCACTTTCCTGCATTGGAGAAGGAAATGGCAACCCACTCCAGTGTTCTTGCCTGGAGAATCCCAGGGACAGGGGAGCCTGGTGGGCTGCCGTCTATGGGGTCACACAGAATTGGACACGACTGAGGTGACTCAGCAGCAGCAGCAGCTCCCATGATATGAATGGCTTGAAGGAGCTGACGGTGGTGAGGTGGCAGGTACTGGCAACTGAGGAGTAGAGTGAAGATGCAGAACAGTTTCCCCACATACATTTGGGAGTCGCATATCCTCCTGGGTACATATATTCCATACATACTATTCAGCCATCTTCATGTATTGACAATGGCATCAATATATGGCATCTCATATACTGACAATGGCAGGATCTGAGTATGAGGTTGAGGAGAGAGGCTGTGGAGATGCCTGCCACCAATATCCCCCTACTGCTATCAGAAAGGTCACTGGGGGTGGGAGGTTGAAGGGTAAATGTCTAGGGATGAGGTGGAGATGAGATCAGGCCCAGGGGGAGAGAGAGAAGCAGGATTGACTATACTTTCCAGTTTGCCTGGGATAGTCTTGGTTTTATGCCTTTTTTTCCTGATAAGTTGTTAAAAATGAGGCCCCTTTCATTCTCAGAGGTGTCCATTTTTGGATGATAGATTATATAGTTACTCCAGGGGGGTATTGGGCAGCAGGACAAGCATATGCACAGTCCATCTTAATCCAGGGAGGAACATTAAAGTCATCCCTTGAAAATTTTGGCACTGTGATAGTTTGGGCTCTGACTCACAGCTGAGTTAAGGGGCAAAGTGTCAACATCACCGCAATTCCTTATCTCCAGCTGCTGTGAATGCTGTGTGTTTAAATAGTTCCTGTCTTTGAAACTGCAAATGAGCCCTGTCAAATTCCTAGGGTTGTCAGGGTCCTTGCTGAGACGAGAGCCCAGCAAGGGCAGACTGACTTGACTCACCAAAATGACCTCCCCAGCTCTGCAAATGAAGGTCTGAATATTTTCTGCAAAAATTGCTTTTATAAAAACTACCTTCCCACTTGAATATGGAATGCTAAGGCACATATATTTTGCAGCATGTTTGAGAATATATTCCCAGAAAATTTCACTGATTATCCTTAAGATCAGCCAACACTGACTACCACCCTTGTACGAATGAAAGAATGAATGATTAAATCTGAAAAGCAATGTGGGGTGTTTTAAATGAATTGGGTTCTTTTGCCATCGTAATCATCTTATTCATGTGTTTCTCCCCCTCCGGTAACGTTTTGGTACACAGCCCATGTTCGAGATCACCAACGGAAGCAAGCACAGAAATGAAATGAAATGAACTTCAACAATAGACAGTTTTAGCTATTCCAGGCAGTGCTCCCTGTAGGCCAGGGAGTGCCTAATAATGAAATAAAGGTCTCAGGGCTCACCAGCAAACCACAAAGCAGCTAATTTGGTATTTCTTGCAGAAAAAGTACTGGAAGCTGCACAGGGTTTGTTTAGGAAAGAACTTGGCCACGTTAGTTGATTAGGGTGTTTCAGGAAGGACAGATTACTCTCCGTTCACTGTCAGAATACAAAATAAAGATGTGAAGTGAATTCTATCTAGGAAGGGCCTTTTTCTGAATCCCATATTGGGGCTGGATAGAATGGTTCCACCAAAAGGAAAATCATATCTTCTCCACATAACTGCCCCCCTCCCATACACACACAGAAGTGAAAGAATAAAGAATCTCCATCTTCTGTTGGACTCGGGCATGCCCTGCACATCCTTAGAAACCTGGTGGGCATAATGAGAGAAGATGAAAGATAAGCTTGAAACTAGGCTTGCAGCCACAAAGGCAAGATCTATGCCACTTGGGAGGAGAAAGTTCACAGGGAGGAGGGGGTGTCTCCTGACCCCTTCTGATATTTCACAGTTGAAGAGGGAGACTGGCCTGCCTCCTCCCTTTGGTTCAGAGGCCAAGACAGGAGAGCAAGAAATTCTGGTGGGTGGATGCCAAAGAAGAGGAAGAAGGGGGCTCCCAGGAGGGAAATGTTGCTTTTGTGCTTTCCGTCAGCTTTAGATGTTAGGAGATTGGAGGTGGTGACACTGTGTTTTGTGACTCTTAACGTGTTTACGGAACATTGCTGCTGGGCTGGAAATGGGTCACAGGGTTGCCGAGATAATGATCCCTTCAGCTCAGGGCCTGGAAAATCCCACGGACGGAGGAGCCTGGTGGGCTGCAGTCCATGGAGTTGCTAAGAGTCAGACACGACTGAGCAACTTCACTTTCACTTCATTTTCATGCGTTGGAGAAGGAAATGGCAACCCACTCCAGGAGAATCCCAGGGACGGGGAAGCCTGGTGGGCTGCCATCTATGGGGTTGCACAGAGTCGGACATGACTGAAGTGACTTAGCAGCAGCAGCAGCAGCAGCAACTCAGGGCCATGGAGCTGGCCTGGGGGCAGCCAAATCTTTTTGGTAGTGGCCTCAGGCCATGAGTGGCTGCATTTCTGCTCCAGTGCGATGCTGAAATACCATTTCTGTATATGTGGGGCAGTGAACCAAGTTGGGAAGACTGGGAATAGAACGTGTTCCTCTGGGAACCCCTGGGTGGTGGTGGGAGTTGGGGGTATTGAAGATGTGGAGTTTCAGAGCAGATGGGTTGGATTGGGTCCCCTCAAAAGATATGTCTACGTTCTAACACCTGGGACATATGAATGTGGCTTTCTTTGGAAATCAAGTCTTTGCAGACGTAATTAAGTTATGGATCTTTAGATGAGATCATCCTGGATTTAGGGTGGACCTGAAATTCAGTGACCGGTGTCCTTATAAGAGTAAAGGAGATTTGACACAAGCAGGGAAGAAGGTCACAGGAAAACAGAGGCAGAGATTGAAGCTAGGACACAGGCCAAGGAGCCCCAGGAGCCACCAGCAGCGAGAAAATGCAAGAAGGGATTGTCCCCTAGAGCCTGGGGAGGAATGTGGCCTTGCTATCACCTTGATTTTGGGGACCTGGCCTCATAAACCGGTAACAAAAAATTTCTTCCGTTTTAAATTGCAACATTTGTAGTAATTTGTTCTGGCAGCCCTGGGAGGCTAATACAATCTCCATCTCACCATGCTCTCATTGTAGAAAACTCCGACTTGTATGGACTCCATGTCCCTGGATTCTATCCCTCTCTTTCCCCTTATATACTTGCTCCTCTCTCCCTTTCTCTATTCCCACTTCCTCCCAAACGTCTTCACTAGCTCCTCTGCTTCAGGTACTGACAGGCAGGGGGCCTCCAGAACAAGCCAACACAGGGTGCCCCCTAAACTCATTGGTAGAGAAGACAGACCTACACAGGTAATTTTAAGGTACAGTAGGTGTGGAGTTGCTGTCAGTACAAAGTGCATGGGAATCCAGAAAGGGGAACAATTAATTCAGTGGGCGTATAGGAAGATTTCCCCAGAGGTAGGAGCATTTGAGCTGCATCTCTTGAAGCCTGAGTAAGATGAAGATGGGAGGGAAAAGGAACAGGCACTCTAAGCAGAGAGAAGATGTCATTTGGGTGGATCTCTGATGGATGATTCATTAGTGATGTATCGTTTACTGCACTTATTTTTAGTCCTGTGACATGTGATGAAATATTGGGCTATTTGGTGCATTCTATTACCTACATTCCATTTCCTCAAAGGTCATTTCTGGGTTCAGAGTCTGGACTGTATTGAACATGGGAATCAATTACAGCTCAGAAGTGTCCTAAGAAGTATGGTCATTTCTTGGCCTAGGATGTATGGAGGCACCATACTGAATCTAGGATTGTCCATGAAAACACAACTTAATGAAAAGGGAAAATGTATCTAAGTAGAACAGGGCCTCTGGGTGCACTTGAATACAGACCTAGGTTTAGAACTCTCCTGGATAATGGGGTACCCATCAGGATGCTCAAGGGCTCTAGTGATATGCAGAGAAAGCTATGGTGAATTTTTTTAACCCAGGGGTAAACTGGCTCATGAAGGACTATAAAATTTTCTCTACCTTCAAACGAATGGAAAACCAGTATGATTGACTCATTTAAAAATTAAAAGTACTTTAAAGGCTAAGACTGTAGTATTTTCCAATTTTAAGTATGTTTTTTACTTAAGTTGGATTTGGCATCTAAGTTTGAGCCCCTACACTTAACTCTGCATTCCGCAGTCCATCTAGAGGCAGGCAGACTTAGTCCCGAAACATCAAAACTGTGGACAGTACTGCAGCCCGGCTAGCCCAAGTCCTTATAACTCTCACCTTGGAAGCAGGTCGCTGTTAAACAGAAAGGAGCCAGTTTAGAGTAAAGTGGGTCAGGGGGAGGGAAGCAGATGCTTGTAGTGTGGTGTGAAGTCCCTTGGTGTACAAGGTGCAAGTCTGACTCACCTCTTCTGTGTCTCCAGGCGAGTTATTTCACCCATTTGTGCCTCATTTTTTCTTGCTTATAAAATGGGGACATTATTTTCTACATATGTTTGTTGTAAAAGTAAGATGAGTCAGTACATGTGAAGTGCTGAGCATGTAATCTAGCAATCATGAAAGGTCCTGATCGTGACCGTGGTTACTCACTGCAGAGTCACATGAGAGGATGATGTGAAGTGACTAGCACAGGGCAAGCCCTTGGTAGATGCTCCTTGGTAGACATCCCCTTGCCGCCCCCTCTCCCACCCCCAGGTGCTTCTCAGCAGACCTGGCATTCAAAGGAAGGGTTCTAGAGATGCACTGCCTGTGAGTTCAGAGCAGACGGGGTGGGAGTGGGGTCCCCAGACACTAGCCTTGGAGGTAACAGATGCTGTCGCCTAACCGCCCTACTCCAGGTGAGACAATAGAGAGAGCCATCCCTGGTGGCAAACTTATTTCCTTAATGCCATTTCCAGAAACTACCACCAGTGCCGGCTAAGGGGCAATGGGTCCTGTATTTACTAATATGAGTGTGGATGGGTAATGGTTTGTTGAGGGTGAGGCGGATGGTCCAGACTGGCCCCAAGCAAGGGGGGTGTGGGGCATATCCCTGTGCATGGGCTTAGTGCCAAAATGCATGATCTCATTTGACTCATAGTAACCCAGAAGGGTTGGGCTTCCCAGGTGACACAGTGGTAAAGAATCCACCTGATAATGCAGGAGACGTAAGCGACGAGGGTTTGATCTCGGGGTTGGCAGGATCCTTTGGAGGAGGGCGTGACAACCCACTGCAGTAGTCTTGCCTGGAAAATCCCACGGACACAGGAGCCTGGTGGGCTACAGGGCTATAGGGTTGCAAAGAGTTGGACACGACTGAAGTGAATTAGCATGCATGCATGCATGCAAAACTGAGGTTTAATGAGAAAGGTGACCTGCCCAGCACCACCTGGCTGAGTCAGACCCAGTCAGACTCAGCTTCCTTCCCTTCCTCTTCACCCATCCATCTCTGACACCCCCCTCAAGATGAACATTTTCCCAGTAAGATATTTTCCTTCTAAATTTCATTTTAAAGGGAAAAGCAACATTTTGTTGTCCTTGTTGTTAAATAAGAAGTGCTTTTGTGCCCAGAGAGATACTGAGGAAACTTGAATGAATAATTGAATTGAACATACAAACTTTTTATATAGTGAAAATATCATATTCCTATAAAGATATTACCTAGTTTTGCTTTCAAGAGAGGAATAAACTGGGAAATTACAGAAAAAGCCCATTTTCCTTATGAATCTGGAACAAATTGAAACTCGGATATTATTGCTACAATCATATATAGGGAAAAATTCTCTGGAGAGAGAATTTTTGAATTGCTTTAGATATTCATTTCTGTCTTAAAAATAAACTTACATTTGAAAAGAGACGGTAAAAAGAATCTGTAGAATTTTGGCTAGATCCATCTGGTTTCTCAGCCTCAGCAGTGTTGACAATTGGAGCTAGATCATTCCCTGTTGTGGTGGTGGGGGGGGGTTGCCTGGTACCCTGTGCAGTGTTTACCTGGCCTCTACCCATTAACTGCCAGCAGCATCCCACCCCCACCCCCAAGTCGTGACAACCGAGGATGTCTCCAGACATTGCCAAATGTCCCTTGGGACAAAATTACACACGGCTGAAAATTACTGAGCTAGATGAAAAAATGTTATCATCAATTAATATTTGTGCTTGTCCTCATAGTTTGTGGCATTGTGTCAGGAACACATCTGCTTCCTGGCCGTTCCCAAGGCTGGAGGGGGACAGGCAGAACAGATAGGGTCTTATTAGTACTTCATTTTTCTTCTATTTTGTAAATAACAGCTTTATTGAGATTTAATTTGGATACCATAAAATCCACCCTTTCAAAGTATACAAGTCACTGGCTTTTAGTATATTTGCAGAGTTGTGCAACCACTACCACTATTTAATTTTAGAATGTTTTCATTACCTTCCCAAAGCAACTCCATACCCATAAGCAGTCACACCCTATTTCCCATCCCTGGCAACCACTAATCTATTTTCTGCCTTTATTATAGAGCTCTGTTATTAAATGTGAGATGTTTGGCTTAAAAACCCAACAGCTACTATGGATAGAGCCCCTACCCCTTCCCTCGCAGGTGTTTTAAATCTTGCTTTAAAGTCCAGCTGAAGATTCTCTTCCTCCAGGAAGCATTCCCTTATTTCCTCTCTGGTCCAGTTGGCTAATCATCACCCTTTCCTCTCTGCTGTGGAGCCAATCCCAACTGTGAACTGCAGGGCAGTCCATCTTTGGCAGAAGAAATTTGCGGGGCAGATGCTACCATACCATCACATACTCAGGCCAGCACTTAGTAGACAGTGTCATGGAGTCAATATGGTTTGTTGACTGATCTGTCCAGGGCCAAAAAAGATGCTTTGTGGGGATGAAAGCATTTAAATCTCAAAACATTTAATTCAAAAACAACTCGATGAGATAGATGCTATCATTATGCCCATTTTAGAGGTGAAGAAACTGAGACCCAGAAGAATTGATTAAGTTTTTCAAGGTCACTGAAAGTAGTGGAGTGGGATTCTGGTCCAGAATCTAGGTGTGTAACCACTGTTTAACACGGCTTCTCTGGGGGAACACTGCCAGGACATGTGATATGCGTTAACCTCTCTTACATCTCATGACAATTCTGGAAGGTGACTGTAATTATCCCACCTGATAATGAGTGAGGAACCTGATGCTCAGAGGGATGACCTGTCATGCAGCTCATAGGTGGCAGAGCCAGGATTCGAACCCAGGTTAGTTCATTCCACAGGGCTGCTGAGAACTGTACCAACGATCAGATTTCCAAAGGTCAGCTTGGAAGCCTACTCCCATCCTGCTGGAAAGAAGAGCTGCTGGTTTTTAAAAATAAGTTCATTTATTTGTTGCTGTGCTGCATCTTCGTGGCTGCATGAGCTTTTCTCTGGCTGTGGTGAGTTGGGGCTACTCTCTAGTTGCAGTGTGTGGGATTCACATTGAGATGGCTTCTCTTGTTGCCAAGCACCGGCTTCAGAGCACTGGGGCTTCAGTCGTTGCAGCACGTGAGCTCAATAGTTGTGGCTCCTAGGCTCGAGCACAGGCTCAAGAGTTATGGCTTATGGACTTAGTGGCTCCTCGGCATGTGGGATCTTCCAGGATCAGGAATCGAACCTCCGTCTCCTGCATTGGCAGGAGGATTCTTTACCATTGAACCACCAGGGAAGCGCCAAGAACCCCTGATTGTTAAAGGGAAGTTGCTTGATTTTCTTATCTCCGTGTGAAGGTGAAAAATACAAAGAATTTCTCTAGAAGGATCTGAAAAGCTATCCCTGTTAGAGATAGGAACAATATGGCAAAAGAAACATGGTGGTCAGCCTTAAGATCCTGAAAAGTTGTTAAGAGAAATAAAGATTCCGCTATTTTCACGCCTTAAAGAATCTCCAGCCTCGAGGACTGGCAAGCATGTGAGTTGACGTGAAGAGAAGGGATGGTGGGCAGGCTGTATTGGTCAGGGTGCTGACATCACTCTTACCTGAGAGGCTCACCGCCTGCACAGGCTTGCTGTCTGGGAGACAAGCACACCTTGAACGTGATAAATATAGAGGAACACACTTTGAACCTGAAAGGAAGCTCATCAGAAGAGTGCTAATTATGGGGCTTGTTATTTACATAATTTAGATGACAATCTTGAAAACATAGTTATACTTCAGAGATTCATGACTTTAATCAGGCTGCAAATAATGATGAATAGCACAGATTAAGCCAGGCTGATTTGCACAACTATTAAACGTATAGGTCAGCACCTATACATAGAGCAAAATGCCAGGCATTGCAAATGATTGTAGAGTCATTTGGAGAAATGAGATAATGGATCAAAAGGGAAAGTGTGGAAAATAAAAATTGACCAGGGCAGTTATTTGAATGTGGAATTAGATGGATCTGTAACTGCTTTAATACAAGTATATAGCTATAACATAAAAGAGTACATCTTAGTGAAAGCTTAGTGGGTAGGAACACAGTATAAATGAAAGGATTTTATTATCACAGAACCATAAAGTTCAATTTTATGCATAAAAAATGACAGACAATATAACAACTGGGCTATCTAAGATATAATATTCCACAGACGTCGTCTACTTTGGGGCTGGCTATAGACAGTTTGATTGCCTTAGTAACAGACAACTGACCACATGAAATAACTAGATCTGTCTCTGGAGGCTTTATCTTGCCTGCAGACTTTTATCCATGCCATTCTATCTGCCTGCAGTGCCCTGCCTCTTCTCGTGGGCCCACAAACACCTTTCTGTCATTCAAGATGGAATGTAAGGCAATCTGGCAGCGTAGCAGAAAGAGGACTTGGACTTGGAGTCCCAGCTTAGCCAATGCCTGGTTGGCTGGTCTTACTGCTTTGCTATTAATAACTCTGATTCTCTGACCCTCACATCCTCCAGTGCTGTTCTAAGTTGTTCAGTTGTGTCCGACTCTTTGTGATCCCATGGACTATAGCCTGCCAAGCTCCTCTGTCCATGGGATTTTTCCAGGCAAGAATAGTGCAGTGGGTTGCCATTTCCTCTTCCAGGGGATCTTCCTGACTCAGGGATAGAAATTGTGTCTCCTGCATTGGCAGGTGGATTCTTTCCTACCTGAGCCACTTGGGAAGCCCCCGTGTCCTCCAATAGGCAAGGTTAATCTCCCTCCCCAGCAAGCTGCTTTATTAATTTCTCTTTCTGGTTTCACTATCACAGCATTCACAAGTATAGTCCCCTTGCGTTTATGTGAATGTGGCATTTGTGTTGTAGTCAAGGGTTTAGGGTTTAAAAATTGAAGCTGCCACTTGCTTGCTGAGCCTTAGTTTTCTCATCTTCAAAATGGGACCAATGCCTGTTGAGGCAAAGACTGACAGGTGATGAGCAAACTGTTCCTCTTCCTCCTGGGCAAACAGCCTCCCCACTGGAATGATGTAGATCACGTGACTGAGGAGAATCAAAGGAATACAAGCAGGAGTTATGAGGACCATTTATAGCAGCCTCCATGCTTTTCACCCCTCTGCCAGATTAAGGTCGTTGAGAACTGTGGCTAATAAGCCATGTCTTGAAGGTAGCAGAGACCCAAGACTGAGGAGCCTTAGCCCCAGCATCATTACTTGAAAGAACATTTCCCTCCACCCCACTTAGGAACACCCATTTGGGACTTCAAGTGAGTGAGAAATAAGTATCATGTCGCAAGCCACTGATAGCTGTGGGTTTATCTGTTGCAGCAGCTAGCTTTACCTCAACTAATGCACCAATCCTAGAAACATGGGCATGTGTTGTGAAGATGATAACAGTGGTTGGCAGAGTTCCTGGCCCATAAAGAGTCTCTTGATGAACGTGAAAGAGGAGAGTGAAAAAGTTGGCTTAAAGCTCAACATTCAGAAAACTAAGATCATGGCATCTGGTCACATCACTTCATGGCAAAGAGATGGGGAAACAATGGAAACAGTGACAGACTTTATTTTGGGGGGCTTCAAAATCACTACAGATGGTGACTGCAGCCATGAAATTAAAAGACATTTTCTCCTTGGGAGAAAAGCCATGACCAACCTAGATAGCATATTGAAAAGCAGAGACATCACTTTACCAACAAAGGTCCGTCTAGTCAAAGCTATGGCTTTTCCGGTAGTCATGTATGGATGTGAGAGTTGGACTGTAAAGAAAGCTGAGTGCCAAAGAACTGATGCTTTTGAATTGTGGTGTTGGAGAAGACTCTTGAGAATCCCTTGGACTGCAGGGAGATTCAACCTGTCTATCCTAAAGGAAATTAGTCCTGAATATTCATTGCAAGGACTTATGCTGAAGCTGAAACTCCAATACTTTGTTCACCTGACGTGAAGAACCGACTCATTGGAAAAGACCCTGATGCTGGAAGAGATTGAAGGCAGGAGGAGAAGGGGACAACAGAGGATGAGGTGGTTGGATGGCATCACTGATGGAATGGCCATGAGTTTGAGTAGGCTCCGGGAGCTGGTGATGGACAGGGAAGCCTGGTGTGCTGTAGTCCATTGGGCCGCAAAGAGTCGGACACGACTGAGTGACTAAACTGAAGCGAACTGAATAAACCCTTACCAAAATCTGATAAATGAATGGACCATTAAGTCCTCCAAAAGAGAAAATAGAATTAGTATAGATGATGGTTTTCCCCCATGGCAAGCCAAGTTTAATTTTGTTCTGTCAAGTTAGATACAAATAATTGGAACTTCAAGTTTGTAAGGACTGTACTCTCTTGTGGCTAAATTAGTATAACTTATAATCACATTTCTGACAGATTTCCAGAATATTGGTGCTGAATGGGACCTTAGCTGGCAAGCTATACACAGCCTTCTCATTTTGTAGATGGGAAAACCAAGGCTTGGAGAGGGTTATTCTTCCAGAGTAATCAGGGGCAGAGCAAGGACTTGTAATTATTTTCACAGTTAAAAGAAGAATTTTCTGATCGTTAAAGTTACAAATGATGGCAGCTGAAAATTGGGAGAACAGAAAAGTTTTATTTGATGGAGAAAATAGGAAGAGCTCTAATGGAGACACGGGTTATGTTTCGTATCTTTTATTTATGTATCTTTTCCCACAGTGTTTAACAGAGATCATGGTGATTCATAATTTTGAATACTGGGCTACTAGACTTGATCCTGCACCTCCAGGAAGATATAAAGTTTTCTGTATCATTCTTGGGGCTGAGATTGGAGGGGGAGTAGGGCCACTGTGGCTTCTCTGGTGGCTCAGGTGGGAAAGAATCTGCCTGCAGACACTGAAAACAAAAGCCCCGTAGCAGACAACAGGAGGCAGTAGATTGTTTCCAAAAGCATTTCAACAGCTCCCTTGGGCCTTGAGTCCTTTTTCCTGTTGGTCTGTTCTCTATTTCTCTTCTTCCTCTTTCTTTCTGTTTTACCCTTCCAAGCTGTCAACAACAGCGTCGTCCATAGACAATACCAAGCATGGAATTTTTGCTAACTTCTAGCATGAAGGGAATAAAATGGAAAAGGAAAATCTTCAGGGCAGGGAAAACGAGTCTAGACTTATACTGATTTTCATAGAGATGGAAAGGAAAACCCACTCTGAACTCCTGGAAACTGCGAGTTAACACTTCCAGCCAAAGAGAAATGTGAAAATAAAGCCTTCACAGCACTGAAGACAGAGAAGTCTGCCTCTCATGCTTCTAATTGGCAATGAGGTCCTGTCCCCCACGGGAGATGGTGTGGGTTGATGATGGTGAGAAGAGAGAACTCCCTCGCAATAAAAAGACAGACAGGGAGATTTTATTCGAAAAATAGAACTGTAACTGACATGATCAATTTCTTGATACAGAAGGGATCAAGCTACTTAGAAAGTGCCTGTGCGGCGGGTGGGGATGGAGTGTCTGGTTAAACGTTGCCCCAGGCACATTTGGGGTCAATCGTCCCCTGGTCTGGATGACCTGCCCCCCTCCCCAGTTTGCATGCTGGTAGATTCCTGTCTGGTGGGCATCTAGCAGCTGTCTGAATATCACTGGCTATTGATTGACTGATTAATTAACCATATTCAGTGTGTCGTTTCAGGGAGCTTGGGGAAAAGAAACGAGTGTTGCAGGGAGATCTGAAAGCAAAGACTGGCAGTTCTGACAGAACCATAGAATCTGTTTCCCCGTGCACTTGGAAATTACTGCTTCTGGAGCTATCAGCACCGTCGTCAAGCCTCCAGAGAGTTTTCTGTGTGGTTGAGCCTAATGGGCGTAACCCCGTTTCCCTAGGATACGCTGGTCAAGTTCACTTCTTGCCTGCCACCTCCCCCACCCCACCCCC
>SJYV01050388.1:382883-454607 GCA_006410875.1 Neotragus pygmaeus
CAGGTGAATAAGGCATTGTGGCTCCTGTTTACGTGAAAGTCTTTGTCATAAAGCTGGCTTGACAATAGTGAGATTTCCCAGTGAGGTTGTTCCCAATTTCATTAAGTCACTCATCTTTGTAGCAAAAACGTGTTGCGTGTCTATTTCATGCATACGTGCTGGGTGCTGAGACGAAAAAAGAGATGAATACCACCAGTTTCTGCTCCTCAGCAGCTCAGGGTTTAGACGCAAATGCAGATCATTGCAATAGGAGTCCAGACCACTGGGAGTACTGGCAGCTCTTCCAGGACTGTGGATGGGAAGGGAGGGCAAACTCTCCAGGCAGAAGGATGCTTTCTCGTTCCCCTAGTCAGCTGGTCTTCTTCTTAGTTAATCCTGTCACTCTTAACCTTATTTTCCCATTTTGTATTTTTGCTCTCAACTCTTTCCTTGCCCTTTCCCCTTTCTAACACTCAACACGTTTCTTGGTTTAATCTCAGACTCGCTCCCATGTGCTTCCAGTCCCTGCCCGGCCTGGCCCCCGTGGCCCTGAGAGCCGACTTTGGTCCTGTGTCCACTGGACTCCTTGCCCCCAGGTTCCCTCTTCAGTCATTCTGCCATCCTGCCTGCATGGCCAGGTTCCTAACATATCAGATCATATCACTCTTTGCTTAGAGACAGTGCCTGTCTCTCTTTAGCTTTTGGTGTGACTAGGTGTTCACGCCATCTGTAGACGCTTGGTGGAGCAGGGGTTGTGATGGCGATCCCTGACCCAGGAAGAAATGGAATGGAAGGAGGGGACTCAACCACCAGCTCGAATGGGCAAAGGCAGCGCTCTGGTGGTGAGGCACATGGGAACCACAGACTCCCGGTTCGCATAACCACCTCCAGCCGCTGGGTCTGGAACTCTGGGTGACGCCTGAGCGTCAACAGATTTACAAAGCTTCCCTGGGTGGTTCTGATGGACACTGACCATCACAAGCTTCTGTGCTGCTGGGAAACCCATCAGGCTCTGTGCTGTGGGATGGATTACGTGCTTTGAAAAAGGACATTCCTATCAGCTCCACCTCACAGGGAACACGGTCTTCGTGTCCCTAGTGGTCTTCTGGTTCAAGGTCCCAAACAAAACAGTGACCGCTCGGCTCTGGAAGCCGTCATAGCTCTAATGTTGGCTCTGCTGCTCTGTAAGCTCTACCCACTGAGCTAATTTTCCAAAAGCCTGTCTGTTTAAGAGAAAATATAGGTTGTAAAACTCAACCAATTCCTCATCCTAGATGCATATATTCTGGTTTCTGTTGGGATTTAATCGATAAAATTTTAGTTGTCTGCTCACAATAGCATAGGAGTATGGTATATTTTATGAAGCGTGTCTCAAACCAAATGCAATCTTTGCTTCAGGCCTGCTTTGAAAAACATTTTCATATTCTGAGTTTACGATACTTCAGTAGTTTTAGAAAGTATGTAGATTTGCTTTTAATTCACTACACATTCCCTTTTGTTTTGGAGGGGGGATGTCTATTGATCTTACAAGATCATAAAAATATTGGTTTGTTTCAGGGCTTAGCGTGTGTGTGTGTGTGTGTGTGTGTGTGTGTGTGTGTGTGGAGGTGGGGGGATGAGTTTGTTTTGTATTTTATTGGCATTTTAATTCATTTTTTTTTACTAGGAAACACACATTTCTTTTGGTGGTAACCACAATACAGAAAGTGAAAATGTTAGTCATTCAGTCATGTCCAACTCTCTGTTATCCCACAGACTGTAACTCACCAGGCTCCTCTGTTCATGGAATTCTCCAGGCAAGAATACTGGAGGGGGTCGCCATTCCCTTCATCACGGGATCTTCCTGACTCAGGATCGAACCTGGGTCTTGTGCATTCTGGGCAGATTCTTTACTAAGTCACCAGGGAAGCCCCAGTCACAACATAGCACCTGCACAAAATTACTCTATGGCCACAAAAATTTAAAATGTGTAGGAAGCCTCCTCTTTTCTGTAAGGATGGTATATAAGCTGAGACTTTTTTGTTCTGTTACCTAAGTCTCTGCTACTGGCCTCTGGCTAGTCCAAACAGCCTCATCATTCACATCAGGGCTGGCCAGGCTTTGGGCGAAGCTGTCTGTGTGGAAGCGTTTTTTGCTTTTTACCCTGATATCCTCCATGGTTTACTGTGTGCTGTCTTCCACATGACACAAGCCTAAAAAGACAATTTGTCTGCACTATCTCATCTCTGCTTGCCTTGCTTCTTAATGCAAGTCTTTAATTTTGTTTCAGTCACCCTGTCCTTTCCTTCAGTTTCTTCACCAATATTCCCCACTTAGTAATTATAAAGAAAAACATTAGCAATGACACCTCCCCCTCCACTTTGCTCTTTTCTCTTCATAAATATCCTTGACTGCAAGATGTCCAGTACAGCATATTCATCCATTTATAATCTGTCTCTTCTTGCGGTTACTGTGTTCCAGGGACTGAAGGACCCTGAACAATGGTCTCCAAAAACTTGGGCTGAGCCTTTCTTCTCATAGCAGAGAAGGTGCTGAGAGCATAATGGAGCATGATCAAATAAAGATCTGTTGTCTGAAACACTCCCTTTCAAGGTGAATATGGATTTTCTTCACATGAAACCCCAAGCTAGTGAGCCAGAGTTTTTCATGCCTGAATATTATTAGCAAATGGGAAAATAATTTGGAGAGACGGCAGACTGAAAAACTGGTTCCTCATAGGAGCACTGTCCCTGAGGCAGCTCAGAGAGCCCTGGGGACAGACACACACAGAACGATGACAGGGCTGCTTCAGTGCTGGTTCAGAGCAAGGGCATGCGGAAAGCGCCTTACAGAGGGTCTCTGGCTTGCTATGGTGTCTTCAGGGGTCTGTTGACAGCCGACTTTGCCTTTGCAGTGTACACCCTCCTTGGAGGACCTCATCCACCCTTTCTGCCATTTCCTAGCTGTACCTCTTGACACCTCCCACTGTTGTACTGGGTTGGCCAAACAGTTCATTCTGGTTTTTCTGTACTGGATTACAGAGAAGCCCAAAGGAACTTTTTGACCAACCCCAGTATCCCCAACCAGCTCTCTCCTTCAGCTCCAGAATCACTTACACAACTTCCTTCTGGAAATCTCCAGGCATGTCCCAAACAGAATTCACTTTCTGGACACCCTTAGTCTGTCTCCCAAACATGCTCTTCTTCTGAGTGTGATAAATGACACTATCACCTACTATATTCATAGACCAGAAACCACAGAGTTTTCTGGGGTTTCTTCTGTCCATTATTTTGCCCAACAATTTGGCCATGAAGACTCCTGATTGGATCTCAGACACACCTCCAGAGTCAGTCTGGACCACCTCCACCCTAGTTCATTTACTCGCCACCTTTCACCTGGACAGACAAGTACCTTCCAGCTGAGCTTGAGGATGCCTCCACTACTGCAGGGTTCATTGTTCCACAGCACATGTCTTTTAAGGCCACAGATAAGAAGCTTCCACAGGCTCTTCGAAGTCTGCCAGAGCAGGTCCAAACTTCTCTTCATGGCGTCTCAGACCCTTCCCAGTCTGGCTCAAACCTACCTTGCCAGCCTTAGCTTCCCTCAAAAAGTGGCACTCTGGGCTTTCTATCATTTGAATTTTTATGGTGTCTCTACCTAGCACCCTGCTAGGCACCCCAGATTCAGAGAGGAGGAGGGCACAGGTCCTGGAAGTACTCGACACTCAAAGGAGTAAACAGACGAGAGTAGAGATTGTGACAAAGCACACCAGGAGAGCAAGGAGAACATCCTGTAGACTTCACAGAGGGAGATGTAACTGCCCCGGAGAGGCTTATAGATGGTTTCTGGGGAGCTGTAACCAAAAGTGGGGTCTGAGTGCTTGCAGCTCCAAAGCTAATAAAGAGGCAAGTTTGTGGAAAAGAAAGTTTGCTTTGTTTTGGATGCAGGCAACCGAGGGTGGGGATGGAGGGTGGACACTTGTCCAAAGGCTGACTCTCCCCAATGACATTGGGGGCAAGAGCTTTTACAGACAGAAAGAGGTGGCTCCATGCAGAAACGGCACAATCAGCTCTGATAGTCATCTTGAAATTGTTCATGCAGTGGTCTGACCAGCCTCCTCTTGATTGCTTTATGTACAGTTAATCTTTGGTTCCAGGGTAAGTTTGCTCCCACTTTCTTGAGGCCAGTTCTGGGAATTGTGGCTGCTTATGTCATGGCTTCAGTCTGGGCATCATGTAGTTAATTTCTTCCACCTGGTGGAGGTTTCAGTATCTACAGAACTCAAATATTCAGTATCTACAGAGCTCAAATATTATCAGAATATTATCCATAGCCCCTAAGAAGGAGCTAAAGGTCCTTGACTTTGCTTACTAACTCAGCTATTATTGTTTTGTCCTGTTTGACTGTCTTCCTTTGCTCTTATATTTTCTTACTTCTCTGATGAAACTTATTCTTTGGTTAAAGTTTTTCCACAGACAAAAGGCAGGTGGAGAACATGGCTGGGGAAGAACCATAGGATCCTGCTCCATTTCAGAGTTAGCTACCAACCAAGAATCTGAAAGACAAGTGCAGAGGGAACAGCGTGTGCAAAGGCACAGAATTAAGAGATGGCAAAGCATGTTCTTGAACCATGACTAAGTCCACGTGGCTGCAGCAGATGCAGCCCAGAGGAGTGTAGCTGGAAAGGAGGCTGCAGAGGCCGGCAGTGGTGAGAGTGAAGAATTGTTCCTGTCAGGTGATGTGCGTACTACCATTTTTATTCTCATTCACAAGGAACATGTGCCATCTGTATTAGTTTCCTAGGGCAAAAATTGCCACAAGCTGGGCGGTTTACAACAATAGAAACCTGTTCTTTCACAATTTGGAGATGGGAAATAAAAAATGAAGATGTCATCATCTTGTTGGTTTCTATTAGAAAGTCTGGGGAATAATCTGATTCGTTCTTCTCTCCTAACTTCTGCTGGTTGCTGGCCATCATCCGCATTCTTTGGCTTGCATCAATAGATACATTATTCCAACCTCTGCTTCAGTCTTCACATAGATTTTTCCTCTGGGTCAATGTCAGGGTCCAAATTTCCCTTTTCTTATATGGATGTCTGTCATTGGATTTGAGCTCCACTCTAATCTGATATAACCTCATCTCACCTTGAGTACTTCCTCAAAAACCCTATTATCCTATTTCCAAATAAGTCATTTTCCCAGTTAAAGGGAGTTAGGACTTGAACTTATCTTTTTAGGAGACACAGTTCAACCCACGACACCATCTTTGACCTCAACCACATGAACGAGTTAACCAAGTGTGTTAATTTGCTTCAGCAGGGAAGCAGGTATTATGTGGGCTTGCTCTGTGCTGGACGCTATACCAATTATCTGTGTACTTAGGGCACTTAGCGGGGTGATTCCGATTACCCAGGTTTGTCATGGAAAGCCCTGTCTCAACTGAGAGACACCCAAACCATACAATTGACAGGAAATGGGCCAACCCTGTCAAAGTTTTTTTTTTACTTAAAAAAATAATTTATCTATTTTTGGCTGTGCTGAGTCTTTGTAGCTGCGCATGGGCTTTCTTTAGTTGCAGAGAGTGGAGACTACTCTCTAGTTGCAGTGCTTGGGCTTCTTACAGAGCACTGACTCTGGGACCCTCAAGTTTCAGTAATTGCTGCATGAGGGACACTTGTGAATATTCCTAAACCAGGGGTTGAAACTGTGCCCCCTGCATGTACAGACAAACTGTCATTAACTGTACCACAGGGAAGTCCTTTGTTTTCCTTTCTAAATTTTTACTTTCTTTTTTTTTTTAGCCATGCCATTTGGCTTGTGGTATCTTAGTTCCCCAACCAGAGATCGAACCCTGGCCTTTTGCAGTGAGGGAGCAGAGTCCTAACCACTGAGATCACAAGTGAAGTGAAGTGAAGTCAAAGTCACTCAGATGTGTCCAACTCTTTGCAACCCCATGGCCAGAATACTGGAGTGAGGTGAGTAGCCTTTCCCTTCTCCAGGGGATGTTACCAACCCAGGGATCAAACCCAGGTCTCCTCATTGTGGGCAAATTCTTTACCAGCTGAGCCACAGGGAAGCCCAAGAACATTGGAGTGGGTAGCCTATCTCTTCTCCAGTGGATCTTCCTGGCCAAGGAATTGAACTGGGGTGTCCTGCATTGCAGGCAGATTCTTTACCAACTGAGCTATCAGGGAAGTCTGAAACCACCAGGGATTTTTTTTTCTCTCTTAATTTTAAATCAAAATTAGGGAAACCACCAGGGAATTCCCTAGTTTTAAACAAAATTTTAAAAAATAATTATTTTATTACTTTTTTGAATGAATGTTTTTTAAGTGACTTTAGTAATCCCACCAACATTTGGATCGTCTACTACAAATAGAGTGAGCATGACTCCTGGTGCTCAAGACAGTTCTGGTTTATGTTGTTTTTCCAACTCTTCCATCAGGTTAGCCCCACTCCCACCATCAGTGTTTCCTGGGTTAAATGATAAATTTTAATGTCACCCTAATCATCAGAGGGCTATTGTGCTGGGTGCTGGAGGCACAAAGTGGAAGCGGGGTGTGGGGGTGCGGGGGTGAGGAGGGGGCCTGCCCTTGAGGGACTCACAGTCCTTGCATGAGGGAAGTGAAGAGGCATTCATACCACAGTAGGATCTGTGCTTGGACTTGGATGGGACAGAAGGCCAGGGTAATGCACAGGGGTTTGAATGGAAAGCACCTGTTAATTCACTGGAAATCAGTCATATGAACAACTGGTTCACCTTAGACTGGCAGAGGAGTAACTTCTGACAGATCTGGGATGGCTGGTTGGATGAAAGCTCTCTGTTACTCTGCTTAAGGGATTCTCTTTCTGTCTGTGTCTCTCTCTCTGTCTCAAGCATCTGGCCAAAGGCAAGGCATCCTATAGAGTCCATTCTCACTATGACCTTTGCCACACCCTGTAGCCATCCTTTCCTGAAGGAGGGGGCAGAGGGCTGTCATTTTTTTTAATCATCAGATTTCAGAAACAGTCCAAAAAAAAAAAAAACAACCCTCAGTCCTTCCCTTTTAACTCAGGGCAGACAGAAGTGTGAGCCCACGTGCAAGGTGATCCTACCTTCACTTAGTAACCCTTTGCAGCTTGATCTCCACCCTGGAGGGAGTTACTCAGGAGGATAAGAGCATTTCCATGGAAAAGTGTCTCCTTTATTCCTTAGGCATCTAACCTGCTGACTAGGATAAGTCCTCTTGTAAGAAGGAGGTTTTTAAAAATTCTGTCAAAGGACACTACCAAGAGTGCAGACCCATGATTTTAAAGCTGTTTCATGGTCCTGCCTCATGCTGCACGTTCCAGGAACTTCTTCAGATGGTAACTCAGAAAGGGAGATTATTTTTCTTCAAGGGCGTGAGCCGTTTCGAAAGACTAGTGATATAAATGGTGGGGTTGTAGAGAGAGAACCGAGGGCTGAGGACTGACCTCAGCAGCAGCCTAGGAAGAGCCATACAAGTCCAATGTCTCCTTTAGATGATGCTGACACAGCTTTCACTTATGAATTCATTTTCCTCAAAGCAACTCGATGTGATGAATTGGTACCTGACCTTCTAGTGTGAGTCACTTAGTCGTGTCCGACTCTTTATGATCCCATGGACTTTAGCCTGCCGAGTGTAAGATTAACAGCGCCGGGAACACAGGTCGAGGGAAAAGACACCGCACCCTGCAGTTTCACGCCCTGCAGTTTCAGGAGGAACAACCACCCGGCTGGAGTTTCGGTAAGGACAAGATTAGGGCATTAGGACACCCCCCTCCTCCCCGAGCTCGAGAGAAGCAGGAAACTGTGGCAAAAAGAGGCTGATTCGCAAAGACAGCAGATCTCAGCCAAAGGTTACGCGGCCCACCAATCAGAAGTCGACACGCTCGCCTATCTGTACTCCCTATAAAATATCTGCTGGCCATACGCTCTTTGCAGGCTTCTCTTCCTTGTCTTCTTCGGAAGCTCTGCCTGGGAGCGACCACCCAATAAAGCTTGCCTTTTATCTCACAGAGTTGTCGGTATGTTCGCGGCGCTGTTAATCTTACACCGAGATCCTCTGTCCCTGGGATTCTTCTTAATCCCATGGGAAATCTCCTTAATCCCATGGGAATCTCCTTAATCTGTCCATGGGATTCTCCTTAATCCCATAGGAATCTCCTTAATCTGTCCCTGGTGGTGGTGGTTTAGTCATTAAGTCATGTCTGACTCTTGTGACCACATGGACTGTAGCTTGCCAGGTTCCTCTGTCCATGGGATTCTCCAGGCAAGAATACTGGAGTGGGTTGCCATTTCCTTCTCCAGGAGATCTTCCTGACCCAGGAATCAAACCTGTGTCTCCTGCATTGCAGGCAGATTCTTTACCAACTGGGCTTTGAGGGAAGCCCACTAATTAATCCCAAGGACAGAGGAGATTTGTGGGCTATAGTCCGTGGGGTTGCAAAAAGCTGGACACGACTAAGTGACTAACAGTTTCACTTTCCCCTTATATGCGAGGGGAAACTGAAGCATCTAACTTGTTCATGGAGCCTGGGCTGCTGTGAGATTGCAGGCTGGCTTGCTCTAGCTGCCGACTGGAGCATCCTAGTGTGTGGTCCATAGGATGCTCCTCTTCTCCTGTCTGCTGGGACCGACTTGCTGCCTGGTCAGGGCTGAGTCCCAGCGGTGCCAGCAGATGTGAAGACCTGCCTCTCCCCAGGGCCTACCCTTGCCGAGAGACACCCCCTACAACCCTGGAGCACACAGCGACACTTGCTCTCCTGCTTTGACTTAAATCCAGCAATGTAGCCAACGTCAGGCTGCAGAAGCTTCAGAGACGGGGATTGGGGGGAAACTTTCAGGTTTCAGACAGATCACGGTCAGAGTCATCTTTCTAGCAAGACTCATCACAGCAAAGAAAACAGAGAACAAGGATATTGAATAAAGTGCTATTCTCAGCCATGCTTTCTCCACGTAGGTGCTGCTTCTTGCTGGTCAGTCCCCAGAATGTTCCTGCTGACGGATGGCCTGCTTTGGAACAGGTGTGGTCCTCTGGCCTAGCCTACAGGAAAGAGTGTTAGACTGTGAAGAGGATTGATTCCATCCACTTATCTATTGATCAATTGATCCATCAGTCCATTCATCCACCCATCCACCCATTCACCCAGTTATTCATTCATTGTTGAAACTATTAAGCATCTACTGTGCACCTGGCTCCCAATCATGGCTGCTGGGTGGACAAAGCTCAGCTCCTTCATCTCCTAGAACAGGCAGGAAAAGGCCTGATAGGGAAGTTAGATAAAGAGTCTTGTTTAGGCTTCAGAGACAAAGCAGAGCATGTCCCTGACCTTGCTTCTAACCTGCCTGGACACTGCCCTGGCTGTGAGCACCCTGACTGCCTGCTGTGAGTGCCAGACTTGCCACACCATAGGTAAGACAGGGGAGAAATCCTGAAATTGTTGAGCCCCTGGAGGAGGTCTGGCCAACCAAGCCCCAGGTTTAACAACATTCCAAGTTTCCATGACAAAACACACAGCATTAACATGAAACCAGAGGTGCAATTTGCTCACAGGTTGATGATGATGTCAGTTTGTGGGATTATAAGTGGGAACCCAGAACTGCAGTTTCTGAAGTCTCACCCATGGAGCCGATGCACTGCCTGGGACTTTTTCCCAGTTGGGACTCCAGATGTGCTGTGTCACGAGCCTTCCCAGTGCTGTTTGAGTCTGGATGTTGGTCAAAAACGCAGTTTGGTGATGTATCCTCTGCTGTTTCTCTTTCTCTTTTCTTTTAATGTTAAGATATTGAAGTACTGTAGGTAATTCTCTAATTAATATTGGTATTATTTATTTGTATATAATCAGTGGCTTATTTTGTTAACAAATCCTTTGAACCTGAGGTGAAAGTGAAAACTTTGGGCAAAACAAGCACATGAAGCATGGTTGAGAAGCATCCATACAAAGGAGCTGCTTCTTGGGAATCACATTGTCCAGGAAGGACCACATTCTTCACTGATATTCAGTTACAGCTCAGTATTGTGTAGCTAAGTGGACTTTATTATTCTATGCTGGATATGGTGGTGGCAGTTTAGTCTGTAAATCATGTCTAACTCTTGCGACCCCATGGACTATAGCCTGCTAGGCTCCTTTGTCCATAGGATTCTCCAGGCAAGAATACTGGAGTGGGTTGCCATTTCCTTCTCTAGGGGATCTTCCTGACCCAGGGATCGAACCCTCCTGCATTGCAGGCAGATTTTTTACCAACTGAGCTGTGAGGGGAGGAAGACGGTAAACCCTGGAGTCAATGACATCCAAAGAAATGGGAGGTCTAGGGCATAGAACCCCCAGGCTAGAGGCACACTTGCCTTGGAGGTGGTGGAGGTGACTGTGCATCACCTCTGCGTCGTGGCCATATGACGTTCGGCATCTGTTCCTCCACCATCCCTTCTCTGGAATGCAATGTGGCCCTGACGCAGCTTCCATCTTGCATCTGGCACTAACACAGGGATGGCAGAGACGCAACACGGGAGAGCCTAGGTCCCTAAATGAATGGAAACCCCACAGGCCCCATCTTAGTTCCTGCCTTCAGCATCTCTAAACCAGAGGTGGAAGAGTGCTATAACATTTCTCCCTTCCCCAATGCAGTGGTAGCAGTGTGGCCTTCTAAAACCCAGCTCACTCACCCATTCCAAAGCCTCTAGGGGGTTTCCCATTTCTTAAAATGTGAAGTTGAAATCCTTTGTGTGCTTAGTCACCTAATCGCGTCTGACTCTTTGCAACCCCAACAACTAGCTCACCAGGGTGCTCTGTCCATGGGGATTCTCCAGGTAAGAATACTAGAATGGGTTGCCACGCCTTCCTCCAGGAAATCTTCCCAACCCAGGGATCGAACCCAGGTCTCCCAAATTGTAGGTCTCGCAAATTCTTACCATCTGAGCCACCAAGAATCCCCTGCCTGACACTGAAAGCTCCCACTCTGACCTGGTCCCTCTAGACATTTCCAACATGACCTCCACGGCTCCTTCACTTTGCCCTACCCTCTAGTCAGGCTCAAGTGCCACTCATCTATCCATTCACTTGTTGGTTCATTCCTTTGACATTGGGGAAAGCTTCATCTTCTCGAATTATCCAATAGCCCCTAAAAGGCCCCCTGCTTCCACTTTTGTCCTTGTTGTGTATTTCAGCAACCAGAGAAATTCTGTTTAAAACTTATCAGACTATGTCAGTCCTCTGCTCAAAACCATCCAACACTGGGTTGCCAGATTTAACCAATAAAAATAAAGGATAACCAATTAAATTCCAGTTTTAAATAAACTATAAATACTTGAAAATATAAGTATAACTCATGCAATATTGGGAATATACTTAAACTAGAACAAAATCATTGTCCATCTGAAATTCAGATTTACTGTGTGCCCTATATTTTATCTTGCAGTCCTATACAAATGATTTCCCTTTTCACTCAAAGTTAAAGACCAGGTCCTTGTATGACTGATGCCTGTGTCTCTCTGATCTCATCATTCATCACCCTCTGGCTGCTTCCTCTTTCCTGCTCACTGTCTTCTTGAGCAACTTGAGCACTAAGCACATTCCTACCTCAGGGCCTTTGCACCTGTTGTTCCCTCTGCTTGGAATTCTCTCCCCTCCCAGAGAGTCACGGTGTCTCCCACCCTCATGTCTAGTGGTGGCGGTGGTAGTGGTGGTGTTTAGTCACTAAGTGGTGTCTGACTCTTTGTGAACCCATGGACTGTAGCCTTCCAGGCTCCTCTATCCATGGGATTTCCCAGCCAAGAATACTGGAGAGGGTTGCCATTTCCTTCTCTACTGGCTTCCAGTAGCTCTGCTCAAATGCCATCTTTTCAGTGAGGCCTCTCAATGATTCTGTCTGAATTGCTACTCTCTACATGGTGTCATGCCCTCTCCTCATTTAGCACATTATTTTTTTCTCTAGAGCATTTATCATTTCCTGACAAATTTGTTTATTTACTCATTGTCAATCTTTCTCCTAATTGGGATCTAAGTTCCATCAGAGCAGGTACTTGGTCTGTTCTACTCAGTACAGCAATCTCAGTGTCTGGAATTAGGCCTACAAGAGGCAGTAAGCAGTGAAACCCTGATGAATGGACCAAAAGAAAAGTCAATAGACAAATAATTACATGATATAACTTTGCAGAGTGATAAGTGCTACAGAGACAAATGAACTAGGACGAGAGGAGAGGGTGATGGACGGGGCTGTCTTATGTGGGGTGGTCTGTTCTGAGAATAAACCTGAATGAAGTCTTAAAAAAATGGTTTGATGTTATCAACTATAGTCACCATGTTTGATTAAAAAAAAAAAAGGACCATTTTTAAAGCCTTAAGTGAATTTGAATTTGTTACGATATTGCTTCTGCTTAATGTTTTGGTTTTTTTGGCTGTGAGGCACATGGCATCTTAGCTCTCTGACCAGGGATCGAACCTTCACCTCCTGCATTGAATGGCAAAGTTTTAACCTCTGGACTGCCAGGGAAATCTCCAGTCACCGTGTTTAATTAGACCCTAAGTGAAAGTGGAAGTGTTAGTCACTCAGTTACATTCCACTGTTTGCAACCCCATGGACTATATAGCCTACCAGGCTCCTCTGTCCATGGAATTCTCCAGGCAAGAATAATGGAGTGGGTTGCCATTTCCTTCTCCAGGGGATCTTTCAAACTGAGGGATCAAACTCAAGTCTCTTGTGTCTCCTGCATTAGCAGGCAGATCTTTTGCTATCTGAGCCACCGAGGAAGCCCATTCAGTTAGACCCTAAGTGAATGAAATTTTGGTGAAATCCTCTTCCACATTCAACCTTCCTTTTGTTCTTCCCTGTACCTGAAATCACTTCTTTGGGTAGAAGTTACATCTCAAAACGCATAGAGAGCGTGGTTGTTAAAACTTGTCCTGTGTAGACATAAATAAAACAAGACATTCCCTTCCATTCTGATCTATATAATGAGCAAAGAGAACAATGAGTAAATATTTTTAACATTTGTTTTGTATTAAGGTATGGCCAATTCCAACCAATCCATTCTGAAGGAGATCAGCCCTGGGATTTCTTTGGAAGGAATGATGCTAAAGCTGAAACTCTAGTACTTTGGCCACCTCATGCGAAGAGTTGACTCATTGGAAAAGACTCTGATGTTGGGAGGGATTGGGGGCAGGAGGAGAAGGGGACGACCAAGGATGAGATGGCGGATGGCATCACGGACTCGATGGACATGAATTTGAGTAAACTCCGGGTGTTGGTGATGGACAGGGAGGCCTGGCATGCTGTGATTCATGGGGTCGCAAAGAGTCGGACACGACTGAGCGACTGAACTGAACTGAATTGAACTGATGGCCAGTTAACAAACAATGTTGCGATAGTTTCAGGTGAACAGTGAAGGGACTCAGCCATACATACATATGTATCCACTCTTCCCCACCGCTGCATTCTCCCCCAAACTCCCCTACCATCCAGGTTGCCATAACACTGAGTAGAGTTCCATGTGCTATACAGTAGGTCCTTGTTGGTTATTCACTCTAAATAAAGCAGTGTGTACATGCCCATCCCAGACTCCCTACCTATCCCTTTCCCCGATCCTTCCCGCAGCAACCATAAGCTTTGAGTAAATTGGTGGGAGTGGTGATGAGGTTTATTTTTCAGACCTGAACTTGGCAGTAGCTGCTGATTGAATCCCACTGACAATTGCTGACAACTGCTTAACATGTCAGCCTTCCTCCAGGTGCCACATCTCTTCTTCCTGACAACATGCGATTCAGTGTGGAATTTCTTTGAGGCTTCACTCTGCACTGGGGGCCACAGATAAGAGCTTAGACCAGAAAGTGAAAATAAAAGTCACGTGCGGTGAGAGTCACGCTCTGGGAGTCGAAGGATTTCTTATCTTATACATTTAAAACCAACGAACTCGAAATAAGGACCATCTGGATGATTCTGTTTTGAAGCTTAAAAAAAAAAAAAGTTAAGCNGACAAATGAACTAGGACGAGAGGAGAGGGTGATGGACGGGGCTGTCTTATGTGGGGTGGTCTGTTCTGAGAATAAACCTGAATGAAGTCTTAAAAAAATGGTTTGATGTTATCAACTATAGTCACCATGTTTGATTAAAAAAAAAAAAGGACCATTTTTAAAGCCTTAAGTGAATTTGAATTTGTTACGATATTGCTTCTGCTTAATGTTTTGGTTTTTTTGGCTGTGAGGCACATGGCATCTTAGCTCTCTGACCAGGGATCGAACCTTCACCTCCTGCATTGAATGGCAAAGTTTTAACCTCTGGACTGCCAGGGAAATCTCCAGTCACCGTGTTTAATTAGACCCTAAGTGAAAGTGGAAGTGTTAGTCACTCAGTTACATTCCACTGTTTGCAACCCCATGGACTATATAGCCTACCAGGCTCCTCTGTCCATGGAATTCTCCAGGCAAGAATAATGGAGTGGGTTGCCATTTCCTTCTCCAGGGGATCTTTCAAACTGAGGGATCAAACTCAAGTCTCTTGTGTCTCCTGCATTAGCAGGCAGATCTTTTGCTATCTGAGCCACCGAGGAAGCCCATTCAGTTAGACCCTAAGTGAATGAAATTTTGGTGAAATCCTCTTCCACATTCAACCTTCCTTTTGTTCTTCCCTGTACCTGAAATCACTTCTTTGGGTAGAAGTTACATCTCAAAACGCATAGAGAGCGTGGTTGTTAAAACTTGTCCTGTGTAGACATAAATAAAACAAGACATTCCCTTCCATTCTGATCTATATAATGAGCAAAGAGAACAATGAGTAAATATTTTTAACATTTGTTTTGTATTAAGGTATGGCCAATTCCAACCAATCCATTCTGAAGGAGATCAGCCCTGGGATTTCTTTGGAAGGAATGATGCTAAAGCTGAAACTCTAGTACTTTGGCCACCTCATGCGAAGAGTTGACTCATTGGAAAAGACTCTGATGTTGGGAGGGATTGGGGGCAGGAGGAGAAGGGGACGACCAAGGATGAGATGGCGGATGGCATCACGGACTCGATGGACATGAATTTGAGTAAACTCCGGGTGTTGGTGATGGACAGGGAGGCCTGGCATGCTGTGATTCATGGGGTCGCAAAGAGTCGGACACGACTGAGCGACTGAACTGAACTGAATTGAACTGATGGCCAGTTAACAAACAATGTTGCGATAGTTTCAGGTGAACAGTGAAGGGACTCAGCCATACATACATATGTATCCACTCTTCCCCACCGCTGCATTCTCCCCCAAACTCCCCTACCATCCAGGTTGCCATAACACTGAGTAGAGTTCCATGTGCTATACAGTAGGTCCTTGTTGGTTATTCACTCTAAATAAAGCAGTGTGTACATGCCCATCCCAGACTCCCTACCTATCCCTTTCCCCGATCCTTCCCGCAGCAACCATAAGCTTTGAGTAAATTGGTGGGAGTGGTGATGAGGTTTATTTTTCAGACCTGAACTTGGCAGTAGCTGCTGATTGAATCCCACTGACAATTGCTGACAACTGCTTAACATGTCAGCCTTCCTCCAGGTGCCACATCTCTTCTTCCTGACAACATGCGATTCAGTGTGGAATTTCTTTGAGGCTTCACTCTGCACTGGGGGCCACAGATAAGAGCTTAGACCAGAAAGTGAAAATAAAAGTCACGTGCGGTGAGAGTCACGCTCTGGGAGTCGAAGGATTTCTTATCTTATACATTTAAAACCAACGAACTCGAAATAAGGACCATCTGGATGATTCTGTTTTGAAGCTTAAAAAAAAAAAAAGTTAAGCTTTAATCTTCTTAGTGTCTTCAAACATCAGGTCTTTTTCAAACTCTACTGGGGGATAAAGTTCTTTATCTACATCTGTGTTGCTCTCTGAGAGGCTCTGTCCCTAGAATCACACACAGACGGTTCAGTGACTTACCTCAGACTTGCTTTAGGGACTTCAGAGAAACAGGATGTTGAGCTCCTTTTCAGGCACTGAAACCTTCATAAAACCCCAGGATTAGTGACTTGATTGGGAGGGGGATTCTATCTCACAGTAAACTCACTTTTGCCTTCTCAGTCTCCTCAGGATTTGTCAGATGCACTTTGCATATTTCAACGATAAAACAGTGGTGTGAAAAACTTTCTCAGAGCTTCAAATATTACAGAAACTGAACAGCTTTGCTCTGAATCAGAAAACCCAATAATACAAATTTTCATTGCATTTCATTTTCTCTTTGGCTGTTCTTGGGATTTATATTGGCCATTTAATTTTACTGTTATGGTTTTATAAGGATATTATCTCTCTGTACAATAGTGTTGATTTTTTAAATTGTAAATTGTATGAAAGCTTTTGAGTCAAATTCTAAAAGCTAAGTATTATCATTATTTTGTTTTGCTTGTGAGTTTTGAAAGTCATGCTTTTTTCAGATTTGTATCTAAAGTCTTATAAGTAAATCAGAAATCCTGGAATTTCCCTCCATCTCACTATATAATTCTTGGTAAGTTACTTTTCTAATGATTTATGAAATAGCATTTATTAAGCAACAAATATTTCTGTTTTTCTTTGAAGTACTATTGAAATTCATTTAAGATATATGTGACCAGTGACCAAACATTAGCCAATGCTCACAATCAGGATGAAATAAAGTTACTTCTTTTCACATTTATGTCCTCAAAGCTTAGTTGGTCACAATTTCTTCCTGATCAGAGATATGAATACATCATGACAAGAGTTGATGAGGCCAAATTCATAAACTATAATGAAACACTTCTGAAAAATGAGGTAACTTTCATGTATTAAATGCCAGTATTAGAGAGAGAGATAGGAGTAATTATTATTTATTATGAACTGTACAAAAAAGATCTTCATGACCCAGATAGTCATGATGATGTGATCACTAATCTAGAGCCAGACATCTTGAAAGGTGAAGTCAAGTGGGCCTTAGAAAGCATCACTACAAACAAAGCTGGTGGAGGTGATGGAATTCCAGTTGAGCTGTTTCAAATCCTGAAAGATGATGCTGTGAAAGTGTTGCACTCAATATGCCAGCAAATGTGGAAAACTCAGCAGTGGCCACAGAACTGGAAAAGGTCAGTTTTCATTCCAATTCCAAGAAAGGCAATGCTAAAGAATGCTCAGATTACTGCACGATTGCACTCATCTCACATGCTAGTAAAGTAATGCTCAAAATTCTCCAAGCCAGGCTTACGCAATATGTGAACCATGAATTCCCTGATGTTCAAGCTGGTTTTAGAAGAGGCAGAGGAACCAGAGATCAAATTGCCAACATCTGCTGGATCATGGAAAAAGCAAGAGAGTTCCAGAAAAACATCTATTTCTGCTTTATTGACTATGCCAAAGCCTTTGACTGTGTGGATCACAATAAACTGTGGAAAATTCTGAAAGAGATGGGAATACCAGACCACCTAACCTGCTTCTTGNGACTTTATTTTGAGGGGCTCCAAAATCACTGCAGATGGTGAATGCAGCCATGAAATTGAAAGACGCTTACTCCTTGGAAGAAAAGTTGTGACCAACCTAGATAGTATATTCAAAAGCAGAGTCATTACTTTGCCAACTAAGGTTCATCTCATCAAGCCTATGGTTTTTCCTGTGGTCATGTATGGTTGTGAGAGTTGGACTGTGAAGAAGGCTGAGCACTGAAGAATTGATGCTTTTGAAGTGTGGTGTTGGAGAAGACTCTTGAAAGTCCCTTGGACTGCAAGGAGATCCAACCAGTCCATTCTGAAGGAGATCAGCCCTGGGATTTCTTTGGAAGGACTGATGCTAAAGCTGAAACTCCAGTACTTTGGCCACCTCATGCAAAGAGTTGACTCATTGGAAAAGGCTGAGATGCTGGGAGGGATTGGGGGCAGGAGGAGAAGGGGAGGACCGAGGATGAGATGGCTGGATGGCATCACGGACTCGATGGACGTGAGTCTGAGTGAACTCCAGGAGTTGGTAATGAACAGGGAGGCCTGGCGTGCTGCGATTCATGGGGTTGCAAAGAGTCGGGCACGACTGAGCGACTGAACTGAACTGAAGTTTTTAATTCATTATACATAGAATATCAAATGTTTCACATGGATTGTCTCATTTACTCCCCACAACAGCCCTCTAAGTTGGATTCCATGATCACCCTTATTATACAAATGGGGAAACTGAGACTTAGAAAGTGAGTGTCATATAACAGGCAAGAAGTGGAATTAAAATTTGAACTCTAGAGCCTCAGAGTTCAACCAAAGTGCCATCATGTCAATCAGCTTTGGAACTAGTAGTGTAAGCGGTAATACAATTCACAATTTAAAACAAAGAATTTTTTTTTTTTCTTGGAAAGAACTGTGGTCATGCTCCTGCCTCTGGGTAGAATAATACACTCTATGTTTCTCTAGGACTTAAGCTTAGAGAGCCTTTACCAACTTCAGTGCTCAGCTAGTCTAGTGAATAGTCAGCTCTGCACACCATCCTGTCACAACATAACTGACATTTGCAATTCAAATTATGCTTAATGACAATGCAAAAAAAAATCCATAAAAGTGGCAGAGCCCTCAAGAAGTGGCAGTTCTTCAAGGCACTGACTCATGAAGAACTGAGATGTCCAATGTCATAATTTAGTAACGCTCCACCAGAGCTAACTTTTCAAGAGAGAACTAACACAAAGAAAATATATGCAAGGCAGAATCTGTGAACAATAAGAGTATGTGAAGAACTAGAAGAGTCAGGAGAATAAGTGTGTGGTTGTAGTTGAGGGCTTTGTAAGGCATTTTGGTAACTCCTATAAATAATGTCCAGCAGAATTCTTTTCAGACTGTAGGTACTCTATAAACTCTATCCAGTTGTCATGTGTGGATGTGAGAGCTGGACCATAAAGAAAACTGAGCACCAAAGAATTGACGCTTCTGAACTGCGGTGTTGGAGAAGACTCTTTTAAGAGTCCCTTGGACAGCAAAAAGATCAAGCCAGTCAGTCAGTCCTGAGTATTCATTGGAAGGACTGATGCTGAAGCTGAAGCTCCAATACTTTGGCCCCCTGATGTGNCTTTGTAAGGCATTTTGGTAACTCCTATAAATAATGTCCAGCAGAATTCTTTTCAGACTGTAGGTACTCAATAAACTCTATCCAGTTGTCATGTGTGGATATGAGAGCTGGACCATAAAGAAAACTGAGCACCAAAGAATTGATGCTTTTGAACTGCGGTGTTGGAGAAGACTCTTAAGAGTCCCTTGGACAGCAAAAAGATCAAGCCAGTCAATCAGTCCTGAGTATTCATTGGAAGGACTGATGCTGAAGCTGAAGCTCCAATACTTTGGCCCCCTGATGTGAAGAATTGACTCATTAGAGAAGACCCTGATGGTGGGTAAGACTGAAGGCAGGAGGAAAAGGGAATGACAGAGGATGAGATGGTTGGATGGCATCACCGACTCGATAGACATGAGTTTGAGCAAGCTCTGGGAGTTGGTGATGGACAGGGAATCCTGGAGTGCTGCAGTCCATGGGGCCACAAAGAGTTGGACATGCCTGAATGACTGAACTGACTGAGTGCATGGGAGAAAACCTTCTGATCTCATAGGAGGCCCAGCATTCCACTCAACAGATATATGCTTGTCATAATATTCAATTCAGTCGCTCGGTCATCACAGTATTAACAACTTTAAAGGACACATACAAGTTATTAAGAAGAAAAGAAAAGAAAAAACTTCTAAATATGTTAAAATAAGGGTACTTTTGTTGATCCTCAGCTCCAGAGAAATGAAGGGCTTGAGGGGAAAAATGACCTCTGCAAATAAAGAAAAATAGAGTTATCACCATAATTATAAGGCCTTGTCAAGGAGACGTGACTCTCTTAAAGTAGGAGAAAATGATTTCAAGAGTGGAGATGCCCATGTGGGTTATCTGCAACGTTTCACAGTTGGCAAGACCATTACAAGGGATTTTATGGATCTTAAGTGGATGAAAGACACTAATAAGAGATAAGTAGACCAGAACTTCCCCGAAGGGCGAGATTAATGCTATAAGATAAAATCAATAGGCAAATTAGATATGTCATTCTCAAATGCCTTACTGTAAAACAAAGGTGTCCCACTAATAAAATGATCGAAATATTTTCCCAACATGAAGAAAAATAAGTTGAAGAACATAGTTTCCTCAATTCAACCTTGCCCTCCTTCATCAAATTCTTTGTTAAAACTTCTATTCTTGCTATACAGAGAATTGATATGAATTAAATGTGACTGGACAATCTTTGGGAAACATTCATTATTAATTGAACGGTTTGATTCTTTTTTAAAAAAAATTCTAGGATGAGGTCTAGCCTATAGATTAAAAAAACTATTTATTTTAATTGGAGGCTCATTACAATATTGTGTTTTTTTGCCATACATCAACATGAATCAGCTACGGGTACAAATGTATACCCCATCTTGAATGCACCTCCTCCCTCCCTCCCTACCCTATGCCTCTGGGTTGTCCAGGAGCACTGGCTTTGAGTGCCCTGCTTCATGCGTCGAACTTGTACTGGTCATCTGTTTTACGGGCTCAGAGTAAAGCATCCGCCTGCAATGCAGAAGACCTGGGTTTGATCCTTGGGTTGGGAAGATCCCCTGTAGAAGGAAATGGCAACCCACTCCAGTAGTCTTGCCTAGAGAATCCCATGGACAGAGGAGCCTGGCGGGCTACCGTCCACGGGGTCGCAAAGAGTCAGACAAGACTGAGCGACTTCACTCACTCAATATGCATGTTTCAATGCTATTCTCATAAATCATCCCACCCTCCCCTTCTACATAGTTCAAAAGTCTGTTCTTTATATCTTTGTCTCTTTTGCTGTCTTACACATAGAGTCATTGTTACCAGCTTTCTAAATTCATATATATGCATTAATATACTGTATTGGTGTTTCTCTTTCTGACTTACTTCACTCTGTATAATAGGCTCCAGTTTCATCCACCTCATTAAAACTGACTCAAATTGCATTCTTTTCTACAGCTGAGTAATATTCCATTGTGTATATGTACCGCAACTTCCTTTTTTCTTAAAGTTAATTTTCTTTGAAGTATAGTTGCTTTACAATGTTGTGTCAGTTTCTGCTGTACAGCAAAGTCAATCAGTTATATGTATACATATGTTCCCTCTGTTCTAGATTTCCTTCCCATTTAGGTCACCACAGAGCACTGAGTAGGGTTCCCTGTGCTACACAGTGGGTTCTCATCAGTTATCTATTTTATACATAGTAGTGTATATATGTCAGTCCCAATCTCCCAGTTCATCCCACCCAACTTTTCCTCCTTGGTATTCATAATTTTGTCCTCTACATCTGTGTCTCTATTTCTGCTTTGCAAATTAGTTCATCTGTACCATTTTTCTCACTTCCACTGTATAATCATAACGGATTTGATTTAGGTCATACCTGAATGGTCTAGTGGTTTCCCCTACTTTCTTCAATTTAAGTCTGAATTTGGTAATAAGGAGATCATGATCTGAGCCACAGTCAGCTCCTGGTCTTGTTTTTGTTGACTGTATAGAGCTTCTCCATCTTTGGCTGCATAGAATATAATCAATGTGATTTTGGTGTTGAGCATCTGGTGATGTCCATGTGTAGAGTCTTCTCTTGTNCTGCACCTCCAAACTTAGCAGGTAATAGGGACTCAATAAATATTTCTTAAAATATTTATGATGTTATGATGAATATAAGACTATCATAACTACGTACAAAAAGTCTTTGTCTGATTGAGTTTGTACACCACTGAATTTAATTACATGCTCTGAAAACTACCAGGTGTTAAGATAACATTTCAAAAAAAGTATAATCATAAGAGGCAGTTAGGGAAAGTGAAGTGGTAGAAACTCAAACAGCTACATGTCTTATTTCTGCCTGGTGTTAACTTAGTTAATGAGAGTGAAAGTAATAAGTTTAGGTTAGACAAAGAAATTCTATTTCCACTCATTTTTTAAAATGAAGAGTTTGACATATTTTTACATTCTATCTATGTAAAATAAAAAGAGAAAACAAACTAAAATGGTGAAGTTATAGGGCAATACAGGGAATATTACATAAACTTAATGAAGTGGATTCCTTAGTATAGAAGCTGGGCTGATTCCTAGTTTAAACAATGGCAACAACAATGACAAAATCAGAATTGAGCATGTAGCTGATGACAAGAAATACTCTTGAAACTAAAACAGATGAAAATATTTTTTGTTTAATTAAAAAAAATTTATGTTTAATTGGACGATTATGCTTTACATTGTTGTGTTGGTTTTTGCTGTACAATAATGTAAATCAGCTGTAAATATACATATATTCCCCTCCCTCTTGAACTTCTCTGTCACCGCACCTCACCCCATCCCACCCCTCTAGGTCATCACAGAGCACTGAGCTGAGCTCCCTGTGCTATACAGCAGCTTCCTACTAGCTATCTATTTTACACATAGTAGCATACATATCAGAGAAGGCAATGGCACCCCACTCCAGTACTCTTGCCTGGAAAATCCCATGGACGGAGGAGCCTGGGAGGCTACAGTCCACAGGGTCACAAAGAGTTGGACACGATTGAGCGAGTACACTTTCACTTTTCACTTTCATGCATTGGAGAAGGAAATGGCAATCCACTCCAGTGTTCTTGCCTGGAGAATCCTAGGGACGGAGGAGCCTGGAGGGCTGCTGTCTATGGGGTCGCACAGAGTTGGACCGGACTGAAGCAACTTAGCAGCAGCAGCAGCAGCATATACAAGTCAATGGTTTTCTCTCATTAGGTCCTATCCAGTCCTTTCCCCCTGCTGTGTCCATAAGTCCGTTCTCCATGCACAGACAAAAAGTTAGAATGCAATTTCAAGTGCACGCGTATCCTTGTGTGAATTAAGTGCACAGCCCTCCCTGACCACTCTTGCTTTGTCCTGGCAAAAGTCAGTGGCCCAGGAAGGGTAAAATGCCACATTACAACATAACATGTAGTGTCCTTTCCCCCATACTATGCTAGAATTTTCTGTAAAAATGAGAGATAACCAGTAAAACTAGGGTTTGTTCATACATTCCTCTTTTAACACATTAAATATAGAAGCTCACTGCAAAGATAAAATTAAAAACACCTTCCATCTTTGCTACCCCCACGCTCCACAGTGATCTCCAGGGAATCCACTAGACTACCTTTTGGACTCATAAAACTCTCTCTGGACCATAAGTAATCTTGTACTCCTGGAAATGATAACCCTAAAATGAAACAGCTTGTTCTTTAAGTTGTTGCTAATTAAAAACTAACAAACAAGCAATGAACAATGGGTTTCCACATTGGTCAGGATATGTCCCAGACCCTCTGATTCTCACGTCGCACTCTATTGTACTGACCAACTGTTTCTGTCATCAGCAACCCTGGCAGAAGTCGGAAGAGCCTTGGTTTGACAGACAGAGCTAGGAGTTGTCTCCATGACTGATCTTTGCTTTCAGTCCATGTGACAAATATTTTGCTTTCCTTACCAGGCATATGAAACACACACAAGTGAGCTGCACTTTGCATTTTAGGTACCCAATTTCATGTACCAACAAATGTCAAGGTCTGATCTGTTCCAAGGTCTATCAAGTTGTGATCTGCTTTTCCTCTGACTTCAGGAGCAGAGAGCATCTTGTGTTGTCTCTGGTATAAGCCCACTGCAGAGATGCCTACCTCCTGTGCACATGAATTTTTGCTTCTGGAGACAGACATGTAAAGTGACTGGGGAGTCTAACCCAGAAGAGGGTGTGAGAGAGACCTACATTGTCTCTTAGAGACCTGAAGGACTTGATTATTCCTGAATAAAGAGAAAGGGACTCATATAAGTCCAGAGAACAGAATGGCTGCTTTGGGTAGCAGAGATAAATCAACATGACCGTGATAAAGGAGACGCAGCCTGGGCAGGTAGCTCAGTGTTGAGAGATGAAGATGCAGTAGGCAGGCACTGAGTCACTGGTCTTGTGTATCTTCCTTGAAGCAGCACGAAATTAATATTTTTCCTAAAAGTTATGGGTAATGTTGGAAGGGTTTTGAGCACAGGAGAAGCGTGATTTCAGAAACAGCCCTTTGGCTGTGGTATGAAGAACAACTTGAGGGTGTGTAAGGGTGAGGAGGGGCTGGAGGGAAGGGGAGAGTCAAACAAAAGTGGAAGGAGGGAAAACATTACAAACAAACAAAAATAATCTTTGTTTCTANCAGAAACAGCCCTTTGGCTGTGGTATGAAGAACAACTTGAGGGTGTGTAAGGGTGAGGAGGGGCTGGAGGGAAGGGGAGAGTCAAACAAAAGTGGAAGGAGGGAAAACATTACAAACAAACAAAAATAATCTTTGTTTCTAGACCTGAAGTTGAAGAAAGAGAAGACTCTGGATTCAAGAGATATGAAGGATGTGGTGTGTCCGGGACTTAGTGTGTGATAAGAGGTGACTATGAAAGACAAAAAGGGTCATGTTTGAGTTGTGAGATTCTATTGGGTACAGCGGGATATTTGGTTCACTGAAATTTCAAATATCAAAGTAGTAGGAGGAATTCTGGGAGAAAGATGAATTTTCTTCTGGTTATAGTAAATTTGAAGTGCCTGTGGGCGATCCGGGCAGTAGGGAGTTGTATAGATGGGTTTGACGCTCTGAGAACAAACTTAGGGGTAGAGACTTTAGAACTGGAAGGAGGCAAAAGATATTAAGTTGGGTGAACATGTGAGGAAAGGATATAAGATTAATTTATCATACTGACAAAAACATCTTCCTATACACTAGTGATGAAAGGCTGGAAAATGCAATGAGAATGTTGGTACTGTTAAAATAGCAACAGGACATGAAATCTTTGGCTATTGATATAATTCAGGACAAAGGAATTTATTTGAAGACTCTATAAAACTCTAATGGAGACAATAAACATAGACTTGAATAAGTAGGGAGCTATACCATACTATTTATTTAAAATCGTAAAAGTAGTGAAAATGACAAAACTCCCGAGGTTCACACATGGATTTAGTGCAATGCCTATTAAAATCACAGCAAGATACTTTATGGAAATTTACAAAATGATGCTAACATCCTTTTTGAAATAATCAGTGCATGAGACTGCATCTATGGATTAATATATAGAAAGAATTTATATAGCACTTTAGATTTACAAGATGTTTTCACATCATTTTATCATTTAATTCTTTCAACAGCTCTAATGAGGTTTGCTTATTATTCCCGTTTTAGGGTGACCACACCTGGGGTAGTCCCATGGTATGGTCCAGATGCCCCTCCATCCCTTAATATTTTTCCTAGATGTCTTGATTTTTAAAGAGAGTATTATTGTTAATAGTTGCATTAAAATAATCTAGGGTAAGTTGATACCATCTCCACGGAGAAACTTCTTACGTCTGTCATGGTCTTATCTAGTAATGGATAAGGAGCATATAGGGAAAAGAATTCTCACCCCAAACATGTGCTAAATCTGAAAGATGAACATGATAACTTTTTCCTTTTCCTAACCCATGCTTGCTGCAAAGTTACTAACAACTCCCTTTTAAGTGCAGCATCCTGGACAAGAACATACTCACCAGTAAAACAAAGTGCATCGTTTCCATTAAGAGCTATTTCTCTCCAATTTGATGGAAGAGGTATTCATTGTTGCTAATGGCTCTGACCAGCAACTTGGTGTGCCAACTGGCTGCTCATATGAGCCAGTTGCATGAAACCATCAGGCTCCCAGTTGGAGATGTCAGTGGCGGAACTTGGAAAATTATAGGCTATGTATAACAAGAGAAATACGTTCAAGATGTGGGTGCAGAGCTGTCCTTCAATAATATCTCTTTAACAGTAGCTTGTTATTTAATATGTGGAATAAAAAGGCATCAGTTATTTTATTTACTTACATTTTTATTGTGGAAATATATATATTACATAAATTTACCATTTTAACCATTTTTAAGTGTATAGTTCAGGATCACTGAGTATATTCACATTATACTGTAATCACCACCACCATCCATCTCCAGAACATTTTTCATGAACCTTTGCACCCAATTAAATATTAACTCTTCATTCCTGTTTCTCCTCAGCCTCTGGAAACCATGATTCTACTTTTTGTCTCTATGAATTTGACTATTCTAGATACCTCACATAAGTGAAACCATACAATATTTGTCCTTTTGTGATTGACTTATTTCACTGGGATTCCCTGATGACTCAGTAGTAAAGAACCCACCTACCAATGGAGGAAATGCTAGAGACTCAGGTTTGATCCCTGGGTCAGGAAGTTTCTCTGGAGAAGGGATAGGTAACCCACTCCAGTACTCTTGCCTGGAGAATCCCATGGACAGAGGAGCCTGGCGAGCTACAGTCTATGGGATGGCAGAGTTGGACATAACAGAGTGACTAATACACTATTTTACTTATCATAATGTTAAGTTTATTCTGTGTCATGCTGTCAGAATTTCCTTCCTTTTTAAGGCTGAATAATATTCCTTTGCATGTATATATCATTTTATTCTTCCTTGAGGTTTCTTTTTTTTTAATTTTATTTTTACTTTATTTTGTTTAACAATATTGGTTTGCTTAACTGTATTGGTTTTGCCATACATTGACACGAATCAGCCATGGGTGTACATGAGTTCCCAATCCTGAACCCCACTCCCACCCCATATCATCTCTCTGGATCATCCCTGTGCACCAGCCCCAAGCATCCTGTATCCTGTATCGAACATAGACTGGCAATTGGTTTCTTACANCCCGAACGCGCCACGCAGCACGTGTGTTGATCGCTCAGTCGTGTCCGACCCTTTGCGACCCTGTGGATCGACCCCTGCAGCACGCCAGGCTCCCCTGTCCTCCACCGTCCCCCGGAGCCTACTCAAACTCCCGTGCATCAAGTCGGCGAGGCCGTGAAAGAAGTGGTTTTTATTCCCTGCGCTGGAGCTTGTTGGGTGAGCGCTCCGGGACGCCCTGGGTCTCAGCCCAGGCCTGGCAGAGGTTGGCTCCTCTCTCCTGCCCTCAGAGGCTGGGTGCTGCTCTGCTGCTCTTGCCGCGTGTCTCAGGACTGGGTGATGAGGGGTGTCCGAAATAACCACCTTTTCTCAGGGTGAGAAGGCCACCCGGAGCTGCTCAGGGGTGGCTGGGCTGGGCCTCCCTGGAAATTCCGCCCATGTTGAAGGACGTCATGTGACTATCAGGGAATNCCGCGTGTCTCAGGACTGGGTGATGAGGGGTGTCCGAAATAACCACCTTTTCTCAGGGTGAGAAGGCCCCCCGGAGCTGCTCAGGGGTGGCTGGGCTGGGCCTCCCTGGAAATTCCGCCCATGTTGAAGGACGTCATGTGACTATCAGGGAATCACGCTGCCTTTCCATCTCTTCACAAAAATAACAGAAACGAAGTTCAGCCCTCAACCACCTCGTTCACCAACACAGAACTTCCCTGAAACAACCTGTAGCACACACACACACACACCCCCGCCAAGACTACCTCCCCTGATGGTGAAATGCAAAGCAAGCAGCAAAGAGGAGCGGGGCAAGGGAAACATCTCGGACCAGACAGGTGCGTTTCTGTGTCACGCTTTCAGCTGGAAGTTCATACAAAAGCAAAACAAGACGCGAGTACAGGCAGACTCTGGAGCGGCGAGTGTTGTTCTGACTCCGTCCCCACTGGCTCTGCCCCTTGCTGTGTCCTTGCTCCATCCTGGGCCTCTAATTGTGATTTTCTTTCCTCCCCCCGTTAGATTTTTGTTCTTTTGAAGTTAGGAAATGTCAGTGGTTTCCTTCAAGCGTTTTTGGGCAAGACTCTTTTTTTAAGAGTCAGAGCAGGAAAAGGCCATTCAGCTTATCTCGTTCACTTCCTGAAATCCAAACAAGCTCTCAGAAAACCGCATCACACCCCATCCATTCAGCAAGGGGCTCTGCACTTGGACAGGAGATTTCAGGGCCATTTCGCTTTTATAAAAACCTTCAGAACTGGATCTGAAAAACCTCCAGAGGTTTAGAGAAATGACTTGAAAGCTTGAGGCTAAAATTGGGTGGTTATTTCCCTCCTGAGGAAATGATTCAGAAAAATCCTTTCTTTCCTCAGAGAATTCCATCCCCGCTGGCCGCCCAGAGCCCCCACGTGGACCAGCGGCTGAGTTTTTCAGACTTGCGGGCTGATTCCGTTTCTCTGCTGAGCAGAAGATGCCTCCAGCTGTGCCAGTTCCTGTCCCGATCCTAACTGAGGACCAGACTTTGACATCCACACGTGGTGGGAAGGAAGAGTTTTGAATGAATCTCTTGGCCCCCATCAAATAGCACTTATTTAAGAGTCCTTGGCAGGGACTCCCCTGGCGGCACAGTGGATAAGAATCCGCCTGCCAGTACAGGGGATNCTTTATAACGATGAATCAAAGATACAGTCTTGTCTGGTTTTAGTATCAGAAGAACTGGGCCTCCCCTGAGCAATTGGTTTGTTTCTGTCTCAGGGACCAGGTGAGTTCTCTCGCTGTCTCATAATGTAGGAGTCCCTGGACAGTGTAGGAGGGGAGGGAACGGACGGCTAACAGTTAACGTTCCTTGTTTGGGTAAAGCTTACCTTGGAAAGGGCTGTGAGCATGAGGACCTGAGTTCTTTTGCACCCCTCTCGGCCACAGACCTCTTGGCGAAGCGCCCTGGCTGCAGTTCCAAACTCTCCCACAGGAGGGCAGTCCTGAGCACTAGGCTAAAGGGGAGGGTTGTGCCCAAGAAGAGCAAACGAATTAGACATGTATTCTACGCTGTTGTCGTTTTCGTTTCTGTTGGTCTGATGTCCATGTCTATATCCTAGGTAATTTTATGCTTGGATAGAGAAGAAAGAGACCATCGGGTCTCCTCTCCTGTCCTTTCCTCAACAAGCATAGAGGCAGCCAGTGTGCAGGGTTTTAAGATACTTGCGTTTGCGTCCTTCTTGGCTTCCTCTTCTACTGCTTTCCTTATTATTTACCTTTTCCTAGCTCTCATGTGTGCTACCTTGTACTTTCTGTGTCCTTGTAAGGTGCCTTATGTTCTTCCTGGAGCCAGGCAGGGTATAAATACATGAATAAATATAGCAAGCACCTGGCTTCCTGAGCCTCTGGCTCCATAGCACGCTTCACTGCTTCTCGGCCTTTTGGCTCGATCCAAGCACAAGCTAATAGGCTCCTTTCCTGGTGCCCCAGGCCTGCCACTCAGGACTTCTCTCAATTCTTGGCTTCTTCTTGCTTGAAGACTTCGGTCGGGATTCTTTGTCCCTTACTGTCTGACCATAGTCTCCTGGGTCTTGCTTCCCTGTTCTACCTCCTCCTCACCCTGTGTCTGAATGTGGCTTTATAAGGTTCCATAGCCTCTGAGTCCCTCTTTAATGAACATCTTCTCTCTAGATATAGTCTCTAGACTGACTTACATGGTACTCCAGAGCTCTGGGGGCTTCCCGGGTGACTCATATGGTAAAGAATCCACCTGCAATGCAGGAGACCACAGTTTCAATCCCTGGGTTGGGACGATCTCCTGGAGAAGGGAATGGCTATCCACTCCAGTATTCTTGCATGGGAAATCCCATGGACAGAGGAGCCTGGAGGGCTACAGTCCATAGTGTTGCAAAGAGTTGAACATGACTTAGCCACTAACATTCAGAGTCCTGGAGAGGCAATATGGTGTGGTATGGTGGATTTGGAGTCATTTAGATTTGGGTTGGTTCAGCTATCCATCTGTCTATCCTTCCATCCAATACTCTAGTACACATACACTTTCTCCTCCTGCCTCACCCCCCTACCCCCATCAATGGATGCCACGTGCCAGCTATGTATTGGAGTTGTGGTTGGTAATGAACCAGAGAAGCAATCTTTGCTTTATGAAAGTTGTATTCAAGTCCTGCTAGTTTAAATTCAAGCTCTAACACTTGTTGACTGTGAGAAATTAGGTAATAATTTCATTTCTCTGAGTTGCAGTCTCAGATTCTCAATCTGTAAGCTATGGGTAGTAATTCTTACAGTATCAGGTCACTGAAAAGATTAAATGACATAATAAATGGAAAGCAGGTTGCCCAGTAAGCACGCCACCACACAGCAGCTGTTACTACCAGATGTCTGGTCACACACAAAGGTGGGCCCTCTTATAATTCTCCCTGGGTATTCTAGGCTGCCTCTTCTCTACCTGTTGCATCTATCAAACTACTTGCATTTGCTCTCATTTTCTAGAAATTTGCTGCAATTTCTCATTTTTCTGGTGACTCCCCTTTTCTGTTTTGTTCCCTGTTATGGATTTCTTTTTAAAACATTTTTTTTTTTTGTATTTCAAAAACAGAACCAAAGTTTGTAGCAAGCAGTCATAATGTGACTTGCAAATCAGATGAACTGCACCAAACCCATGGCAGATGAGACTAGCTAAGCTCAAACAGTCCGAGCACCAATAACCTTTTACTGGAAACCCCTTTGGACTCTTGATTTCGTAAGAGCTACTGCCTAATTTCCAAATTCTAACCACCCCAGCCCTGACTATACTTTCTAATTTCTACTTTGAGTCTTTCGCTAACAAAATTGTACGTAACTTTCTTACAGCATTATTGACATATTTATATTTGGTGATGTGGGAGTCTCTTAGGAAGGCTGGCAGGCAAAAACATGTGTCCAGTATGCAATCATGAACCAGAAATCCCTGCCAACATTTTTTAACTTGCCAAGTGGTACACCAAACAAATGAAAAACCCAGATACAGGCAGAGTGACTTCCTTTGCCTTAGAGCTCCCAGTTGAACAATTTCTCCTCTGTGAAATGTTCCAGGGGGCGGGACTTTTGAGAAGCAGGAGGAGGAGCGCCCACCCAGTCCCACCCCTTTCATTTTGCCCCGCCCCCTCTCTCTTTTTGCCCCACTCACCATGTTTTGTGCTGGAAGCCGACCAAAAGCTCAGTCTTATGCGATGCTGAACATTTCAGAGAACGGCCTGGACTAAGGAGTTTTTCAGGGAGTGACTGTGGTTTCGGATTTAATGAGAAACATGAAGGCAGATGAACTTGGAGGAGGTCTCTCGTCTTTCACTTGGGTTCCACCTGTGGTCACAAACAAGCTTCTACGTGTTTCAGAAATGATGCTGGTGGTCTGATCTCTGTGGAGGCCTGTGTACTATTGCTCCAGTGACTGTGAACGTGATCTGAATGTTGGATCCAACATGGAGCGGCTGGTGGGTGGTGGTGCAGCCGGGCAGACCATCTCTGAACAACTTAAAGAGGATGAATTTCATCCACGCACCCATCGTTCTCCAACCGCGAAGATGATTCTAGGAGTAAAACTCCTGACCCTTCTGTGAGAATTGCGCTGCTGAGAGTAATTGACTCACTGACAAATGAGACAACGTCACCTTCTCCTGATAATCATTGCTGCAGGAGCCCAGTGATTGTAAATTGAAAGTCAACCCTCAGGAAACCAGAGCTGTTTGTATCAAACTGTAAATGTGGCCTTAAGCAGGGTGCATATTCAGCCAACAGATGCTGGTAGGGCTGTACCAGTTGTTAAATAGTCAATGGCTTCTTTACTGGCTTGGAAAACAGCCACTGCCCTGAGTCTTTCTGTCGCCTGCTTGTGCACCCAGCAGCAGAGGTTACCCTGGCATCGTGGGGTCCACAACACTGCCCGGGGTCTATCGTGCTTCTCCAGGGCCCGTCCTACCTGTTATGGACCATTTGGAATAGCATGTCTGGTCTTCACACTTTTGATTCACTTGGAGAGAGCAAGGAGATTTGTAAACTTATACAGTAGAGCCCTGGCTAGAGGTCCGACTTGAGGACACAGTCCGCCTGCCTGCACTTTGTTGGCTGACACCTGAAGAATGGAACTTTGAAAAGGCAAGATGTTCCCAAAGAAAGGAGAATCAATGAGGGCCCAGTGCTCCAGAAGGGAGGCGGCAGTGTTTTGCTTTAGGGGGAGCAGTGGAAAAGGGGCTCCCAGATGGCTGTTAGGAAGGGATGGAAGCTGAAGACAAGATGGGCAGAGAAAGAAATAAATATTTTCACAGAGTAGCCAGATCTCCCCAGACAGAAGAGGCTGAAGCCCGCCAGTCCAGTGGTGGCCACACCATCATCTTTCCTCAGCGCCGCTCCAGCCTGTGGTCCCCTCACCATTCCTCAAAGGCGGTAAGTCCATCCCGCGCCAGGATCTTCGCTGCCTTTAGTTCCCTCCCTCTTCGCTGCGTTCTTTCTCTTCTTAGCATTTATCACCACCCAAAGTGCTATACGTTTTGCTTTTATCTTGTTTATGGCTGTATCCCCTTACTATAACGACAGCTCCAAACTGGCAGAGGCTTTCTGCTCTGTTTTGTTTCTGCTGCATCCCTGGTACCTAGAGCACAGTAGGTGCTCAGTGCAAGTTTGCTGATCAATAAAGGAAGGAAAAATGACTTTGTATCCACTGTGTACTGGGCACTGAGTTCTGTCCAACGTTGCTCCCATGGTGCCCCCTAACCCCATCAGTCCTTGTGCAACTGCCTCAGGGCGTCTCTTTTTCCTCTGTCTGTATTTGTGATATTAATTAACATAAATTTAAATAGCCACCTGTGCCTAGAATCCATTGTACTGGATAGAGTAGCTCTAGCATAAGAGGTAAAACCGATTGCATCTTGTGCTCCAGTCAGGTAGACAGGAGTGATGCAACCTTGACAGTGCATACGCCTCTGGCAGTTTCTGGGCTCCTGGGAGAAGTCAGTTCTAATCCCTCTTTTTACTTTGTCTCAGCCTGAGTAGGGCCAGACTAGGATGAGCTGATCGAATGCATGTGTGCTCAGTTGTGTCTAACTCTTTACGACCCCGTGGACTATAGCCTGCCAGACTCCTCTGTCCATGGAAGTTTTTCAGGCAAGAATACTAGAGTGGGTTGCCATTTCCTCCACCAGGGGATCTTCCGGACCTGGGGATCGAACCTGTGTCTCTTGCATCTCCTGCATTGGCAGGCGGGTTCTTTACCACTGAGCCACTTCTTAGACAGGATGAACTGAGTGGGTTGTAAAACTTAAGGGGGCACCCCCAACTCATGAAAATAGTGATGCAATGTTGTGAAGATAAAAATTAATGCAAAAATCCATGATGAAAAGGAATCAACATTTAAAATAAAGACAGGATCAGTATTGCTGATTTTTATTTTTGTTGCAAGCTGCATTTTGATTTGCCATGCACTGTCAGTGTTTCTGCAGTAGTTTATACCCATGGCCATAGTTTGTTAATCTCCTCCTGCCACCTTTCCTCTTTGATAATCACAAATTTGTTTTCTAGGTATCTTTCTGTTTTATCAATAAGTTCATTTACATATTTTTTTAAGATTCCACATATAAGCGATAGCATATAATATTTGTCTTTATCTGGCTTACTTCACTTAGTATGGTAATCTCTAGGTTCATTTGTGCTGCTGCAATTGGCATTGTTTCATTCTTTTTTATGGCCAAGTAATATTCCACTGTATACAAGGACCACATCTTCTTAAGTCAGTTGTCTATTGATGGGCACTTGGGTTGCTTCCATGTCTTGCCTATTGTAAATAGTGCTGCTAGGGACATTGGCATGCATGTATCTTTTCTATTTAGAATTTTCTTCAGATATATCCCCAGACATATCCTCTTAGATATTTAAAAATGTTGTTGTTGTTCAGTTGCTAAGTGGTGTCCATCTCCTTGTGACCTCAAGAACTGCAACATGCCAGGCTTCCTTGTCCTTCACTATCTCCCTGAGTTTGCTCAGAATTCAAGTCCATCGAGTCAATAATGCCATCCAGCCATCTCAGCCTCTGTCGTCCCCTTCTCCTCCTGCTATCAGTCTTTCCCAGCATCAGGGTCTTTCCTAATGAATCGGCTCTTTGCATCAGGTGGCCAAAGTATTGGAGCTTTTGTTTCAGCATGAGTCCTTCTAATGAATATTCAGGACTTTTAGGATTGACTAGTTTGATCTTCTTGCTGTCCTAGGGACTCTCAAGAGTCTTCTCCAGCACTACAGTTAGAAAGTGTCAATTGTTTGGTGCTCAGCCTTCTTTATGGTCCAACTCTCACATCTGTACATGATACCAGAAAATCCATAGCTTTGATTATATGGACTTTTGTTGGCAAAGTGATGTCTCCTCCTTCCTAGACAGGGCTTAATTTTAGATGATCTCTAGATTTTTCTTTGTATTACTTGAGATTATTTCTTTCCATCTGAACTGAAAATGATACTAATCTTATGAAATCTATGACTTAAAAAAAATTGCCTGCGGGCCACTTGATATTTTGACCTGAGGAAGAAGGGCACAAGTCAAGACAAGATGCCACTCCAAATTCTATTTCTCTAATATTATGTTGAGAAACTTCATTTGAGGCCACCCCAAATGTTTTACTTCTTTATTTACCAGGCTTATTTTGAACCCAATGAAATGAATCATTAGCTTTAGTCACCCTGGGAACCAAACAGACCAGGAATACAGATATAAATTCCATTTGGATTCTTATAATTAAAGATAAATTACCCAAGTTGGTGTATTAAATTGATATTATCTATAAAGACTAGATTTAAATGTAATTTCATTTATAAAATCAACTACATTTTAAATACGATGGAAAACACAGAATGTATGTCTTAAATTTCTCTCAGTGTATAACAGGAGTTAGCAAATGTTATCTGTAAAGGGCCAATTAGAAAAAATTTTTTTGTCTCGTGGACCCTATTATCTTCATAACAGCTCTTCAACCCTGCTGTTATGGTACAAAGGGCAGCCCTAAGTTATACATAAATGAATGGGTAGAATTGTGTTCCAATAAAGCTTTATTTACAAAACAAGGAGTGGGCCAGACTTGACCTGTGTGCCATAGTATTCCCATCCTTCTTTTATGATAATATTGTTCATTGGAACTCTCACTGGCCTTCAGTGAATAAGACAGGAGAACAGGTACAAATCTGTGAAGTCAGAGACTGAATCTGGTGGTATAGCAGGACTCAGAGTATAGATGTTTGTGGGAGAAAGTCCACATTTTACCTCTAAGAGGTGGCTGTGAAGAGGGAACTAAAATCTAAGAGCAGGAAGGCACAAGACTGGAGCCAGATTCCCCATCTGATTTCCTTGTTGCTTTGAGAATCATGCTGCTAACTATAGAGCTAGGGAACTATTTTCAACTGTACCTTTTCCCAGGAGTAATGGATGAGGCATAGTACAAGAAAGTGCATTTGGTCCAGTCAATGTTTCCCAAGGGAAGCTCTCCAAAGAAACTGACACTGGAGAATTTGAGTGTGACAGTTTCTTCTCATTAGAGATTCCCTTGGGCCTGGGAATAATCTACTGTTTACAGTCACCATGAAGCTTTTCACTACACGGAGGGATCCTATGGGTTTTCTCCTTTCTTCTTTTAGCAGAAGGTGAAAGAAAAGGTTCTCTTAGCCTCCAACATGAAGATGGTCTTCTGATCTGATGCAAGAGAGAGGTTGGAAGCAAGGGGAGGCCATTGTGTGGCCCCTGTGATTCTCAGGAGCATCAGGGGCGTAAATTGCCTGACTTTCTCACTTTTACATCTTAAGGTCTTTGGGCAGCTCCAGGCAGATAAAGTGTGCTCAAGATCATCGGTAGAATGAATGAATGAGATGGTTCTCATTAGATAAAGGAAAGTGCTAATAGAAACATCAATTTTCTTCTTATGTTCTACAGCACAGAATAAGAAGGAAGGGCTTAAGATCAGTGGTCATATAGGAATTTGTCCTCAAAGAATTTGGGGGTCTGGATCACATCCTTCTAATATACAGCCTTCCCTCCCCATGTAATCTCTCAGGAGTCACGTTTGAAACCGTTTAGCACTGATTACCTATCTTGTGGACTTGTGTACTAAGCAAGTGTTCAGTTTACCTTTTGTTTTTTAAAAATTTGAGCCAGGTTCTAGGGGTGCAAAGCTGAGTAAAACAGTTTCCACTTCAAGGAACTCATGATGTGACTTAACCATGTTATGTATGTTGACCTAAAACAAATTTCTCCAGCAAAATGGGTTTATTCTGGGATCAGCAGAGAATTGTAATTAGGGGTCTGCAAGTCTCCCTCGAGGCTAAGGAAAGAGAATCCTTTTATAGAGAGCTCTATGAACAGGGAGGCCTGGTGTGCTGCGATTCATGGGGTTGCAAAGAGTCGGACACGACTGAGCAACTGAACTGAACTGAAATGATGGAGGGGAAAAAGGAAGTTGGGAGGGCAGTTGTAAAATAAAGAGCCCATGGTTTTCCATTGGCTGAGTCTTTGCCAGGAAAGAAGAGGAGTCTTCCCTTCTCTGTTGGGCTCGGCTCTCATCACAGGATGTGAGGGCTCCCCACTCTGGTCTCCCCACTCTATTTAACTGAGGTTTCTGCGACTAAGCACAACATAGCTGTGTACTAATGCTTACATGTGTCTGTGTCTTTTCTTCCTTGAGTAGATCATAAGCCCCTTGATGACAGCAACCTCATCTTTCCCTTGTTTTGAATCTACCCCAGTAACTAATGTAACTAAGGAATACTTGATGTATATATTAACAGTTACCAGGCCACTCTCTGGGTAGAGCTCCAAACCAAGTGGAATAGTTATGAACTGCCACTCAAGCTGGAGGAAGCTGGAGTCAGGACGGCTCCCAGTGCACGTGCCAAGCGTAAGTTCCCCTCTCATCTTCGAGCCATCCTCTAGCTCAAAGCAGCCTGCACTCTCCTCTCCTCTCTGTTCCTCCCTTGAGAGGCAGGGATCCATGAACTCTGACACCTCGTAGTTTTTACAGTGCTCGGAAATTCTTGCATGAAAGGATCTAGGCTAAATATGAGCACATTTGTACGGAAGTGTTGTAAGCTTTCATCTCAGAGCCTTCGTGGTTTAGAGTTTCAAATGGAAAATAAAATCACCTCAGCGATGGAGAACTATCAGCTGCCAGCACAGCTACGGCTAAGTCAAGGCTGACTCTGGGTGCCCTTCCTCATGACCAAGGACTGAACCCTTTCTTTGCAGATGGGTCTATCTCCTTAATTAGGTCCGCGGCAATCTCCCTCTCCATTTCTCCCTTAGAGGAATCTTTCAGCAATAAAAGAAAAGCTGATCAGGTTTCTAAGAGAGGGCACTATGGACCGCTGACCTGGGTCAGTCAGAAAGCACACACTCCTCTCTCCTGGCTCCCTTGGCTGACCGGGATGTACCCCTTCCCAGTCAGCATCCCACAAAGCATTTCCTGAGTGACTGTCAGGAGCTGTCACTGCTTCCGTATGAAATAGAGTGTCTCAAGCTTTTATCCTGGCCCAGAAACTTCTGATCTCTTTCTCCTAATGCAAACTTGATCTCAGCCAACTGTTGCACCCAAATTACCACATGGATTTTTTATAACTTTAGTCAAAATCCAAACAGGAATTAAATTTTTTGTGGTGGGGGGAGGGATGGATGTATTGATTTTAAATCTTTTATCATAGGATAAACATGGTGAAATGATCAAAGATATTTTAAAAATGGAGACCAATGAAATGAACTTGACTTAACAAGTATTATATAAATTTTGTAGTGATTGAAATAAAAACAGATTGGTACCATTATATAGTTATGGACAAATAGGTCGTTGCAATAAAACAGAGCATATATAAACAGATCCAAGGGTATTTAAGGAATGTGATATATAATAAAGGAAGTAACTCATTTCAGTGGGAAAATAATGTACTGGTCTATAAGTGGTCATGGGACCAACTATATATTTGAATAAAAGGATTTTATATTCACCCAGACATTTACCATTTAGAACTAAAGTGCCTCTTTATGAAAGTGACAGAAGAGAGTGAAAAAGTTGGCTTAAAATTCAACATTCAAAAAATTAAGATCATGGCATTCGTTCCCATCACTTCATGGCAAATAGATGGGGAAACAATGGAAACAGTGACAGACTTTATTTTCTTGGGTTCCAAACTCACTGCAGATGGTGACTGCAGCCATGAAATTAAAAGACACTTGCTCCTTGGAAGAAAAGCTATGACCAAACTAGATAGCATATTCAAAAGCAGAGACATTACTTTGCTGATAGAGGTCCGTCTAGTCAAAGCTATGGTTTTTCCAGTAGTCATGTATGGATGTGAGAGTTGGACTATAAAGAAAGCTGAGTGCCGAAGAACTGATGCTTTTAAACTGTGGTCTTGGAGAAGACTCTTGAGAGTCCCTTGGACTGCAAGGATATCCAACCCGCCCATTCTAGAGGAGATCAGTCCTGGGTGTTCACTGGAAGGACTGATGTTGAAGCTGAAGCTTCGATACTTTGGCCACTTGATACAAAGAGCCAACTCATTGGAAAAGCCCCTGATGCTGTGAAAGATTGAGGGCAGGAGGAGAAGGGGATGACAGAGGATGAGATGGTTGAATGGCATCATCAACTCAATGAATATGAGTTTGAGCAAATTCCAGGAGATAGTGAAGGATAGGGCAGCCTGGCAGGCTACAGTCCAGAGTATCATAAAGAGTCAGACATAAGTTAGAGACTAAACAACAACAGCAACAGGTTTATAATTTTCAACAAATTTTGATTTGAATGGACATGAGTTTGAGCAAGCTCTGGGAGTTGGTGATGGACAGGGAAGCCTGGCGTGCTACAGTCCATGGGGTTGCAAAGAGTTGGACATGATTGAGTGACTGAACTGAACTGATTTACCATTTATGGCATTCCTTTGGGTAGATCCAAATTGCTGTCTAGTATAATTTTTCTTCTTCTAGAGGAGCTTCTTTTTAACATTTTTGATTAAAGATAAGTTGCTGGTGANTGGACATGATTGAGTGACTGAACTGAACTGATTTACCATTTATGGCATTCCTTTGGGTAGATCCAAATTGCTGTCTAGTATAATTTTTCTTCTTCTAGAGGAGCTTCTTTTTAACATTTTTGATTAAAGATAAGTTGCTGGTGAGTTCTCCTAGCTTTTTTCTTGCCTGAAAAAGACTTTGTTCCATCTTTGTTTTTGAAAAGAAGAACAGTAATCCCTGACAGATGGGAACCAGACTAAGTGAAACTTAACAACTGCTCCAGCTTATAGCCTTGAGTTTTCAGGCCACAGCACAGGAGGGTAACCTAGGTAGAACCAGAACTCTAGAGACATGAGGATCACCACCCCCCATCCCCACCGAGTCTTCAGCACAGTGCTGATCAGCATCTTAGGAAACAATGAAAAACCTAGGGAAGAGCACCAAAAGGATACGGGAGAATGGTGTCCAGCACTCACACAGTGCCTCTACCTACAAACCAGATTGGCACTCAGAAGGGTCTTGCCTCAGCGGTGGGAATTTATTAACTCTTGATTAAATACTTCTCTGGACCCACTTGAAGTGAAAATGTCAGTCCCTCAGTCATGTCCGACTCTTTGCAACCCCGTAGTCTGTACCCAACCAGGCTCCTCTGTCCATGGGATTCTCCAGGCAAGAATACTGGAGTGTGTTGCCATTCCTTCTCCAGGGAATCTTCCTAACCCAGGGATCGAACCTGGGTCTCCTGCATGGCAGGCAGATTCTTTACCATCTGAGTCACCAGCCCCTGGACCCCACTTAACAAGTCTTAAAAGCAAAAGCCAAAAGGATCAGTTTGCCATGGTTTTACTTAGATACAAGATCCGAAAAAAGTCAAACTCAAAAACAGAGGTGAAAAGTGGTTAAGGGATCAGAATAAGGAGATATTGGTAAAAAGGTAAAAACTTATATAGGATACAAAAAGATATAAGATACAAAAATGATATAAAAAGATGCAAAGTTATATAGTTCATGAGTTCTGGGAATCTAATGTATAGCATGGTGACTATAGTTGTTAATACTGTATTGTATAACTGAAATTTGCTAAAGGCATAGAACTTAAATATTCTCACCAAATAAATGTGTGAGGTGATGGATGCATAATTAATTTGATAAGAATCCTTTCAAAGGTTTATATATACAGCAAGTCATCAATATGTGTACAAATTTTTATTGATCTATTCAGTTCAGTTCAGTTCAGTTCAGTCGCTCAGTCCTGTCTGACTCTTTGCGATCCAGTGAATCGCAGTACGCCAGGCCTCCCTGTCCATCACCAACTCCTGGAGTTCACTCAGACTTGCATCCATCGAGTCAGTGATGCCATCCAGCCATCTCATCCTCTGTCGTCCCCTTCTCCTCCTGCCCCCAATCCCTCCCAGCATCAGAGTCTTTTCCAATGAGTCAACTCTTCGCATGAGGTGNATCTTAGTTTTCTGAATGTTGAGTTTTAAGCCAACTTTTTCACTCTCCTCTTTCACTTTCATCAAGAGGCTCTTGCTAGTTCTTTTTCACTTTCTGCCATAAGGGTGGTGTCATCTGCATATCTGAGGTTATTGATATTTCTCCTGGCAATCTTGATTCCAGCTTGTGCTTCATCCAGCCCAGCATTTCTCATGATGTACTCTGTATATAAATTAAATAAGCAGGGTGACAATATACAGACTAAATGAACTCCTTTCCTGATTTGAAACCAGTCTGTTGTTCCATGTTCAATTCTAACTGTTGCTTCTTGACCTGTATACAGATTTCTCAAGAGGCAGGTCAGGTGGTCTGGTATTCCCATCTCTTTCAGAATTTTCTGCAATTTGTTGTTATGCACACAGTCATAGGCTTTGGCCTAGTCAATAAAGCAAAAGTAGATGTTTTTCTGGAACCCTCTTGCTTTTTCGATGATTCATCAGATGTTGTCAATTTGATCTCTGGTTCCTCTGCCTTTTCTAAATCCAGGATGAACAACTGGAAATTCACATACTTTTGAAGCCTGGCTTGGAGAATTTTGAGCATTACTTTGCTAGCATGTGAGATGAGTCCTGGGAAAGATTGAGGGCAGGAGGAGAAGGGGATGACAGAGGATGAGATGGTTGGATGGCATCACCAACACAATGAACATGGGTTTGGGTGGACTCCGGGAGTTGTTGATGGACAGGGAGGCCTGGCAGGCTGCAGTTCATGGGGCTACAAAGAGTCGGACATGACTGAGTGACTGAACTGAACTCAACTGAGATGAGTGCAATTGTGTGGTAGTTTAAGCATTCTTTGCCATTGTCTTTCTTTGGGATTGGAATGAAAACTGACCTTTTTCAGTCCTGTGGCCACTGGTGAGTTTTCCAGATTTGCTGACATATTAGTGAGTCTTTAAAATTTAACTAAATCTTCTTATCAGCTAATGTGGTAGATGGCAGTGTTTGCCCCAGGTAAGCAGATGCTTGGCTTTGATTCTCCTTTCTCCCTGCAGGTGCCTGTCTCTCCCCAGATTTTGTGTTGGATGCTTGCCCTGTGACCTCAGCTCTCTCATGGGTTCAGGAAAAGTTTTCCAGTTTTTCTTTTGGTTCCAGTTTTTCATCTTGTAAGAGATTGCCCTGTTCTTTCCAGCTTTCTCCATTTTCCAAGTAAAAATGGAAATATCAATTGCTTTTTGAGAATTGTCTATTTTCCAGCCATGCTTTTAGGGAAAGAAATAAAGAAGAGGAAATTTTGACTCCCATTTCCCTTGTTGTTTCTCATCTTCCTTAACACAGGGGCATGTTCAGTCAACTCTATCTAGTTTCACTTTTATTTTTTCTGGTTCCTTGTTTTCATATTTATTTCCATGTACATTTTTGTTAGTAAGTGTGAGTGCACATCCTCATCAGCCATTGTTAAAAGTTGAAGTATAATTGATTTACAATGTTGTATTAGTTTCAGGTGTGTGGCACAGCAGTTATATATTTACATATATATATATATATAAGAAAGTAAAAGTGAAGTCTCTCAGTTGTGTCCAACTCTTTGCCACCCTGTGGTATATAACCTGCCAGGCTCCTCAATCCATGGGATTTTCCAGGCAAGAATTGCTCAGTCGTGTTGGACTTTGCAACCCCATGGACTGTAGCCCATCAAGCTCCTCTGTCCATGGGGAGTCTCCAGGCAAGGATACTGGAGTGGATTGCCATTCCCTTCTCCAGGGGATCTGACCAACTCAGAGATGGAACTTGGGTTTCCTGCATTGCAGGCAGAGTCTTTACTGCTGAGCTACCAGGGAAGCCCTTATTGAGCCAGTAGTCAGGCTCAGTTCACAGCTTGCTCCATGAAGGTCCTGGTATATACCCAAGGGAACCCTCCTCCCCCCGGGGCACGAGGTCCCTGCTGCTCAGTTGTGAGGGGCGGGGGAGATGCTGGCTGTTTCTTTAGCACCACCAGCGGTGTGCAGATGAAGCACTCACACTTCCGGCTCTTACAGATGGAAGGCTGAAGCCCTCAGGGGCTCCGTTTCCCCCAGCTCCTCCTGTGCACGCACACTTTGTCATTCTGAGCAGTGCAAGCACAGACACATCCTCAAACACATGCGTCTCCTCACGCTTTGCAGAATGATCTCATTTTCCCTGGGCCAAGCAGAGAACAAAAATGAACTTGTTCAATTCTTTAAATTTTTTAACAGAAAACAATCTTTATTGATTTCTCCTAACTACAAAAGTAATGTAGAATAACTACAACAACTCTCAAGCAAAAGAAGAATGTTGTGAAAGTCTTTTCTTATTTTCCTTTCTGAACCCCCATCAGAGCACCACTGTTCGCATTTGGGTGTACATTCTGACCGTTTTTTTCCACGTATATGCCAAAGAATATGTATTTTAGTTTTTAAAAAGGCAGATGACAGGCTGACAGACTAATTGACTGGTAGTTTTGACGCAATGGATTACTGGAGATTGCTGTCTTTTCCCTTGGCAGTTCAAGGCTTTGCTGCTATGTTGGGTGAAGCAATAAGCTGGAAAGCAAAAAGGAGCTGCAACAGTTTTCTTAAAGAGGGAGTGTGTGCAGGAAGGCAGAGCTAAGATAATGAAATGGACATGAAAGTGACTCAGGGAACTATGTGCCACACTTCCATTTAATGGTATGGCTGCTTTCGCGGCAAATCCTCTCAGTAGAGGGTAAGAGTCAGGGCCAGCCTGGAGTCAGCAGAGAGAGCCACAGTCCCTGAGAGAACCCCTTTGCTTCCCCAGGTCCTTTCCTCACTGCCCCTGGTCTGCCCCTTCTCTGTACAGCACAGGCCATCAAATCACATGTGGAGGACTGCAGCTCTTTCCAGCTGCCTCATTGCTGAAAGGTCATTTTGCTCGTGTTTTCTTCTCAGTGGTCCTGCCCCCCCTGACAGTAGGAGTGCTGACCTCCGCTTTGATCTCTAAACACCGAGGGCTCCTCAGGGAAGACTCATGTCACAGCAAATGTGTCTTTATGTCATGTCTGTCTGGACAAGGAGGGTGCTTGTCAGATTGTCAAATGTCAACGCTTTAAATTCGGTGTTTCTATCCTCAACAGGAAGTTACAGGGCAGGAGCAGGCTCCTAATCCTGTGTTCTGGCAAAAGCATTCCTTCATTATTGACAGCCTTGTGTGTGTGTTATGTCACTTCAGTTGTGTCTGACTCTTTGCGACGCTATGGACTGTAGCCCACCTGGCTCCTCTGTCCATGAATTCTCCAGGCAAGAATACTGGGGTGGGTCGTCATGCCCTTCTCCAGGGGATCTTCCTGACCCAGGGATCGAACCCCCCCTCTTCTGCAGCTCCTGCATTGGCAGGCGGGTTCTTTATCACTAGCACCACCTGGGAAGCCATTTACGGCCTTACTATGTATCAAAGGTGATGAGAATTCACACTAATATGAAGTTTGAGATTTGATACAAGGAGAGATATGTCTTACCTCCAAGCTATTGTTTGGGTCTATAACACTAACATTATCTAGAGAATCAGCTTGATTGGAAATGTAGATCTTAAGGACTTCCCTGGTGGTCTAGTGGCTAAGACTCTGCACTCCCAGTGCAGGGGGATTGGGTTTGATCCCTGGTCAAGAAACTAGATCCTGCATTCTGTAACTAAGACCTGAGTGCAGCCACATTTTAAAAAAAAAAAAAAAAAAAGAGGAAAGAAATGTAGATCTTGGATGATGCTGGAGGGATTCTTTTTAAACAACTGACTGGACCAAAGGAAGCAGATATTTCCTCTTCCAAAGGGAATTGTGGCCAAAATGGATTAGCCAGTCAAGAACCATAGATTCCAAATGCACTTATCTCCCCTAGCATGTGATGGGAGTACTGGACATAGTGAGTTTGGAGTAGACAAGACGTGCCTAGTCAAGCCTGTGGAAGAATAAGTCAGAGTTTATAGAAGGGGTAGAGCCTGAAGGAGTCATTCACTTATTTATAATTTATTGATCCATTTAACAAATATGATGGGATGCCAATCTCATCTTATGCTAGGCATAGTGGTTGAATGGTAGCCCCACCAAATATGTAGTTAGTTGGGTTTTATTTTGTGTTTTCTGTTTTTTTGCCATAAGCTGTGCAGGCTTGTAGGATCTCAGTTCCCTGACCAGGGATTGAACCCAGGCCATGGCAATGAGAGCTCAGAATCTTAACCACTAGGCCACCAAGGAACTACCTGATCAAATACATGTCTATGTCCTGATCTCTAGAACACCATATGGCAGAAGGTATGATTATGTTATGGATCTTTTTTTCTTTTTGCTCTGCTGGCTGTTTTTTGCTGCACGTGGGCTTTATCTAGTTGCATGAGCAGGGGCTGCTATTCATTGCAGAGCATGGGCTTCTCATGGCAGTAGCTTCTCTTGCTGCAGTGCATGGGCTCTAGGCGGGCAGGCTTCAACCGCTGTAGCACTTAGGCTCAGTAGTTGCAGTGCATGGGCTTAGCTGCTCTGTGGCATGTGAAATCTTCCTGGACCAGGACTGAACCTGGGTCCCCTATATTGGCAGGCAGATTCCTATCCACTGTACCACCAGAGAAGTCCTTATGATGAGGATCTTGAGAGGAGGAGCTTATCCTGGATTATTTGAGCAAGTCTTAAAAATAATCACCTATATCCTTATGAGAGAGGAGAAGGCAATGTGTAGACAGAGGCAGAGGGGGGAGCCACGTGGCTTCAAGCCAAGGAATGCTGGGTGCCACCAGAAACCAGGAGGGAGGCTGGGACAAATTCTCCCCTCAAGTCTTGGGAGGGGCACAGCCCAGCAGACACTTTCTTTCAACATGATTTTGGCCCTCCCTCAAGGAGATTGTAGTCTAGTTCAGGGACAGAGACAAGCATGTGACATACAATCGGAGTGACGAGACACCTCGTGGTCACACGGAAACCACGGATGACCTTGGTGAGCACACAAGGGTAAGATGAAAGCCAGGGCAGGGAGCGTGTAAGCAAACCATGTTGGCAGCAGTGAAGGGCCATTTTCTGGAATGCTTTTCAGTCCTAACATGTTTTGCTGATTTCAATGAAACAAATTTCTTTAAAAAATAATGTTAATATTATTTTCTAATTATAAAAGATTGCATATACATTGAGGAAAACTGGAAAAACATGGAAAAGTATAAAGAACAAAGGTAAGATTTGCCCATGATCCTACCATCCCGAGATAATTCTTGGGAATATTTCCAACTATTAATGCACACATGCACAATGCTCATTTTGGTCAGATGTTATTTCGGCACTGTTGTGACTGTCATCTCTCATTTCTGGGTGGGTGGCTCAGGCTGCTGCATCGAAGGAACAGAAACAGAAATTCTCCTAGTCTGAAGCAGGAACCAGGGGTTGAGTTAAAGGATGTGTTAATGGGGAATGAGATTAGTTCATGCCGTGGTGAGCAAAGAAACTGTCGTCCCAAATGCTTGCTGCTGGCACACATGGCGAGTCCACTAACGGAAGTGGTGGTGGCAGTTGGAGGGCACTCAGCTGGCTGTTAGCACTTAGAGTTTCTGGCTGCTCTCCAGAAGTTTGGAATGCCACTGACCACCGCAGCAGTGCAGGAAGGAAAGGAAGCCCATGCATTCTGCCCAAAAGTGAGACCCATCATCCCATCGTAACTGGGAAGTTCAGAGGAGTTTGGAGAAGAGCTGTATTTACTACACAGAACATTGCGGACCTTGCCTCAGAGAGTAAAGCATGTGTGGACAGGATGGTCATGGGCACAAAGGGCCAGCCAGCTGGGGGGACAGTGGCTGACTTGGGACCTTTCATGCTCTCCCTGGGGACTCTGTCAGGGCAATCACATGGGAACAGAAATTGTTAGGGAAGTTAAATAGATAGTCTTGTTCAGGCTTCAGAGACAAAGCAGAGCAGGTCTCTGACTTTGCTTCCAACATGCCTGGAGGCTGCTCTGACTGTGAGTGACTGCTATTGAGTGTAAGCCTTGCAGCACCATAGGTAAGATAGGGGAAGAATCTTGAAGCTGTTGAGCCCAGGTCTGGCCAACCAAGCTTTAGGCTTAACAACATTCCAAGTTTTACATGACAAAACAAGGCAAAAGAGAAAAGGAAGCATATATCCATCTGAATACAGAGCTCCAAAGAAGAGCAAGAAGAGTTAAGAAACTCTTCCTAAGTGAACAATGCAAAGAAATAGAGGAAAACAACAAAAGGGGATAGAAATGGTATGGACCTAACAGAAGCAGAAGATATTAAGAAGAGGTGGCCAGAATACACAGAAGAACTATACAAAAAAAATCTTAATGACCCAGATAACTACTATGGTGTGATCACTCATCTAGAGCCATAAATCCTGGTATGCGAAGTCAAGTAGGCCTTAGGAAGCATCACTATGAACAAAGCTAGTGCAGGGGATGGAATTCCAGTTGAGCTATTTCAAATCCTAAAAGATGATGCTGTGAAAGTGCTGCATTCAATATGCCAGCAAATTTGGAAATTCAGCAGTGGCCACAGGACTGGAAAAGATCAGTTTTCATTCCAGTCCCAAAGAAAGGCAATGCAAAAGAATGCTCAAACTACCACACAATTGCACTCATCTCACACATAAGTAAAGTCATGCTCAAAATTCTCCAAGCCAGGCTTCAACCATATGTGAACCATGAACTTCCAGATGTTCAAGCTGGATTTAGAAAAGGTATAGGAACCTGATCAAATTGCCAGCATCCATTGGATCATCGAAAAACCAAGAGAGTTCCAGAAAAACATCTATTTCTGCTTTATTGACTATGCCAAAGCCTTTGACTGTGTGGATCACAACAAATTGTGGAAAATTCTGAAAGATATGGGAATACCAGACCACCTGACCTGCCTCCTGAAAAATCTGTATGCAGGTCAGGAAGCAGCAGATAGAACTGGACATGGAACAACAGGCTGGATCCAAATAGGAAAAGGAGTATGTCAAGGCTGTATATTGTCACCCTGCTATTTAACCTGTCTGCAGAGTACATCATTCAAAATGCTGAGCTGGATGAAGCACAAGCTGGAATCAAGATTGCCTGGAGAAATATCAATAAACTCAGATATGAAGATGACACTACCCATATGGCAGAAAGTGAAGAAGAACTAAAGAGCCTCTTGATGAAATTGAAAGAGGAGAGTGAAAAAGTTGGCTTAAAACTCAACATTCAGAAAACTAAGATCTTGGCATCTGGTCCCATCATTTCATGGCAAATAGATGGGGAAACAGTGGAAACAGTGACAGATTTTATTTTGGGGGGCTCCAAAATCACTGCAGATGGTGACTGCAGCCATGAAGTTAAAAGATGATTGCTCCTTGGAAGAAAAGCTATGACCTAGACAGCATATTAAAAAGCAGAGACATTACTTTGCCTACAAAGGTCCGTCTGCTGCTGCTGCTGCTTGTGAAAGCTATTATTTTTCCAATAGTCATGTACGGATGTGAGAGTTGGACTATAAAGACAGCTGAGGCCCAAAGAATTGATGTTTTTGAACTGTGGTGTTGGAGAAGACTCTTGAGAGTCCCTTGGACTGCAAGGAGATCCAACCAGTCCATCCTAAAAGAAATCAGTCCTGAATATTCATTGAAAGGACTGATGCTGAAGCTGAAACTCCAATATTTTAGGCACCTGATGCAAAGAACCGACTCACTGCAAAAGATACTGATGTCATGAAAGATTTAAGGCAGGAAGAGAAGGGAGGATGAGATGGTTGGATGGCATCACTGACTCAATGGACATGAGTCTGAGTAAACTCCAGGAGTTGGTGATGGACAGGGAAGCAGTCCATGGAGTTGCAGAGTTGGACATGACTGAGTGACTGAATGGAACTGAATAGAATGGGAAAGACTAGGGATCTCTTTAAGAAAACTAGTGATACCAAGGGAACATTTCATGCAAAGATGGGCACAATAAAGGACAGAAATGGTATGGACCTAACAGAAGCCAGAGAAATGGAGAAGAGGTGGCAAGAATAAACACAGCCATACAAAAAAGATCTTAGTGACCTAGGTAACCATGATAGTGTGATCACTCATCTAGAGCCAGACATCCTGGAGTGTGAAGTCAAGTGGGCTTTTGAAAGCATCACTATGAACAAAACAAACAGCATTAACATGAAGCCAGAGATGCAATTTACTTACAGGTTGATGATAATATCAATTTGTGGGATTATAAGTGTGAACCCAGAACTGTAATTTTTGAAGTTTCACCCTGGGAGCAGATGGGCTGCCTGGGACCTTTTTCCAATAGGAGTCCAGATGTGCTGTGTCATGGGACTTTACAGCATTGTTTGAGTCTGGTTGTTGGTCAACACCCAATTTGGTGATGTATCCTCTGCTCTTTCTGTTTCTCATTTCTTTTAATGTTAGGATATTAAAAGTAAGCTCAATAATTCTCTAATAAATATTGGAATTATTTATTTGTATATGGGCTTCCTTGATAGTTCAGATGGTAAAGAATCACCTGCAATGCAGGAGACCTGGGTTCGATCCCTGGGTTGGGAAGATCCCCCAAAGAAGGGAATGGCTACCCACTCCAGTATTCTGGCCTGGAGAATTCCACGGACAGTATAGTCCTTGGGGTTGCAAAGAGTTGGACACAACTGAGTGACTTATAATGAGTGGCTTATTTTGTTAACAAACCCTTTGAACCTGAGATGAAAGTGAAAACTTTCTGCAAAACAGAAAAATCCGCCTCCTTGAAATTGCTTGTCCTCCCATGAACTTAAGTCTAGGCAAAACTCTTCCAAATACTGGCACTGAGAGTGTTGGAATCTTTTTCTTTTTTCAATTCAAAGTTTAACCTGGTGAGTGGGTGCCAAATTTTTTCTTTTTTTTAAAATTGAAGTGAAAATTGCTCAATCATGTCCAACTCTTTGCGACCCCATGTACTATATAGTCCATGGAATTCTCCAGGCCAGAATACTGGAGTGGGTAGCCTTTCCCTTCTCCAGGGGATCTTCCCAACTCAGGGATGGAACCCAGGTCTCCTGCATTGCAGGCAGATTCTTTACCTGCTGAGCCACAAGGGAAGCCCAAGAATACTGGAGTGGGCAGCCTATCCCTTCTCTAGTGGATCTTCCTGACCCAGGAATCAAACCAGTGTCTCCTGTATTACAGCTGGATTCTTTACCAACTGAGCTATGAGGGCAGCCTTGTAATTGAAGTAAGTCAATTTCCACTGCCATGTTAATTACTGCTGTACAGAGAAGTGACTCAATATATAAATATATGTTCATGGGTGTGTGTTGCATGTTCAGCTGCCAAGTTGTGTCTGACTCTGTGCGGCCCCATGGACTGTAGCCTGCCAGGATCCTCTGTCCATGGAATTCTCCAGGCAAGAATATTGGAGTGGGTAGCTGTTTCCTCCTCCAGGGGATCCTCCCGACCCAGGGATCAAATCTGCGTCTCCTGCATTGCAAGCGGATTCTTTACCACTGAGCTAACAGGGAAGCCTATATATGTTTATATATATACGCTGGGAGGGATTGGGGGCAGGAGAAGAAGGGGACGACTGAGGATGAGATGGCTGGATGGCATCACTGACTCGATGAACGCAAGTCTGAGTGAACTCCGGGTGTTGATGACGGACAGGGAGGCCTGGTGTGCTGCGATTCATGGGGTCGCAAAGAGTTGGACACGACTGAGTGACTGAACTGAACTGAACTGATACATAATATATATATTCTTTCTAATATTCTTTCCATTATGGTTTATTCACAGGATATTGAATCTATTTTTTTTAAATTCAGACTTTAACCTGGTGAGTGGGTCCCAATTTTTTTTCTTTTTGTTGAAGTATAGTTGAATTACAGTGTTGTGTTAATTACTGCTATACAGCAAAGTGACTCAGTTATACATATATATATGTGTTCATTTTATATATATATATATACACACACATATATGTTCTTTTTCATGTTCTTTTCTATTATGGCTTATCACAGGATATTGAATACAGTTGCTTGCACTATACAATAGAACCCTGTTTTTTATTCGTCCTATATATACTAGCTTGCATTTGCTAATCCCCAAATCCCAATCCATCCTTCTCCCAACCCCACCTTGGCAGTCTATTTGCTATGCCCCTGATTCTGTTTCTGCCTCACAGATAGGTCCCTTTGTGTCACGGTTTAGATGGCACATACAAGTGATATCATGTGGTATTTGTCCTTCTGTTTCTTCTTTGTCTTCCTCTTTCAGATTCACTCAGTGTGATAATCACTGGTTGCAATCATGTTGCTGCAAATGGCATTATTCCATTCCTTTTTATGGCTGAGTAGTATTCCATTATATATATGTACTATATCTTCTTTATTCGTTCACTGCCAATGGATAATTAGGTTGTTTCCACATCTTGGCTATTGTGAATAATGCTGCTATGAGCATAGGCATGCATGTATCATTTTGAATTATGGTTTTGTCTGGATATATGCCCGGGAGTGGGATTGCTGGATCATGTGGCAACTCCAGTGTTTTGAGGAACCTCCATACTGTTCTCCACAGTGGCTGCACCAACTTACATTCCCACCAACTGTGTAGGAGGATTCCCTTTTCTCCCCATTGAAAGAAAGTGAAAGTGTTAGACACCTAGTCGTGTGTGACTCTTTGTGACCCCATGGACTGTAACTCACCAGGCTCCTCTGTCCCTAGAATTCTCCAGGCAAGAATACTGAAGGGGCCTGCCATGCCCTTGGTCCCAATTCGATAAAAGATACTGAAGAAAAATCTTTCTTAAAGAAGTAGGAGAAGAGTAATTAGTAAAAGTCAATGTCCCTTTTTGCCATATATTTGTTTTTGTTTTTTTTAATCATATGTTCTGATCCATGGGTGTGAGTTTAATTTTAGTACAATCAAGTTAAAGTAAAATTCAGAAGTAGTAGAATAAGAATAAGATGGAAATCTGTAATCCTCTCATGTATCTCTGCTCTTTATAGTATTTGAATTCCTTCTGCATGGAAACTTCTTTATTTGTTTTGGTAAGAAATCCAAGCTTGGTGAATCGAATATTAATTTTAATAATACATCACTGGAATTTTCCCCCATGGCAAAGAAGGCTCTGGTGTGTTCCAGAGCCAGGAGTTTTTAGAACTAGAAGAAGATATCCTTGAATGCCTCATGTGCCCAAGAGAGGATCCTGAGCAACAAAGTGAGGCGAAACCTTCAGTGTTTTCCAGAAGGGGATTAAGTGGCTTTCAGAGCTTAGTGAAATTGCCACCTGTCCTTGCCCCTGGTAGAGGAATAGAGAAAAGCTCGGGATTAAGCTTCATCATTGTCTCTGGGACAGCTCTCTCTGCAAAAGGAGCTTTTATTCCTCTTCTATTCAGAGCTCCATTTTGATCAGCCTTGGCTTCTGTGAACACCTTGAGAGCAGGTATGTGATTACACTGGAGGTTTTGTGTTCCTCTGAACACCCATGTGGAGTATTGTACATGAAAGGAACTTCTGGAATTCTCCAATTTCTAAAGGCTCCAGTTAAAAATTGGAGGATTCATACTTCTCTCATCTCTAATGGGGCCCCCCATTCTTGTTTCTTTGGAAGTGTGTCACTCATACTGAGGCTAAGCAAGGTCAGGTAATTTCCTAAGGTCACACAGTTGGTAAGAGATAGAGCTGCTATGGAAACCCACATATGTTAAATTCCTATCTCACGTTCTATGTCTGCCAGGCTGGAGAAAGCTTTGCTTTCAGTTTCTTCAAAAGCTGGATCAGAATGGGAACAGAGATCAAGAGGAAGTGGAGTTAGGGTGAGAATACAATAGAAGATACTGCAGGATATCTTCAGAGAGAAGACACATGTAGGGGGAAAAACCAAAGGTCTGAAACATAAGGTTTTTGGACATTTGACAAAAATACTTTTGAAAAGTGAACAGTATAGTCTCCTGGGTATTTGCTGCCATTTCGATGGAATTATTTATCCATGCAACTAAAATTTCTATTTTTCTTCCCTTGGGATGTAGTTTCATGTTGACATCTTAAATTTATCTCTGGCAGAAATTGGCTTAACCTGTGTTCTTGGTATAACCTCATTGTAGGTCTGACAAGTAAACATTTTTCTTTTGAGTTCCTATTGCCAATTAATCGTTTTGCACAGGGTGTATCAAGAGTGTGAGGCTGAGTTCAAGTCCTCTAACATCTCTTCTTGGTAGCTGAGTTTCTAGCTTCTCTTTAAAAGAATATATACATGTATATGAATATATATATATGTGCTGTGCTTAGTCGATCAGTCTTGTCTGACTCTTTGCAACCCCATGGACTGTAGCCCACCAGGCTCCTCTGTCCATGGGGATTCTCCAGGCAGGAATACTGGAGTGGGTTGCCATGCCCTCCTCCAGGGGATCTTCCCAACCGAGGGATCAACCCAGGCCTCCCACATTGCAGACGGATTATTTACCATCTGGGCCACCAGGGAAGCCTATACATATGTATAGTTGATTTAAATGTGTTAGTTTCAGGTGTATACAAAATGATTCATATAGACATGCACACACACACACACACACACACACACACATTCTTTTCTATTAATGTTCCTTAGTTTGATCTTTTAAAAAATTTAATTGGAGTATAGCTACTTTACAATGCTGTGTTAGTTTCTGCTGTATAGTAAAGTGAATCAGCTCCTCTTTTTTAGATTTCCTTCCCATTAATCACCACAGAGCACTGAGTAGAGTTTCCTGTGCTACACAGTAGGTTCTCATTAGTTCTCTACTTTATTCATAGCAGGGTGTATATGTCAATCCCAATCTCCCAGTTCATCCTGTTGGCCCCCTTTCCCCCTTGGTGTCCATATGCTTGCTCTCTACATATGTGTCTCTGTTTCTGCTTTGCAAATAAGTTCATCTATATCATTTATTCCTGGATTCAACATATCAGTGATATTAAACAATGCCAAAGAATGCTCAAACTACTGCACAATTGCACTCATCTCACACACTAGTAAAGTAATGCTGAAAATTCTCCAAGCCAGGCTTCAACAATATGTGAACTGTGAGCTTCCAGATGTTCAAGCTGGTTTTAGAAAAGGCAGAGGAACCAGAGATCAAATTGCCAACATTCACTGGATCATGGAAAAAGCAAGAGAGTTCCAGAAAAACATCTANCCTGGGTGTTCATTGGAAGGACTGATGTTGAGGCTGAAACTCCAATTTTTTGGCCACCTGATGCGAAGAGCTGACTCATTTGAAAAGACCCTGATGCTGGGAAAGATTGAGGGGAGGAGGAGAAGGGGACGACAGAGGATGAGATGGCTGAATGGCATCACCAACTGAATGGACATGAGTCTGGGTGGACTCCAGGACTTGGTGATGGACAGGGAGGCCTGGCATGCTGTGGTTCATGGGGTCGCAAGTAGTCAGACATGACTGAGTGACTGAACTGAACTGAGCTACATGGGCTGTTTTCCATTATGTTCTATTATAGGATATTGAATATAGTTCCTTGTGCCATACAGTAGGACCTTATTGTTTATCTGTTTTACATATAATAGTTTATATCTACTAATCCCAAACTTTTAATTTATCCCTCCCCCTCTCCTTTTCCCCTTTGGTAAGTTTTCTATGTGTGTGAGTCTGTTTCTGTTTCGTAGATAAGTTTATTTGTATCATATTTTAAATCTCACATGTAAGTCGTATCATATGCTATCTGACTGACTGATATGATTGCATTTATGGCATTGCATTTATTAGCTTTTCTAGGAGAATCACAAGTTTACAGTGGTTGGTGGGGATGATGATGGTAAATTAATAGTGTGTTATATTGGTGGCTCAGATGATAAAGAATTTGCCTGCAATGCAGGGGATCCAGATTTGGTCTTTGGGTCAGGAAGATACTCTGGAGAAGGGAATGGCTACCTACTCCCGTATTCTTGCCTGGTGAATTCCATGGACAGAAGAGCTTAGTGGGCTACAGTCCATGGGGTCGCAAACAGATACGACTGAGAGACTAATGTTTAACACTTAGATTGGGTGAGTCTTTTCCCACTTTGCCCAGAAAGTTATGGATTCCTGTTTGCATATCAGAGTCACCTGGAAGTTGGCGAGAGCAGAGCCAGGATGTGGTTTGGGATGTGTGGTCTGATCCCAGATCTCATCTGTTTTGGGAGGCAGCAAGAATGGAGATAGCGAGGGGTTGACTATATTCCTGTGAAGATAAACTCGAGCAGAGGCCAGCCAAGGGAAGTTAACCAGCACGACTACCACAGTTAGCAGTGTCAGAGGATCCATTCCAGACCAGCTAATACTAAACCCATGAGTATGCAAAATTATTAGAAAAATCGTTAGGCATTTGAGAAGGATCAGGAACTAGTTTAGAAGAAGATCTAGCTGGACAAACAGTAATTGTTCTAGGGAAAGAGAATTAGTGGTGGTTATTAGAGGATTGAAAAGAAAGCCAAGTAGCAACCTCACTGAGTGTTGACATCTCTAAAAAGAGAGCAGGTTATCATGCCAAAGGAGAACTATGAGCTAGAAGGATTCTCAGACATTAAAAACATTTTGCAAATTAAAAATATTAAAAAATGAAAGCTCACTGAAATAATTTTCTTTTTTTTTACCTTTACTTGAATGGTCATATTTTCTATAATGGAAATGTATTCTTTCTTGCATTAGGGCATTTCAATAAAGGTTATTATCTCAGGTTTCTTTTCCATTTATATTTTAACCTTATCTTCATTTTACATATGGTTTTCAGATTGCCATAATTTAGCTTTTGATCAAAAAACTCTTATCAACTAGGCAAAGCTATTTTAATTATCAGTTTCATTTTTAGTCACAATAAAACCCTGTGAGCTACAGTTCAAAAATTGTCCTTATGTATCAACAGGCTACAAATAAACACAATGTATATCAATGTCTTTTTCTGACTCTAAATTCACATGGTCTTTAAGTATATTTAGCTGTGTTGCCTGGAAACAATAGTGTTTGGCAGTACGTCCTGCAAACATCAAGAAACCTGCAGGATCAGAAGAAAATATTACGGATATTCCACAATTCAATACATAGAGCGTAACAACACTCTTGATGTATTTGCTGTTTTTGAAGGTAAAGGAGGGAATTTGATTCTGACCAAGAAACCACTGCCAAAAAATTACGGTTTAAGTAGCAGGTGCATTTTTCAGTTTAGGGAATAAGATAAACTAAAACAATAAAAAAGACTAAAGCTCCTATTTCGTACAATTTCACTCACAACCTGAAAACAATCATTCTTAATATTTTTTCTTTCCCAACTTTAAAGCAAGCTGAATGGAATCCAAGACTAAAAAACTATAGGAGAATAGGAAAAAACAGTGAAGCAAATACTCTGCTGGGAATTGCAGATAATACAAGAGTGACAGATAGGGATGTGGGGTGGCCAGGAAGTCGAAGAAGAATCAATACTGTGACCTCATTACTACAATGGGGCATACTGAGTGAGGATAAAGAAAAGTATAAAAAGTGGAAAACAAGGGTTCTTTTCCCCTCAGTATGTTGTACTTTAGAGCACTATTTTCATTTTTAAATGGAATATTAAGATCATTGCAGGGGAAAGGGTGGGGACTCTAAAAAGACCAACATAAACAAGTTTTAGAAATGTAAGACCTTGAAAATATGTGAAATAATTCACTGTCTTAAAACATAAATTGAATAAAGTGAGGGTGTAAGAAAGCAAAATTAAACAAAACAAAAGCCAAAAAAAAAAAAAAAAGTTAAAAAGTTGTGTTTATTCTAAATGAACAAAGAAGAAAGGCGAATTCATTGACTCTTTGCAAACACAAGGGAAGCGGCCAGGGCTCAACCAACCAGGGAGGGTGTGTTTTCCCCACTGTGAGAAGCTACAGGGTAAGGACTAACCTGCAGCAGGAAAGATGCCTGTGTAAAAGAGTCACTCTCTTACATGATGTTATTAGATCTTGATGAGGTTATCAAAGGAACATTGTGGAATCTTTTAAAGGCAGGGAAGAAAAGGAAAGAAAAGGGGGTGAAGTGAAGAAAAAAGGAGGCAGAGAATTATGCATATCTGAGATAGCTTCTTTTAAAGAAAACCAGTCTCTCAAACAAACAACTCCATGACTTCTCAATAAAGAATCCAGACAAGCAGGACTTGCCTCTTAGAAAGCTGGCTCTTTGGGAGTAGTTTCTAGAAAGATGAAGGTGGTTCTTGTGTGTGTGTGTGTGTGTGTGTGTGTGTGTGTGTGTGTGGTCCTGTGAATATAGATCCCAGTGTCAAATTCCCTCAGGAGCTGGGAGACAGTGGTAGAGGAGTGGGTGAAAAGAAAGGAATGTCTGTGATCAAGATAAAGAGCAACTCCCACCAGAGCTGGTGGGAGGAGGCAAGAGCAGGGTGATGAGGACGAATGGGAATTCAACCCCGTGCACAGGTGTCGGGGGCTACTGGCTCCACTCAGCCTGCCCTCATTCAGTAAACTCTAAACCCTGTCATGTGGACAAAGACCGCGGCATTTATCGTAGTACTTCCGGCACAGAGGACTGCAGTGGTAGAATGAACCTATGAACGAGTAAGTAGATGGGGTTTAAAAAAAAAAAATTTATTAAAAAAATGTGTTTTTTTTGGCCACACCACACAGCATATGGGATCTTAGTTTCCTGATCAGGGCTGAATTGGAAGTGTAGAGTCTGAACCCGTGGACTGGCAGGGAAGTCCCTGGAGATTAGAAAGTTTTAGTCAGCTTAGATGATACAGCTGGAAGAATTCAAAACCAGAGCTGATCTAGCACCAGGGTCTGCGTGCCTGACTAGCAGAGGCTCTGTCTGCCCTCCTCACTCCCCTTGAGACCTGCCCAGCCTCATCCTTCCTCTTCCCCAATCTTTCCCAATCAGCCTCCTTCTCTGACCCTCTGTGATCATATTCATGGTCAGTGCCTGGTAGAATTGGCTAATTTTTCCATTTCTGTAAAGGAATAACCCTCTCATCACCTGTGAAAGTGTTAGTAGCTCAGTTGTGTCCGACTCTTTGTGGTTCATGAACTGTAGCCCACCAGGCTCCCCTGTCCACGGGATTCTCCATGGCCAGAATACTGGTGTGGGTAGCCATTCTCATCTCCAGGGGATCTTCCTGACCCAGGGATCAAACCCAGTTCTTTCTCATTACCGACAGCTTCTTTACCATCTGAGCCACCAAGGAATCTCAAGTGATCTGTCTAAATCCAGGCTGATTTCATCTATAGATCCTTATTATGTCTGCAGAGATCCAGTTTCACTTTCTGAAGTTGTGGGTGGACATGAATTTTGGGGGATACTGTTTGACCCACTTATGCACATTTGTGCCATGCAGAGCTCTCTCCAGTGACTGCTAACACGTGCCCCTCAACACACAGGGGCTTTTGATGAAGACATCGCTTTCCCGTTGGGTCTGGGCATCAAAACAGATAAAGAGAGGAAATCTCTGGTAGTCCAGTGGTTAAGAATCCTCCTACAAATGCAGGGGACGTGGTCGATCACTCGTCCGGGAAGGTCTCACATTCCGAGGGCCAAGCTAAGCACGTGCCCTGCGACTGTTGAAGCCCATGCACCTTAGAATCCAACACATGCTCACCATAACCAGAGAAAAGCCCTCAAGCGGCAACAAAGACCCAGCACAGCCAAAAATAAACTAGTAATTACTTAAAAAAAGGAAAGATAAAAGGAGGCAGAAAACTCCAAGTGTCAGGATGCTTAAAACCGAAGGAATACATGGTCCTCACCCCCTCTGACACTATTGTTTTTCACAAGGAACTCACTTCCCAACAGAGATTTATGACAAAATGTCACTGGCCAAAGTGAATTTTAAGGAAACCAAATGTAAATTCCATTTCTTCCTTGGAAAGACTTCAAATACTATTCTCTGTTATTTTACCTCCTCTCAACCCCTCCCTAGGACTTTGTTTCTCCTTTTGCTTTACCTTTAAAGTTAACATCAATTTATTGAACATGTACCACATGTAAAACATTAAATAAACTAAAGAGGGACATTGACCAGAAAGAGAATTGTTGGGGTAGGACTGGGGAGGGGGTAGGGCTGTGGGAGGCGATGTAAAAATGACAGAGACGCGGTCCTCAATACGTTTGACATCTGATGGGGAAAATGGGCATAGAAAGTGATACAAGAAGACAGTGAAATAGGGGAGGTGCTGGGAGTGTTTGGTTAGCATTCAGCCACCTGGTTTCTTATTGGATCTTGGCATCTCATCCGCTTCTTCCAATAACACCTCCAAAGGACAGCCACTAGGAGGCACATTCTGGGTCCGGCTGCAGGAGAACTCTCTTACAGTCCTTTCCTATTTCTGCTTTGTTGTATGGTTCTTTGAGAACCAATCTGAGCCTTTCTCTTATTAGCGGTTCTTCACAGAAAAGCATATTAGAATCAATGTGGGTGGAGGGCCCTCCGGGACACACAGTTGAGAAGCAGCTCCAGGAGACACTCCCACTTCACAGAGGACAAATATGAGTAGATGGAGACAAGGACTTTCTGATTTGTTGTCTTTGCTATCTTGGAGCATATACCCAAGGTGTTGTCACGGAAGGGGGTAAAGAACGTTCACTGTAACAGTGAACCAATGGATAAATAGTGTCATGTGACGCCAACTAAGTGGCAGTTCATGGATGATTCCCCCCTTAGCTGCTGTGGTTGGCTAGCTCTAAAATATGCCATGAGTCCCTACCTCCTGCCAGACATGCCCTGTGTAATGCCCTCCCCTTGAATGCCAGCTTGTATTACTGATTTGCCTCGAATGAACAGAATTTGGCAGAAGCAACGGGATGTCACCTCTGAGATTTGGTTAGAAAAGGACCGAGGCTTCTATTTTGGGCACATTCTCTCTCTCTTTCTCTCTCTCTCTTTTTGCCTTCCCACCCTGTGTTTCTCTCACTGAAAAAAAAACAAAAAAGCAGCGGCCTTGTCGAGTAACCCTATGGAGAAGCCCAGGGGTAGAAGGATGGGTGTCTCTGGGCAACAGCCAGCAGGACCTGAGGTCATCAGTCCAGCAACCCTGGAGGAACTGAATCCTGCTGAATTCTTCCAAGTGAGCTTGGAAGCAGATACTTCCCCCACTAAGCATTGGGGTGATGCAGATTTGGCCATGAGGTTGATTGAAGGTTGTGAGGGACCTTGAGTCAGAGGCCCCCATTTAAGTTAAGCCTAAATTTAGGAAACTCACAGAAACTGTGAGATAATAAATGCTGCTGATGCTGCTAAGTTTTAGGATAACTTGTTATGCAGTAACAGATGACTAACACAGTGGCTCATGGTCCCTATACTTAACCCAGATGCCTCACATGAGACACAAAATTCCTGAGTAGGGAGAGAACCTCAGAGGCCATCCATCTAACTCCTCCCTTGCACAGATATACAGTGTGCAGGCACAGGCTCAGAGAGGGGACTCACCTGACCAGGCTGTATGGCAGAACCAAGACATCTGGTCCTGGGTCCTAAGGACTTCCAGTTCACTACTTGGTAGCTGCTTCAGCTGATAAATTGGCCTTTGCATCAAATGCATCATGAGAGAACTGTCACCTCAGTGAGTCCAAATATATACGGGCTGCATTTTGCCTACATGTTGAGGACAATGCATCACAGTAATTCTGAAAAATATATAATATAATATATTATTATAAATAATATATACTTAATATACTATATATACACATATAATTATAATAATATAATATATTGTTATAATTAATATATACTCAACATGTATTGTTATAAATGTTAGTCACTCAGTTGTGTCTGACTCTTTGTGACCCCATTGACTGTAGCCTGCTAGGCTTCTCCATCCATGGGATTTTCCAGGCAATAATACTGGAGTGGGTTGCCAGTTCCTTCTCCAGGGGATTTTCCAGACCCAGGGATTGAACCCAGGTCTCCTGCATTGCAGGCAGATGCTTTTACCATTTGAGGTACCAGGGAAGCCTTTATTGTTATACAGTGTAACATATTTATATATCACATACCAATTATATATTATGTAATATGATATGAATTGTAACAATAATAAATTACACTTTAGTAATTCCTCACATTTAAAAGTCTTTCACATCTGTCACCTTTGAAGTTAATCCCATGGGAAGAGTTCAGTTCAGTTCAGTTCAGTCGCTCAGTCTTGTCTGACTCTTTGCGACCCCATGAACCCCAGCATGCCAGGCCTCCCTGCCCATCACCAACTTCCGGAGTCCACCCAAACCCATGTCCATCGAGTCAATGATGCCATCCAACCATCTCGTCCTCTGTCATCCCCTTCTCCTCCTGCCCTCAATCTTTCCCAGCATCAGGGTCTTTTCCACAGTCAGCTCTTCTCTTCAGGTGGCCAAAGTATTGGAGTTTCAGCTTCAACATCAGTCCTTCCAGTCAATCCTGAACACCCAGGACTGACCTCCTTTAGAATGGACTGGTTGGATCTCCTTGCAGTCCAAGGGACTCTCAAGAGTCTTCTCCAACACCACAGTTCAAAAGCATCAATTCTTTGGTGCTCAGCTTTCTTTATAGTCCAACTCTCACATTCATACATGACCACTGGAAAAACCATAGCCTTGACTAGACGCACCTTTGTTGGCATGGGAAGAGTAATAATTTCTATTTTACAGATGAGAAAACTGAGGCATGTTAAGTAGTCTACCTGTGTTCACAGCCACACCCTGAACCCAGGTCTCAGATCCCAGGCTCCAGGGGCCACCGCTCAATTGTCACAACCTTTTAGGACCCACCTCGGTGGCCTAGTCCTGCCCCCAGGCCAATGCCCTTGGCACAACTGCCATTTCTTTTGGCCAGACAGCTAGCTCTCCCTCTTTCATCCTGGTGTCATCTTCATCATTGCCATAAGACTATGTTGTGTGAAAAAAAGATAAAGACTTGTGTGTGAGGCTGTGAGTCCCAGATCTTAATGTCAAATAACAACCATCGGTAATAATAGTCCAGGGAGTTGAAAAAAAAAAAAAAGGNCTTCATCATTGCCATAAGACTATGTTGTGTGAAAAAAAGATAAAGACTTGTGTGTGAGGCTGTGAGTCCCAGATCTTAATGTCAAATAACAACCATCGGTAATAATAGTCCAGGGAGTTGAAAAAAAAAAAAAAGGTAAACATTTTTGCAGAATAGCATTCCCACTGTGGCTTCCACTCAGACTTTTAAAAGATAGAGTCATCTGTTTTCTCAAAATCAGGTGGAAGTCTCCATGTCTCCTGTACTCTTTGCTGAAATCCTTTCAACCAGTGGAAGTGCCACATGGAGGCTTAAAAGGTCCCTTTTGAGATGGATTTGACTTAGTCTTCTTTACACAACTCAGCTCTAGGATGTGACAGCAAACTTCCATATGAGGGCTGTCCATCCAGTGGACACCCCCACTCCCACCCTGCCCCCAGAAACCCTTTCATATCCACAGACTTCACAAGGCCAGCAGGCTCCTCCAGCCCTCCATCAGGGCTGTGCTGTGTGGGTGGAGTGCTTGGGAAATTCCAACACCCAGAAGATACAACACATCGCAGGCCACTTGGCAGAATTAGCAGTGACCTCTAACCTTAGAACAAACTGAAAGACCTTTCCCTAAAGGAACTCGAGTTTTGTGTCAGCAGTTGTTGTTGTTTAGTTGCTAAGCCATGTCCGACTCTTTTGTGGGCCCATGGACTGTAACCCACAAGGCTCCTCTGCCCATGGGATTCTCCAGGCAAAAATGCTGGAGTGGGTTGCCATTTCCTCTTCCAGGGGGTCTTCTGGACCCAAGGATCGATCTCACAGCTCTTGCATTGGCAGGCAGATTCTTTACCGCTGAGCCACCAGGGAAGCCAGTTATGTCAGCAATGGGACCTCTGAATACAGTGTCAGTTCTTCCTTCTTGCTCTGTCCTCACTTTCTTGTGACACACACACACTCATCTGCACATGCATGCACACACATTTGCACACCTATATTCCCCGTTACTCCCACTCCATGTTCATTTCAGATCTCTTTATTTAAAGCCTTCTACACCTACTAATTTCACTTTCATTTCTAACTTGCACTTGTTGTGCCCTCAACCTGAGTTTATTAACTGCTTTTTTTATATCCTCATAAAATTTTCTGTAAGACATTTCAAGATTTCAGCTGGTCCATCAATTCCATTTTGTTTTCCTGGAGACTCCCTCCTAGAACCATGGGCTCTTCTGACCCACCCTGGACTCACTGGTCTTGATACTTTCCACACAGCTGGAATACCATCTTTGGAATTTCATTTTCCACATTCCTGTTGAATTCCCATATTTTCTGACTTCTATGTCTTCCACTATTTTGATAATTTTCCTTATTTCTATAGGCAATACCCTGCAGCTCTTTCTTTCTTTTTGGCCATACTGTGCAGCATGCAGGATCTTTGTTCTCTGACTGGAGGTTGAACCCACATCCCCTGCAGTGGAAGCTCGGAGTCTTAATCACTGGACCATTAGGGAAACTCTGCAGTTATTTCTTAAGGAAGGGTGCACAGGAAGTCAGTTTTTGAAACCTCACCCTTCTGACAGTATCTTTCTTTTATTCTGACCCTTGATCGACACTTTGGGTATACATTTCAAGGTTCTAAATAATTTTCCTTCAGGATATTTTGGATATTGCTCTTGTTGTTTTCTGGTGTCCAGTGTAGCTATTGGAAAGTCCAGCTCCATTTTGATTCATGTTTCTATGAATGTAGTATTGTTTTTTATCTCTGAAAACTTCAAAAAAATTATTAATCTTTGCTTTATCTCTGGTATGCTAGACTTTTCCAATAATATGTTATATATGTTATCTTAATATGTTAACATGAGTCTGTTTGCAATTTATAGAGCAGCCCTTTCCAAACAGACATTCATATAATTCTCTTACATTATTTTTTTGATAATTTTCTTCCTCTTACTTTGTCTGTTTTCTCTTTTCACAACTCAGATGTATTTCCTAGGTTGTTGTTTGTTTAGTCATTCAATCATGTTCAACTCTTTGTGACCCCATGGACAGTAGCCCACCAGGCTCCTCTGTCCATGGAATTTTTCAGGCAAGAGTACTGGAGTGGGTTGCCATTTCTTTCTCCTAGGTTGAAACATGTTTTTTCTCTTATTTTTCCACTTTGTTCTTAATTTTCTGGGAGATTTCATTGATTCTATCTATTTTTTTCGGAGAAGGAAATGGCAGCCCATTCCAGTGTTCTTGCCTAATTTTTAATTTTCAAGAGCACTTTCTGATTCTTAACTGGTTCTTTTAGAAGACTTTCTTTTCTTATTTTATTAATTCAACATATTCACTTATTTCTCTATGGGTATTTACTTTTTAAGGGGAAAATTTCCTGTTTTCCACCCTCTTTTTCCCCTTCTGTGGTCCTCTTTGCTCTTTGTTTTCATCAGTCTCTAAAATGACAATAACCCTTGACTGTCCATTTCTACGGAGAAGCAGTTTGGGGGAGGAAGAAGCAACAAAGGGTTTCTTGAAACCTCTGTATGCACGGGTGAAATTTGTCAGTGAAGAGCAGTAGCTTGGCAATTTGAGTTTGAAGTGACACCTAAAAGTCATCCTCTGGAGTTTTTTTCTCTGAGGGCTTTAGTTTTTTTAGGAAGAGTCCCACTTATCCTGTCTGAGCATCCTGTGCCTGGCGGTCAAGGTCATGGGAGTGAGCAAAGTAGGGAGCACCTACCATTCAGTCTTCATCCCTACATTTAATGCCTTCATTTTTGTCCTCCACTAAGTCTGAGATCTGACTTCAGTAATTCTTCCTGAGTTCTCCATAAATTAAAGCTCCCTTCTATGGGCAGAAGTTGGGGTGGAGAGATTTTTCTTTATTTCCTGACAAAATCACATGGGAGAGAGAACCTTGAGGTGTAGCCACTCCATACACACAGACTTTCAAACAGTCCATCTTTTCTTTAAGCCTATGCCTCAGCTCCACAATGTAGTATCTCACTGAGAGTCTGAGAATCTCAGAGATCCTCTGGATAAGGTGAAATGTCATCCCCAAGTCTTGTTTAGGTACGGTCTCTTCTGCTAAATCAATGACTGCAACTCTATCTGCCTATCTATCTTGCAGATGTGTTAAAAATTCTTGTCTCCCAATGTCTTATCCTCCATTCTCTTTCTTCGTGGATAAATATATTTACAGATATATTTTATTCTTTTATTTTCATTTTATCAGCGTTTTGAGGGTGAGAGGAAGTATATGTCCATGATCAGTCTGCTGTGTTTAACCTGAAGTATTCAATGGGCTTATTGATGCTGATAATAAAACCAGTGAAAGGGACTTCCACGGTGATGCAGGGGTTAAGACTTTGCCTTCCAATGCATAGGGTGCAGGTTCAATCCCTGGTCAGGGAGCTAAGATCTCATGTGCCTCATGGCCAAAAAACCAAAACATGAAAACAGAAGCAATATTGCAACAAAGTAAAAAAAAAAAAAAAAAAACTAAAAAAAAATCCACATTTGCTGATATTTAAATATAAATAAATAAAAAACCAATGAAGGAACCAGTAAGGTAGACAAAGGACACCAGATGTCACATCACACTTAAAATCTAGTGGATGAATGNTGGCAAAGTAATATGTCTGCTTTTCAATATGGTATCTAGGTTGGTCAGTCATAACTTTCCTTCCAAGGAGTAAGTGTCTTTTAATTTCATGGTTGCAATTACCATCTGCAGTGATTTTGGAGCCCCAAAAAAGTAAAGTCAGCCACTGTTTCCACTGTTTCCCCATCTATTTCCCATGAAGTGATGAGACCAGATGCCATGATCTTAGTTTTCTGAATGTTGAGCTTTAAGCCAATTTTTTCGCTCTCCTCTTTCACCTTCATCAAGAGGCTTTTTAGTTCCTCTTCACTTTCTGCCATAAGGGTGGTGTCATCTGCATATCTGAGGTTATTGATATTTCTCCTGGCACTCATCAAATGTACACCTAAATTTTGTACACTTTAGTCTTGCTTTCATGTGTTCCTTGGGTTGTAGCTACATAACTCCCATCTCTGCATGACATTTCAAATGGCCTCCTTCTCTATATGTGTGTCTCAAACTTCCTTCTCCTTTTTCTTTTAAGTATGCAGTTATTGGATTTGTAGCTCACACTAAATCCAGGATGATCTTACATGGAGATTTTTAACTTAATTACATCTTCTTGCTTGCTCAGTCATGTCTGACTCTTTCCAAGCCTTTGAACTGGAGCCCACCAGGGTCTTCAGTCCTTGGGATTTTTCAGGCAAGAATACTGGAGTGGGTTGCTATTTCCTTCTCCAGGGGATCCTCCCAACTCAGGGATTGGACTGGCATCTCCTGTGTCTCCTACATTGCAGGTTGATTCTTTACCTGCTGAGCCACTGGTGAAGCCCACATCTGCAAAGACTCTATTTCCAAATAACATCACATTCATAGGTTCAGAAGATTAGAACTTGGACATATCTATTTGCGGGACACCATTCAACCCAGGTGGCTTTGGTTATATGTTAATATTAATGCTTGGACATTCTGCACTGAATTAGTATCTGTATGCAGAGCTTCTCTAGCCATAAGAAGGAGGGTATGATGGCCAACTTTTGAGGACATTGGAGAAGGAAATGGAAACTCACTCCAGTATTCTTGCCTGGAAAATCCCATGGACAGAGAGCCTGGTAGGCTACAGTCCATGGGGCTGCAAAGAGTCGGACATGACTGAGTGATTTCACTTTGAGACAGTAGAACATGCACTGGCCACTTGGTCTGCCCCTGTTGTACTGCTAGAGCTGCGTACCTGTGTAAAAGGATAGGGTGGGGATATATCCTCTTAGTCCCAATAAGGGAGGACCCAGGTGGTCAGAACCAGGCTCATGCCCTTCTATGCATCAGCATTCATTGCAGCTTGCCTAGGGCAGTGATAAGGGATTAACCCTTCCTCCCTCTGGCTAAAGGTCTTATTTTTCTCCCTGATTGAGTCTTCTGAAATATCAAACAGCATTAAAATGTGCATTTATGTATTCTCCATGAGTCTGTGCTTTAATGTAAAAGGTACACTTTGTAGAGATAATCTGAGTTTACTCCTAAAATTGAGTTAAGTTCTTGACCCAGGAGTGATGAGGAAAAAGTGGCATTCGAGGAAGTTCTGATGTTTGGTACAGGAGGAATCAGAGATTACAGATGGAACACAGAGGGACCAAGCTGACAAGGATGAAACTCAATAAAGGGGCAGAAGGGGGGCTTGAGGAGGTAAACTCGGCACAGAAAGACTACACAGTGTAAAGGTGAGAAAAGAATGAAAAAATGAGCTTAAATCTGTATATTGGGGAGTCATGGAATTGCTGATGAGGAGAGGAAACTGCAACAATTGAGTTGTCTTCATTTTCATCTTTTGTTGGAGGTTCATTTGTTTTCCACTTATTTTGCTTCTTGTGGGCACTTTAGCCTGTTAGCGCCTGTTTCGCACTAATCACAAGTGGCTGCTATTGCCAACATGTGACACATCCAATTTAGGATGCTGCCTGTTAGTTCCTGTAAGCTCTGCCAGATCATTTGCTGTAACTCCCTCTTCTTCCTCTGTTTGCTTTTTTTTGTGTGTGTGTTTATTAGTGTGTTGTTTTACAGCATGTTGCTCAAGCCTCAGAGTTCCATGCTGTCTTCAGACTGCAAAGATCTATGCCTATGTACACTTTGTCTGGTTAAGGTTGATGTGTGAATGTGTGTTTAATTGTTCACTAAACTGTAGTGCTTTAATGATCCAGAAACACTTTTCAGGATTGTGGCACAAATTTTGTACTATGAATAAAAATGACCCATTCCATCTATTTTCAAGATGTTGCCATATTTCTTTATTACGTATGGGAAATAAATCAGAAAAGTTGCAGTAAACACTAATTCAACCAAATCATTGGTTTTTGTTTCTAAAACCAAATGCAGCAGTGCTCTCAGAGGTACTATGGATGTTTGCTGAGGGACTGATGGTATTTCATTTCACATTATTATGAGTATTCCATGAGTATTTTAGAAAGATCTTACCAAAGTGGTAAGAACTGATGACCAATTCACATCTGAGAAAGCTCAAGTGGCCTGTGGCCACACAGTGGATACGGCCTTTGGGCAGCAATTTCACCCAATTTCCTCAGCAGATCAAAGGCAAGGGGGTCCCAGTTATCAGAGGTGGAACTCACAGAGAATGTTGGCATAGGGTTGCTTTAAAAGGGATTCTTTCCAGATTTCCCTGTCCAACAGTTAAGAATTTGTCTGCCTATGCAGGAGACATGAGTTTGATTCCTGGTCCAGGAAGATTCTATATGCCACTGCATATAAGATAAGGGCAATGGGAAGCCCTCACATTCCAACTAGAGAGTAACCCCTGCTTGCCACAGCTAGAGAAAGCCCATGCAGCAGTGAAGACCCAATACAGCCAAATAAATATTTTTTAAGAAAGAAATTCTTCCTAAGGAGGGAGCCACCAGAGGTCAGCATTCAGAAGTTGTGGGTGTAGCAGTGGAAGCAGAGGCAGAGAGGAGACTGGGCAGGGCAGCTGGTGAAGGTATGCTGACTTTACTCAAGCAGTTGAAAGTGAGGATGAGAGAGTACCCACTTTCAACTTCCTGCCAAACTTGAAGAACATGAGGCCATCCCAGAATAGTACCCATCACACAGGAACTGTCCTATCATCTTGCCTTCTTGCTTTCCTCCTTACTCTGTACCCCTAATTCACCCCTAACCCCCAACTCAGGTAACAGAAAAGACCAGTTGCCATCAGATGAAAACTGAAGTGTAAATTAATATATTGGACTAGACACTTAAAAATTAATTTATTGATTTTAATTGGAGACTAATTACTTTACAATATTGTAGTAGTTTTTGCCATACATTGACACGATGGACTAGACACTTTTTGTATGCACATGTGTGAATGTGTTTTTGTTTCTAACTTTTAAATTTTGAATTGTTTTAGACTCACAGGAAGGTGCAAAAATAGTATATAGGATCACTATATCCTTCAACCAGCTTCTCCCAATGCTGACACCTTTATAACTAATGAAAGTGAAAGTGAAAGTGTTAGTTGCTCAGTCATGTCTGACTCTTTGTGGCCCCATGGATTGTAACCTGTCAGGCTCCTCTGTCCCTGGAATTCTTCAGGCAAGAATACTGGCCTGGGTTGCCATTCCCTTCTCCCAGGGGATCTTCTCAATCCAAGGATCGAACCCAGGTCTCCTCCATTGCAGGCGGATTATTTACCTTCTGAGCCACCAAGGAAGACTTTATATAACTAGTACATAGTACAATGTGAGAAGCCAAGAAATCAACGTTGGCATAATATGGTTAGCTACAGACTACATTTGGTTTTCACTGAGTTTCGCATGTACTCATGTGTGTGTGTGTGTGTGTGTGTGTGTGTGTTTGTGTGTTCAGTCGCTCAGTCATGTCCGACTCTTTGAGTCTCCATGGACTGTAACCAGCCAAGCTACTTTGTCCATGGGATTTCCAAGGCAAGAATACTGGAGTGACTTGCTATTTTCTTCTCTAGTGTTTGTGTGTAGTTCTGTGCAATTTACTCTCAGGTATAAATTTGTGTAACCTCCATCATAATCAGAGAATATCAGCATATAGAACTGTTCTAACCCCATAAACAAAATCTTGTATGCTGTACATTTACAGTCATATGCAATCTCCAGCTCATCCTTGTTCCCTAGAAATCTCCAATTTGCTCTCCATTTGTATAGCTTAATTATTTTGAAGATATCACATGAATGAAATAATATTGTATGTTACATTATGAAATTGGCTTTTTTCACTAAGCATAAATGCCCTTAAGATCCATCCAAATTGATGTCTATATCAATAGTTTGTTCCTTTTTATTATTGAGTGTGAAAGTGTTAGTTGCTCAGTTGTGTCCGACTCTTTGTGACCCCATGGGCTGTAGCTTGCTAAGCTCCTCTGTCCATGGGATTTCCCAGGCAAGAATGCTGGAGTGAGTAACCAGGGGATCTTCCTGACCCAGGGATTGAACCCGAGTCTCCTGCATTGAAGATGAATTCTTTACCTCTGAGCCACCAGGGAACATTATTACTCCCTGGTGTTATTACTCAGCATTATTACTGAGTAGTTTTCCATTATATGATTGTTCCAGATTTTGTTTAACCATTCACCTATTAAAAGATATTTGGGTTGTCTCAGTATTGGGCAATTACAAATAAACTTTCATGTATGCTATAAATATTATATACAAGTTATTGTATGAACATGAGTTTTCATTTCTCTGGAATAAATGCCTGAAAATTGCCAGGTTGTATGATAAGTACATATTTAATTTTTTAAAAATATGACATACTTTTTTCCAGAGTAGTTGTGTCATTTTACATTCCCACCAGTAATGTATAAGAGATCCAGTTTCTCTACATTTTTGTCAGCATCTGGTATTATTATTTTTTAGTTTACTTACCCTAACATGTGTGTAGTAATATCTTGTGGCTTTACTTTGCATTTCCCTAATGGCTAATGATATTGAACATCCTTTTTTGTGTTTCTTTGTTATCCATACCTACTTAATGATGAAACGTCTATTTATGTCTTTCATCCATTTTCTAATTAGATTTTTGTAACTATTGAATTTTGAGATATCTTTATATATTCCAAATACAAGTTATTTGTGAAATATATAGCTTGCAAATATTTTCTCCCAATCAGTAAACTGTTTTCCCATTCTCTTAAAAAGGTATTTCACAGAGCAAAAGATTTTAATTTCAATTAAGTCCATTTTTTTTCTCTTAAAAACTATGTTTTTGGATTCATGTCTAAAACTCTTAACTTAGCTCTATGCCCAGGATATTATTTCTCTTGGGTTAGAGCACTTAAATATGTATTTCATATAAAATAAGTTGTCAAAGGGAAAGCAGAGGAATAAGCAAAGCCTGAGACAAATAGGAAACCAGTCAACAAATTTGTCTGCTTAATCCAGTGATATCAGTAACTACATAGTTGTAGATAAACTAAATACTCTACTCAAAAGGTAGAGATTGTCAGGCTGGACAAAAAGGCAAGATCTAACTATATGTTGTTTACAAGAAACACACCTTAAATTCGAAAACATGAATAGTTTGGAGGTAAAAGAATGGAAATGATATAGAATGAAGCAGTTACTACAGGAGAGCTAGAGTGGCTTAAAGTGGCTTAAAATAGGTTTTAAGGCCAGAAATATCACTGAAAGAAAAGGAGGTATTTCATACTAATAAAAGGATCAATAAATCAACTGATTAAAAATTATAGGAATTACAGCCATCATCTTCCAATAACATTTGATGGAGTATAATCTGTAAAAATATTGAGTTCGATGCTGTATACCTGAAGCTAATATAATATTGTAAATCAATTGCACTTCAACTAAAAAATTGAAACGTTGCTATAGAAAATAAATTTACATACATACCTCACAATAGATCCTCAAAATATATGAAGTAAAAATTGACTGAATTGAAAGGTGAAATGGCAATTTAAAAGTAATAGTTGGAATTTCAGCAGCCCAATCTCAATAAATGATAGAAGAGACAGAAAATCAACAGGGTTATAGAAATCATCAACAACACTACTGGCCAAATTAATCTAACTGATATTTATGGAACATCAAAAGACTTCAAGATACAAATTATTTTCACGTGCACATGTAGCATTTTCTAGGTTAGACCAAACATTGAGACAATACAGAATTAAATTAGAGATTCACAACAGAGAGATATCTGGTAAATTTCCAATCTCTTTGGAAATTAAATAACATACTTCTGAACAACCTATGGGTTAAAGAAGAAATCAAAAAGAAAAGTAAAAATACTTTAAACTGAATGAAACAAAAGAAGAACAAATACAAAATATTGAAAGAATCTAAAGTAGTGCTGGGCAGAAAACTGATAAATATAAATACCTACCTTAAAAAACAGAAAAAGAAGAGCAATCTTAACTAAAAGTAAACAGAAAGAGTATATTTGCTTAATGAAAAGCAAATAACAAAGAGTGTAGTAGATATTATTGAAATAGAAAACAAAAAACAGTAGAGAAAACTAATGAAACCAAAAGTTATTAGTTATTAAAAAGACAAATTACCGAAACTGATGCAAGAAGAACTGGATTATCTGAATAGAGCTATGATCAGGAAAGGAGATTGGTTCTGGGTGTTCTTTGGAAGGAATGATGCTAAAGCTGAAACTCCAGTACTTTGGCCACCAGATGCGAAGAGTTGACTCATTGGAAAAGACTCTGTCAGTTCTGGTTTCCTGAGTGTGTATGCCCAGTAGTGGGATTGCTGGGTCATAAGGCAGTTCTAGTTCCAGTTTTTTAAGGAATCTCCACACTGTTCTCCATAGTGGCTGTACTAGTTTGCATTCCCACCAACAGTGTAAGAGTGTTCCCTTTTCTCCACAACCTCTCCAGCGTTTATTGCCTGTAGACTTTTGGATCACAGCCATTCTGACTGGCATGAAATGGTACCTCATTGTAGTCTTGATTTGCATTTCTCTGATAATGAGTGATGTTGAGCATCTTTTCATGTGTTTGTTAGCCACCTGTATGTCTTCTTTGGAGAATGTCTATTTAGTTCTTTGGCCCATGTTTTGATTGGGTTGTTTATTTTTCTGGAATTGAGCTGCAGGAGTTGCTTGTATATTTTTGAGGTTAGTTCTTTGTCAGTTGCTTCCTTTGCTATTATTTTCTCCCATTCTGAAAGCTGTCTTTTCACCTTGCTTAAGTTTCCTTCGTTGTGCAAAAGCTTTTAATTAGGGTCCATTTGTTTATTTTTGCTTTTATT
>SJYV01050388.1:458197-503359 GCA_006410875.1 Neotragus pygmaeus
TCTCCTCTAGGAGTTTTATAGTTTCTGGTCTTACGTTTAGATCTTTAATCCATTTTGAGTTTATTTTTGTGTATGATGTTAGAAAGTGTTCTAGTTTCATTCTTTTGCAAGTGGTTGACCAGTTTTCCCAGCACTGAAAGAGACACGTGTACCCCAATGTTCATCACAGCACTGTTTATAATAGCCAGGACATGGAAGCAACCTAGATGTCCATCAGCAGACGAATGGATAAGAAAGCAGTGGTACATATAAACAATGGAGTATTACTCAGCCATTAAAAAGAATACATTTGAATCAGTTCTAATGAGGTGGATGAAACTGGAGCCTATTATACAGAGCTAAGTAAGCCAGAATGAAAAACACCAATACAGTATACTAATGCATATATATGGAATTTAGAAAGATGGTAATGATAACCTGTCTGCGAGACAGCAAAAGAGACACAGATGTATAGAACAGTCTTTTGCACTCTGTGGGAGAGGGAGAGGGTGGGATGATTTGGGAGAATGGCATTGAAACAGGTATAATATCATATATGAAATGAATCGCCAGTCCAGGTTCGATGCATGATACAGGATGCTTGGGGCTAGTGCACTGAGATGACCCAGAGGGATGGTACTGGGAAGGAGGGGGGTTCAGGATGGGGAACACATGTATACCTGTGGTGGATGCATGTTGATGTATGGCAAAACCAATATAATATTGTAAAGTAATTAACCTCCAATTAAAATAAATAAATTTATATTAAAAAAAGAAAAGACTGATGCTGGGAGGGATTGGGGGCAGGAGGAGAAGGGGACAACAGAGGATGAGATGGCTGGATGGCATCACAGACTCGATGGACGTGAGTTTGAGTTAACTCCAGGAGTTGGTGATGGACAGGGAGGCCTGGCATGGGGTCACGAAGAGTCGGACACGACTGAGTGAGTGAACTGAACTGAAGTAAAGAAATTAAGTTAGCAATTAAAAACTTCCCACGTGGTTAAAGGATTACACACCATGATCAAATGGGACTTCTTCCAGTGGTGCAAGAATGGCTCAACATCATCAAATCAATCAATTTGACATCCCACATTAACAAAATAAAAGATGGAAATCATATAACCAGCTCAATAAATGTAGAAAAACCAGTTGACAAAATTTAACCCTCACTTATAATAAACACCCCCTCCCCGAAAAATAGGTATACAGGGAATGTACCTTGACATAATAGAGGCTATAGGGGTTCCCTATAGGTATAGTGGCTCAGTTAGTTAAGAATCTGTCTTCAATGCAGGAGACCTGGGTTTGATTTCTGGATTGGGAAAAGAATCGCTACCCACTCCAGTATTCTTCCCTGGAGAATTCCGTGGACATAGGACACTGGCAGGCTACAGTGGCATCACATGGCATCACAGAGTCAGACATGACTGAGTGACTAGTACTTTCACTTTCATATCAAATTCACAGCTAACTTCATATTCAATGGTGAAATACTGAAAGCTATCCCTCTAATATCAGAAATAAGATAAGTATGTCCACTCAACTTGGTATTGGAAGGCTTAGAGCAACTAGGCAAGGAAAAAAACCAATAAAACTCCAAATAAATGAACAAACCAAAGCAAACCCGCAAACCCACACAGATACAGAGAACACAATAGCGGTTACCAGAGGGGGAGAGAAGTAGAGGGAGGATGAGATGAGTAAAGAGGGTCAACTGCATGGCAACAGATAGAAACTCAGCTTTTGATGGTGAGCACCCAGTAGTGTATACAGAAGTTGACATACAATATTGTACAGATTAAACTTATATAAACAAATAAAATGAAAAATCTTCCCATGTGGAAAACTACAAAACATTGCTAACATAAAGACAAAAATAAATGAAGAGATATTTTGTGTTTTGGTTTGGAAGACTTAATTGTTAAGATGGAGGTGCTCTCCAAATTGTCCTATAGAAGCAACAGAATTCCTTTCAAAATCCCAGCAGACTTTTATTATAGAAATTGCCAACCAGATGGTTGGTTTTGGGTTTTTTTCTTGATGTATTAAGTTTGCTAGTCTATGTGCTACGTATATGTGTGTGCTAAGTCACTTCAGTCTATAATCTCCAGCATTTCAAATAGAACACTAATTTAGATGTTGGTATGAAGAAAATTTGGAGATGTATTTAATGTCTTAATCACTTGATTTTATGAAAGATTATGATGGATAATCTTGATGGGCTTGATTCAGTTGGCTGGAGGCCTTAAAATCAGGGCTGTTTTCTTGATAAAAAGAAGAAATTCTACCTGCAGACAGTAGCTTCAGCCCATATCCCTGAATTCTAGGCTGACTTTCCTGCCTGTCTGCCTTCCTATTGTTTGAGTTGCTTAGTCAGCCCCTACAATTCCATAAGCCAATTTCTCATAGTGAATCTCTTAATAATATATATCTGTCCTACTGGTTCTACTCTCTTGTTGAACTCTGATTGACATACTGATATAATAATTTATATGGAAATGCAAGGAATCCAGATTGGGCAAATCAAATTTTTGCTGTTGTTGTTTAGTCACTCAGTCAGGTCCAACTCTAAGACCCCATGGACTGCAGCACATCAGGCTTCCCTGTCCTTTACCATCTTTCAGAATGTGATCAAACCCATGTCCATTGAGTTGGTGATGCCATCCAATCATTTTCATCCTCTGTTCTCCCCTTCTCCTGCTTTCAATCTTTCCCAGCATCAGATCTTTTCCACTGAGTCAGCTCTTCGCATCAGGTGGCCAAAGTACTGGAGCCTCAACATTTTTTTTTTTTAAACCAATTTTAGGACAGAACAAAGTTGGAAGACCTACATAATCCAATTACAAAACTGAACATAAAGCTACAGTAATCATGACAGTTTGGTATTGGTGGAAAAATAGGTATACAAATCAATGAGACAGAATCAAGGGGTCAAAGTCTAACCTTCTATTTTTGGCCAATTGATGATGCAAATTTATGTACACATAAAGACTTGTACTGGAGAAGAAAATAGCAACCGATTCAACTATTCTTGCCTGGAAAATTCCACAGACAGAGAAGCCTCACAAACTATAATACATAGAGTCACAAAGTGTCAGGCATAACTGAGCACACATGCACAGGGACGTGTACATGGATATGCATGACATTGTTATTAATAGTAGCACAAAATGGGAATTGAAAGACGCTTCCTCCTTGGAAGAAAAGTATGACCAACCTAGATAGCATATTGAAAAGCAGAGATATTACTTTGCCAACAAAGGTCCATCTAGTCAAGGCTACAGTTTTTCCAGTGGTCACATATGGATGTGAGAGTTGGACCATGAAGAAAGCTGAGTGCCGAAGAATTGATGCTTTTGAACAGTGGTGTTGGAGAAGACTCTTGAGAATCACTTGGACTGCAAGGAGATCCAACCAGTCCATTCTGAAGGAGATCAGCCATGGGTGTTCTTTGGAAGGAATGATGCTAAAGCTGAAACTCCAGTACTTTGGCCACCTCACGTGAAGAGCTGACTCACTGGAAAAGATTCTGATGCTGGGAGCGATTGAGGGCAGGAGGAGAAGGGAATGACAGAGGATGAGATGTTCGGATGNGCCAATTGATGATGCAAATTTATGTACACATAAAGACTTGTACTGGAGAAGAAAATAGCAACCGATTCAACTATTCTTGCCTGGAAAATTCCACAGACAGAGAAGCCTCACAAACTATAATACATAGAGTCACAAAGTGTCAGGCATAACTGAGCACACATGCACAGGGACGTGTACATGGATATGCATGACATTGTTATTAATAGTAGCACAAAATGGGAATTGAAAGACGCTTCCTCCTTGGAAGAAAAGTATGACCAACCTAGATAGCATATTGAAAAGCAGAGATATTACTTTGCCAACAAAGGTCCATCTAGTCAAGGCTACAGTTTTTCCAGTGGTCACATATGGATGTGAGAGTTGGACCATGAAGAAAGCTGAGTGCCGAAGAATTGATGCTTTTGAACAGTGGTGTTGGAGAAGACTCTTGAGAATCACTTGGACTGCAAGGAGATCCAACCAGTCCATTCTGAAGGAGATCAGCCATGGGTGTTCTTTGGAAGGAATGATGCTAAAGCTGAAACTCCAGTACTTTGGCCACCTCACGTGAAGAGCTGACTCACTGGAAAAGATTCTGATGCTGGGAGGGATTGGGGGCAGTAGAAAAAGGGGACGACAGAAGATGAGATGGCTGGATGGCATCACCGACTCGATGGACATGAGTTTGGGTGAACTCCGGGAGTTGGTGATGAACAGGGAGGCCTGGCGTGCTGCTATTCATGGGGTCACAAAGAGTTGGACACGACTGAGCGACTGAACTGAACTGAACTGAAAATGAGAAAAATCCCATGGTCCAATGATTGTTGAATGAATAAACAAGACTGTGGCATATCCTTAGAATAAAATAATATTTAGTAATAAAGAAGGAATGTAATATGGATACATGCTTCAACATGGATGAATTTCATAAGGATTATATGCAGATGACACCACCCTTATGTCAGAAAATGAAGAGAAACTAAAAAGCCTCTTGATAAAAGAGAAAGAGGAGAGTGAAAAAATTGGCTTAAAGCTCAACATTCGGAAAACTAAGATCATGGCATCTGGTCCCATCATTTCATGGGAAATAGATGGGGAAAGGGTGGAAGCAGTGGCTGACTTTACTTTTTGGGGCTTCAAAATCACTGCAGATGGTGACTGCAGCCATGAAATTAAAAGACGCTTACTCCTTGGAAGGAAAGTTATGACCAACCTAGATAGCATATTCAAAAGCAGAGACATTACTTTGCCAACAAATGTCCGTCTAGTCAAGGCTTTGGTTTTTCCAGTTGTTATGTACGGATGTGAGAGTTGGACCATGAGGAAAGCTAAGCGCTGAAGAATTGATGCTTTTGAACTGTGGTGTTGGAGAAGACTCTTGAGAGTCCCTTGGACTTCAAAGAGATCCAGCCAATCCATCCTAAAGGAGATCAGTCCTGGATGTTCATTGGAAAGATTCATGCTGAGGCTGAAACTCCAATACTTTGGCCACCTGATGTAAAGAGCTGACTCACTGGAAAAGACCTTGAAGCTGGGAGGGATTGGGGCAGGAGGAGAAGGGGATGACAGAGGATGAGATGGCTGGATGGTATCACTGACTCGATGGACATGAGTTTGAGTGAACGCCAGGAGTTGGTGATGGACAGGGAGGCCTGGTGTGCTGTGATTCATGGGGTCGCAAAGAGTTGGATACGACTGAGTGACTGAACTAAACTAAACTGATGATAAGTGAAACAAGCTAGAAAAAAGAATAAATTGTATAATGCTATTTATATAAATCATCCAGCAACAGCAAATTTATAGAGACAAACAGAAGCTGGGTGGTTCCTGGGGCTGGGGAGGGAGCAGAAATCCACTGCAAATGGGCTTGAAGGAATTTTGGGAGAGTCATGGAAATGTTCTAAATTTATATTGTCATGATGTGAGTATAACTCACTAAAACTTATTAACAGTATCATGGAACTGTACATTCATAATGAGTCTTTTTATGGTATGCAAATAATACTTTAATGAAATTATTTTTAGAAGGAAACAGAAAAATCATGGGGTCCGTCCCAGTGATAATCAAGGCAAAACTTTTTAAGGGTAAATGTAAAGTGACAGTGGAAGACAACATTAAAATTACTTTTGCAAATATATTCCAGTAGTCCAGCACTTTTCACCCCTAAGTTATAGAGGTCCGTATGGCTATTGTTAGATGATGTGACCATCTCTGAGAATTCATAACATAAAATATATTTTCTTTCAATACCATGAAAATATATAAAACTGATTCAGCCATAGTTACCTTACTTTGCAATATAATTTTACGATCTTCAGCTTAATGAGCCATAAACCACTTTCTACAGGATTTCAATTGTAATTTAAAAAAAAGTGATGAAAAGAATCATAAGTCAAAAGACAACTGTAGAAATCCACAGGCTCAGAGTCTTCATTTAGGGCCAACACCAGCTCATTGACTTTTCTTGAAAGAAAAACGGCTCCAAGATCAAACTCAGAGCCCCTGACTTCAGCTAATCACCTCAAAAATGTGCCTTTATTCCCAGTGAGCTCAGTAAAGTAATGTGGATGAATCAGAGCACTTGTCTCCACAGGAGGTAAAGGAATTGCATAATTCTCTATCCATATCAACAGTAAAAGTCAAGGATAAAAAGGATAGAAAATCCAAGGCATTATGTCACACTATTTACCAATGACACCGGTTTACCAATAGCAAATTATATATTTATTATGTAAATGGGAAAGAGCTTGCTAAGAGGTATGAAAACTAGACAGGAAACTAAGATTTTATTTGGTTTTGTATTTGAGCAGTCCTAGCTTCCCTGATAGCTCAATTGGCAAAGAATCCACCTGCAATGCAGGAGACCCTGGTTCAATTCCTGGGTTGGGAAGATTTGATGGAGAAGGGAAAGGCTACTCACGCCAGTTTTCTGGCCTGGAGAACTCCATGGACTGTGCAATCAGTCCATGGGGTCGCAAAGAGTCAGACATGACTGAGCTCTCGCTTTCACTTTCAGGCAATAAACACAGTTTGAAAGGGTAGAATCTTGGCTGAATGTTTGGACAGCAAACTAGGTGTTTCTGCAACACCCCTCCCCACTGACCCCACCAACTCTGTCTTCCCAATGAAGGGGCACCAATTTTCATTCCAATATTCGGAGGCACTTTGTAAACTGTAGATTCATAATCACTGCACTTATCATCTGTCTTTGTTAAATAAACAGAGATATTTTGCCATGATTTTATTTTGGCTTCTGGCATCTTTCCAAGGCAAGTCACAGTTTAAAAAATATTTTAATTTTATCAATGTATAGGTGATTTACAATGTTGCGTTAGTTTCATGTACATAGCACAATGATTCAGTTATACATATACATACATTCACTTTTTTTTCAGATTCTTTTTTCCATATTGGTTATTATGGAGTATTGAGTAGAGTTCCCTGTGCTATACAGTAGGTCTTTGTTGGTTATCTGTTTTATATATAGTAGTGTGTGTATGGGAGAAGGCAATGGCTCCCCACTCCAGTACTCTTGCCTGGAAAATCCCATGGGCAGAGGAGCCTGGTAGGCTACAGTCCATGGGGTCGCACAGAGTCGGACACGACTGAACGACTTCACTTTCATTTTTCACTTTCATGTACTGGAGAAGGAAATGGCAACCCACTCCACTGTTCTTGCCTGGAGAATCCCAGGGATGGGGGAGCCTGGTAGGCTGCCGTCTATAGGGTCGCACAGAGTCAGACACGACTGAAGCGACTTAGCAGCAGCAGCAGCAGTGTATGTATGTTCATCATAAGCTCATGGTTTAGCCCTCCCCATATTTCTCCTTTGATTACCATATGTTTATTTCTGATATCTCTAAGTCTGTTTCTGTTTTGTAAATAAATTCATCTGTGATTTTTAAAAATTAAATTCCACATGTAAGTGATGTCATATGATAAGAGAGGTTACATTTGAGGAATATGATCAGACTCTTCTACTCTGCAAATCTCTCAGTCCTACAGACCAGGAAATAATGCTGAACTGTCGCTTGGAGGGAAACACGGGTATCTGCTGGGAGCTTTTTGGAGTCAGGGACCCACTTGCTGTGATCACTATGGAAATGGTAGTGAGGGACCTGCGTTTTACAGATTTTAAGCAAGCATAGGGATATTAGATACTCTGGAAGCAGAAGTGTTTTTCTCATTCCAAATTATATGGAGAAAATTTGGCCCAGTCTGATACTGAGATTATTGCCTTCAATGGAGTATAAATAAGTCTCTCAGATTCAGATTTCTTAACTCCTCTTTTAAAATGGAGCAGGTGAAACTTGTTTATCATTGTCCTTAGTGAATTTCATTACAGGACCATGCTGTCTGTCAGTGGGTGGCCACATGCCACAGCTGACTTCCTCAGTTATCAGAGCCGTCCAGCTGAATGTGCCATCTTCCCTCTCTGCCCCATGTGTGTTATCACTGCCTGACCAGAGCAAAACCCCATGGGCCACTGTAGCCCTGATGTTTACGTTAATCTGGTAGCAGCGGCGTTAAATATGTCTCAGCTAGAGAATTCTCCCTTTCTCCTGGCCTCTCTGCCATCATCCTGACGATGTCACCCAAGAGCATCATTTCTAGAAAGGCAAGTATCACTCTCACATTTTGTAGCCAGCAAAGAAACCCATGCAAGGGACACAGGATGGTGTTATTAGGAATGACTCTTCAAATCACTGGACACAAACTCTGTACAGGGTCATCTCCAGCACCCACAAAGGTCCAGTTGGTTCTTCCAATCAGTTTTGGGTTCAAATATCCTAAGAGAAAGTGGTCTCAGTTTTCAACTTTTAAAAGGGACAATTAGATGACTGATTTTAAATCTCATCAACTAAGAGAACATAATCAGAAAGATGAAGATTTTAAAAAAATGTTTACCCCTTTATTGGAAAGAGAGAAAAAGTCTTTAAAGAAATAAGTACAGCTCTCGCCCCATCTCCAAAATTCTGGAAGATAATGTTTTCAAATTTACTATTTTAAAAAGAGTCTGTGATTTTACTTTTGATGTCCTTGTTGGCCCATTATTTATTTAGGACAGAGTTTTTTTTTTTTTTTTTTTTTAATGTTCAGGTTGTTTGAGACTTTTGGCTTAAGCATTTTTTACTTACTGGCTGTCGACATATTGCCTAGTCTGACTTCCTGGATATGTGGGTCATAGAATGCCTACTTTTTGAATTCAAAAATTGAGTTTGTAGTCAATTTTTGTAAATGATCCATAGACAGTTAAAAAGATGACATATTACCTGTAAGGAACACATAATATAGATTTATTAATTCTAGGCTAGTATTTAAATTATATAAAGTTTCAAGTCCTTATTTTTTATCCAGTTTAACCTGTCAGAGACTGACTGCTGAATTAAACCTTTCCCTACAATCTTATCAAAAAGGTTTTTATTTTATATACTTCTTGATTCATTTTATATATTTTAAATTGCTATATATTCATTGTGAAGATAATTCATTATGAAACAATTCTCTTCTAACATATTCAGTGTCTCTGGCTTTGTCGTTGCTGTTGTTCAGTCACTTAGTCATGTCCAGCTCTGAGACCCCTTGGACTGCAGCAGGCCAGGCTTCCCTGTCCTTCATCTCCCAGAGCTTGCTCAAACTCATGTCCAAGCATCTCGTCCTCTGTCGTCCCCTTCTACTTAATCTGGTATTTATTATTCTACAGCTGTCTTTCTTTTTGTGTGATATAAACCCACTTAGAATGTTTTTTAAAATTCTACCCTTAGTTTTTGAGCTTTTGTAAGAATCATCTGGTAGAATTTATTTTCTAATAGAATCTTAGAATTTTTGTTTTTAAGTTAGTGTTTATATCCTTTGTATTGATCCAAGTGAATCACTAGTTCTTATTCCTGTCACCTTGTTTTATGTTTACTGGTGCCTTTTTCATTTGCTTTGCTTTTATATCCTTTACAAAGAATATAATAAGGAGGACATTGTATTTCAAGTTCTGTTGGTGGTTTTTTAAGTTTTTAAAAATACCTATAAGAGTATCTTTAATTTTCAAAGTTTAAAAATTAAAGAATAAATTTTAATTTCTTGATATGTCACTTACCAATATTAATTACATTAGTGACTGTGCGCTTAGATTATTATATACTTAGAAATACAAGACATCGCGATTTTAAAACATTTTCTAGATTCAATTTGGAAATATTTATTATCATAATTTACATTTAACTCCATAAGTTTATTTGATTTTAAGGCTAATGTGTATCTTTTCATATAATCTTTAATGCCTGAATTCTTGTTACTATTTATTGCTTTTAAATTATTACTTACTGCTTTTTTTGGCATATAATTGGTTTTCCAGTAATTTTTTGGAACAGTTACTTGAGAGATATATTTTGAATATATTTGAATATTCAAAAGTTTTGATCACCATTTCTCATAAAAGGCAACCTAACTGGAACAAAAATTTCCAGGTCACTATTATTTTCCATGAGTCATTTACCCAGTTCTAGGTTGCGGCATGTTGCTTTCTCTCTCTAGGACTCACTTGTTATTCACAAAATGATGATAATAGACCTGTCCCAGTTATTTCACAGAATTTTGCAAGGCTAAAATCAGAAAATGGACATGGAAGTACACTGAAACCATAAAGAGCCTCTGAAATATGAGATGTTATCATTTCTCACTGAGTTTAACCTGAAGTACAATGCTTTATACTTATCTGGTGGGATTAATTTTTTATTTGCTCATCAGTCATTCCTGCTCAGCTCAATAACTTTTTAAGGAAGCACCTTCTTTCACAGATTCACCTGTTAACTACAGCCTTCCTGGTCAAGCCATCTGATGGGTCAAGCCTGGAAGAAGGCCTTTTTACTGTATTTAAAGTACTTTTATTTTTCTTTTAAAATAGTAAAGTGATTCCTGGGCACTGTGAAAAATTTGGAAATAGAGAACAACACAGGAAATAAAATGAAAAGAAAAAAATAGTACTATGCAAATTAAGTCTAAAGCAGTTAACTCCAAAGTAATTCTTAGGTATTTTAATACACAGGAACAACTACATTTTGACTTTTTCTTATATACACATCATCATTTTGTCCTTGAAACTGACATTATACTACAATTTTTTATCAACCGATTTTAATTTTTTATTGCTGTGTATAACAAAGTACACCAATCATCAGTGTGTCATTTGATTAATTTTTCATGAAGTAAACCCATCTGGTGAACCACCATGCAGAACAGAAAGAAGAATATCATCAACCCTTTGGAGATCTCCCACGAACTTCTCCCTGAACTATCAGTTCCCTGCCCTAAACGACCACTTTCCTGACTTCTCTACTACCCTTTAGTTCTGACTATTTTCAAACTTGATGTGAGCAAGTCATGCATTTGGCATTCTTTAAAGTTTGCTTCTCTTGTGCAGCATTGTATTTGTGAGGTTCCTCCATGCTGTTGTTGTTGTTGTTCATTTTTTAATTATATTTCATTGACAACACCACCATTTATTTTTTCTTTCGACTGTGAATGGACTTTTGGTTTATTTCCTGTTGGGGCTATTACAATGTTGTCATGAACTTTTTCATACATGTCTTTTGGAGACAATATGTATTCATCTTAGTTGGCTTTATACTAAGGAGTGGAGTTGCTGGGTCACAGGGTATGTATGTGTTCAGCTTTAGGAGATAATGCCAGGAAAGTTTTCCCAAGATTTGTTACCAGTTTACAGCTGTTAGGAGTGATGTATGAGATTTTCAGTTGCTGCATGTCCTTGTCAACACTTGCTAATTTCTTTTTTAATCTTTTGGTCAAGCCAAGAGGCATGTGAAGTCTAGTTCCCTGACCAGGGATATAACCTGCACCAACCACTTGCAGTGGAAAGATGTAGTCTTAACCTTTGGACCACCAGGGAAGTCCCAACTCTTGGTAATTTTAATCATTATGCTGAGTATGTTAGCATTTCATTGTGGTAATTTGTATTATCATGGCATTAAAAAGGCAGAGCACTTTTAAATATATATATTTATGGCTATTTAGATATTTTCTTTTGTTAAGTTCTTGTTCAAATATTTTGCTTTTTTAAATCTATTTGGAAATATTTTAAAATTTATTGTTAGGAATATTAATATATTTTGGATGGGAGTCATTTGTCAGATATATATTAATGTTTTCATCTATATCTTGACTTGTTTTTTACCCTTTTATAGGTGTCTTTGGATGAATCAGAATTTTAACATTTACAATTTTCAATCATTTCCTTTATTGTTGCAGCTTTTCATGTTATTATAAAAAGCTTTGCTTATTTCAAGTTATAATGTTATACTCCAAGAAAATAATCTGAAAACTTAAAAAAATTTTTTCATTTAGATCTAATTTTTATCTGGGAATAATATTTATTGATTTTTAAACATGGTATGAGGTCATGATTTGTTTGTTTTTCTCTACATTGAAGATATCTTTCTTTTATGCAGTGCTACTTTTATCATAAATTAAATGACCATAAAACTGTGGGTGTGTTTCTATGGTCCCTATTGTGTTCCTGTGACCTATTTCCATACCCCATGGGCTTCCCAGGTGGCACTACCGGTAAAGAATCCACCTGCCAATGTAGAAAGTGTAAGAGACTCTGGTTCTATCCCTGGGTGGGAAAGATGCTCTGGAGGAGGGCATAGCAACCCAGTCTAGTATTCTTGCATGGAGAATCCTATGGACAGAGTAGCCTGGTGGGCTACAGTCCATAGGGTCCCAAGGAGTTAGACACGACTGAAGCAACTTAGCATGCACACAAGCGATGACTATACCTTTATAACGAATCTTGACAGCTTCCACACTAGCTCTTGGAGAATGCCTTAACTATTCTTGGATCTTTAAAAGTCCATGTACAGCTTAGGATTATGTTGTCAATTAGAAATAACAACTGCAGGTTATAGGCAGGCCTGGGCCTCTGGAGGGGCTGTAGCATACCTCCTGAAGCAGGAAGAACCCTTCCCTGCTGCTTTCCAACCATAAATGCTTGGCACACTTTCAAGCACAGAATGCTTATTGGACACCTACTAAGTGTGAGTTCCTGGGTGCAGCCGACTGGGATGAGGGGCTGTTTCTCCCCTGGGAAACGTTCCAGAATTTGTGGATTAATGTACTTATAAACCATAGTCACCTTATTGCTAGGTTTATATATTATGTATCCATGAACATTGAAATTTTCAAAGGATGAGATAAAGAGTAGGAAATAGGAAAAAAGAAATAACAACAGCAATACTAAAAGCCTAGTTGAGATTTTTATTAGGATTGAATTGAATGCATAGTTTAATTTGAAGAAAATCATAGTTTTACCATACACAATCTTCCAATTCACAAATATAATATATCTGTCCATTTGTTTAGGTTTTCTCACTTTTTTTCAATAAAGGTTTTTAGTTTTGGGGGTAGAAATCTTGCATATTTTTTGTTATATGTATTGCTGGTATTTGATGTTTTTATTTGATATTATTATTAATTGTTTTTCAAATATAATTTTCTTATTGTTTTATGTTGATATATAGAAATAAAATTGATTTTTGCATATTGACTTTGTGTCTAGCAATTTTGCTGAATTTGCTTTTTTTTTTAGTATTGGAGTACAGCCAGTTAACAATGTTGTGATAGTTTTAGATGAACATTGAAGGCACTCAGCCATGCATACACCTGTATCCATTCTCCTTCAAGCCCTCTCCCATCCAGGCTGTCACATAACTTTGAGCAGAGTTCCACGTGCCATACAATAGGTCCTTGTTGGCTATCTATTTTAAATATAGCAGTGTGTACATGACCATCCAAAACTCTCTAACTGTCCTTTCCCCCTGGCAATCATAAGTTTGTTTTTTAAGTCTGTGAGTCTCTTTCTGTTTTTTAAATAATCAAAATGTCTATTGACAGAGGAATGGATAAAGATGATGTGGTACTTATATACAGAGGAGTATTACTCAGCCATTAAAAAGAATGAAATAATGCCATTTACAGCAACGTGGATGGACCCAGAGAGCATCATATTGAGTGCAGTAAGTAAGACAGAAAGGAGAAATATCATATGATGTTTCTTATATGTGGAATCTAAAAGGAAATGATACAAATGAACTTACAAAACTGAAGTTACTTTGAATTTACACAATTGATCTATATATGACTTTGAATATATTTTCCTTTTTCATCCTTAAATCCTGTCCTTATTTTTCTGGCCTTTGGCACTCTCTTGGTTCTTCAATACAATATTGAATAGAAGTGCTATTTCTAGGCATTATTGTCTCATTTCTGATCTCAGAGAGATATCAAATCTCACAGTTTAATATGATTTTGATTATTTGGTTTTTTAAAATACTTTAAATCAGATTATTGAAGTTTAGTTTTTCCTAGTTCATTAAAAGTTTTATTATGAATTAGCAATGAATTTTGTCAAATGCTTCATGGGAAAGTTTTAAATTACAGATTCAATTACTTTAGTAGGTATATGACAAATTTTGCTTTCTATTTCTACTTTTGTCAAATTTGCAAAATTGTTTTTTCCCAAAAAAGTGTCTATTACTTCTAAATAGTTAGACTTATTTGCATGAAGTTGTCCATAATATTCTCTGTATATATGTGTATTTATATATGTATGTATCAGAGAAGGCAATGGCACCCCACTCCAGTACTCTTGCCTGGAAAATCCCTTGGGTGGAGGAGCCTGGTAGGCTGCAGTCCATGGGGTCGCGAAGAGTCNTATTTTTCTGGAGTTGAGCTGCATAAGTTGCTTGTATATTTTTGAGATTAGTTGTTTGTCAGTTGCTTCATTTGCTATTGTTTTCTCCCATTCAGAAGGCTGTCTTTTCACCTTACTTATAGTTTCCTTTGTTGTGCAGAAGCTTTTAATTTTAATTAGGTCCCATTTGTTTATTTTTGCCTTTATTTCCAGTATTCTGGGAGGTGGATCATAGAGGATCCTACTGTGATTTATGTCAGAGAGTGTTTTGCCTATGTTCTCCTCTAGGAGTTTTATAGTTTCTAGATCTTTAGATATAGAGAGATCTCTAGATCTCTAGATCTCTAGATCTATAGTTATCTAGATCTTTAATCCATTTTGATAGATTTTATGTGGAGACTTTATGTTTCTCTGTATAGTGTATCATGTCATCTATCAATTGTTCCATTTTACCTCTCCCTTCCAATGGGACTGTATTTCAATTTCTTTTCCTGTCTGATTGCTGCAGCTACTACTTCTAATACCATGTTGAATAGAATGGTGAGAATGGCCATCCTTGTCTTTTCCCCAAATTTAGTGAAGAAGTTTTCTGCTTTTTACCATAGAGTATTATGTTGACAGTGGGTTTGTCATAAATGGCTTTTATTTTGTTGAGACATGTTCCCTCTATATCCACTTTGGTGAGAGTTCTTGTCATGAATGGATGCTGAATTTTATGAAAAGCTGTTTATGAGTCTACTGAGATGACCATGTATTTTTGTCTTTCCTATTGTTAATGGGGTATATCACACTGATTTGTATGTGTTGAACCATCCTTGTGAACCTTGAAATTGTCCAGTTGATCATTCTGTTAGATTCTTTTTATGTACTGTTGCATTCAGTTCGAAACATTTAATAGAGGATATTTGCATTTATATTCATCAAAGATATTGACTTGTCAAATGTGTAGGTATAGTGTCTCTGTGTCTTTTTGGTAATAGAATGACAGTGGCTTCATGGAAATAATTTTGCAGTTTTGCCTATCCATTCCTCTGTTGTGTTCATCTCAGATCTAGTACAAGGCTGTGACTGGGTGTTGGGACACTGTGGTTGTATGAATTCAGGTGACTGTGCTTTCACCTGATCTGGACTGCCTCTGTAGCATACTTTTCTCAGGACCTCTCTGCCCCACATCTCATGCCTAGCTGAACTGGAGTGCCCTCACTGGGAGACAAACCACTGTTCTTCTATGCAATGACAATGTCTATTGCCATTTCACTTGATTCATACCCCCAGGCTTTCTGGGCTGTCTTTGCAGAGCTATATTAGTTCCTCTCCCAGGGCCTGTCTGCCTGAGATTTAGCACTTATCACTGTAAGCTCCTGTGGAACTGCCCTCTGTGCACATTGACAATATCCCCCATTGCCACATCTGCTGACAAAGGCCTCCACAGCTTGCACCCTGGTCAGTTTCGCAGAGCTAGACTGGGTCTCTGCCCAGAACTTGAACAAGGCTGTGGTGTGGAGTGAGCAGGGTCAGTTGTTTCTCCCTTAAAATTGTAAAGTGCAATGAGGCAGCAGCCTCCAGTGCAAAGCTGTTTCTGCCTTGTCAGCAAGCCAACATGTATACACTCTTAGGGAGCTAGGCATCTCTAGCCCATCTATCTCTCTTAGCAGTTTTCCCAGCTGGTAAGGGGGCCCATTTCCTCCACAGGATTGATATGCCCAGACTCTTTACTCCTCAGGGAAAGGGTCTGGCTGTGTTGATTTTCTTCTTATAGATTGCTCCCGGGGCAAAGACCCTGACTTAATGCCTTTTTTCCATCCTACCTGGTTACGTGGAGATCTTTATTGCAGCTTTAGTTGCAAACATTGGTTGACTGGAGTTCTGTCAGTTTCTAGTTAGTTTTTAGGATAATTGTTTCACATGTATGTATATTTTTGATGTGTTTGTGGGGAAATGTGAGTGCTACATCCTCCTACCCTGCCATCTTGATATTCCAATTGAATTTTGTTGTTGTTGTTCAGTTGTTAAGCTGTGTCTGACTCTGCAACCCCACGGACTGTAGCACACCAACCTCCTCTGTCCTGCACTATTTCCTGGAGTTTGCTCAAATTCTTGTCCATTCACTTGGTGATGCTATCTAACCATCCCATCCTCTGCTTCCCCTTCTCCTTTTGCCTTCAATCTTTCCCACCATCAGGGTCTTTTCCAATGAGTTGGCACTTCACATCAAGTAGCCAAAATATTGGAGCTTCAAACACTTTAATTTACTACATTTTAAATCAGAAACAGGATAATGCTAATAATAATGCTTGACTGATTCATTATAAATTTTTGTTTTCTTCTTCAGACTTATGGGGGATTGAGTCTGCTGTTATATCTGTATGACTGCTGCTGCTCAGTCACTTCAGTCATGTCCGACTCTGTGCGACCCCATAAATGGCAGCCCACCAGGCTCCCCATCCCTGGGATTCTCCAGGCAAGAATACTGGAGTGGGTTGCCATTTCCTTCTCTAATGCATGAAAGTGAAAAGTGAAAGTGAAGGTGCTCAGTCATGTCCAACTCTTAGCGACACCATGGGCAGCCTACCAGGCTCCTCCACCCATGGGATTTTCCAGGCAAGAGTACTGGAGTGGGGTGCTGTTGCCTTCTCTGATATCTATGTGAACAAATGTACAAAGACCACAAAACTGTTCTCACAGTCTTTCTCTATATAATTGCTTTTAAGAGTTGTATTTACTACGTATTGCTTAAGATTTTGCTGNGAGTACTGGAGTGGGGTGCTGTTGCCTTCTCTGATATCTATGTGAACAAATGTACAAAGACCACAAAACTGTTCTCACAGTCTTTCTCTATATAATTGCTTTTAAGAGTTGTATTTACTACGTATTGCTTAAGATTTTGATGTGTGGGAAAAAAGCACGGAGATTTCTCAAAAAGTGAAAAATAAAACTACAATACATGATCCAGCAATCTCATTTCTGGGTATTTATCAAAAGAATTGAAATCAGGATCTCAGAGGAACACCTGTAGTCCCAAGCTCATTGCAGCATTATTCACAATAGGCAAGATATGAAAACAACCTAAATGTCCACCTACAAATGAATAAAGAGAAAATAAATCTATATACAATGGAATATAATTCAACTTTAAAAAAGAAGTAAATCCTGTCTTTTGTGACAGCATGAATGGATGGACCTAGAGGACATTATGCAAAGTAATATAAAACAGGCTCACAACAACAAATACTGTATGATCTCACTTGTATCATGGAATCTAAAATGGTCAGATTCATAATAGCAGAGAGTAGAATTGTGGTTGCCAGAGCTGATGAATGGAGGAGGGGGAAACAGGGAGTTGATGTTCAGTTTATTCAAAATTTTTGTTTATGCAAGATAAATAAGTTTTGGAGATCAACTATATGCCATAGTGCCTACATATAACAATATTGCATACTTAATATTTATTGACTATGCCAAAGCCTTTGACTGTGTGGATCACAATAAACTGTGGAAAATTCTGAAAGAGATGAGAATACCAGACCACTTGATCTGCCTCTTGAGAAACCTGTATGCAAGTCAGGAAGCAACAGTTANGACTGAGTGACTTCATTTTCACATTTCACTTTCATGCATTGGAGAAGGAAATGACAACCCACTCCAGTGTTCTTGTCTGGAGAATCCCTGGGACGGGGAAGCCTGGTGGGCTGCCGTCTATGGGGTCGCACAGGGTCAGACACGACTGAAGCGACTTAGCAGCAGCAGCAGCAGCATATGCTTGCATATGTATTCAGATCTATTTACATGTAAATTATAAATAATAAATTCCCCAATTTTAGTATATAGACAATGAGTTTGTCTTGATCCCACTTTCTCATTGTCACATCTTGATTTGAGGTAGCATACCTTAAGATTTTTGTCTGCTTTATTACTGGTATTAATATATTAGCAGTTTTAACTGTCTTGGCATTAAAAAATCATTTGTGTTATTTGAATTTGTTCACCATATTTCCCAAATAACAATATTTTCCAAATAGTAACAGTTATTTGGAAATTATTTTATTCATTTCAGGAATCTTATTTTTAGTGCTTCCTCTTTTCTTGGATTTTTTCAATTGCAAATTATAAATTTCTGACACTTGCACCTTTGAAAATGTCTGTTTTCTTTTTATGTACATTTCTTTTTTCCTATTTAGATATAGATTTGGATCTATATACATGGCTACAACTTTTATTTTTACTATAACAAAATTTTCTTCATTTTATGTGGTAGGAGAGAAATCTGAAAGAAAAAGACATTTTTTCCTTTTGTTGGTCACCTTTGTCTTGGACAATTGTAGATTTTTTTCTCTCTTTTGTTCAACAATCTACCAGAATATGTCTAAATATGATTTCCACTTCATTGATTTTGCTTGGTACTTTAAAAATTATTTCAGCTTTAAATTCAATTTTCTTCACCTTAGCTAAGTTTGTTTTTATTATATTTCTAATACTTGTTTTGTTCTTTTTTTTTCTTAGTGGAATCTCATGAGCACTTGTACCTGTTTTCTGATTACTGTTCAGTGCCCACAGTATCTATTAAGTTCTTTTTGGCATTTTAAATCTCTAATTCCATTTTCTCTGCATTTTCAAAAGATAAATTTATCTTTGCCTCGTTTCTCTGTTAGTGATGCTAGTGCACTGGGGACTTGCTCTTTGCATCTAGTTTTCAATTTTGTCTAAGATGTTGCTTCTGATACTTAGGAAAAGAATGTCTGCCTGTATCCTAGTTCCACTACCTGCTCCTTCCCAGGATAACCTTGTTGCATTAAGAAGCACCTCTTATTAGCTTCCATCAGTTACATTCAATGGCATGTGAAGGTAATACCACTAAGTATTGTAGATCAGAATTGTTGAAATAAGTTCAAAAGAATTGGCTTATATTTCTCTCTTGTTTTATACTTGCTTTTAGCCAAAATCCTATTAGCACATATTTGTGGGGAATTTTCTGATATCTCTTCTTTTTTCCCCTCACAATTTAACATTGTTTTCTCAGGAATATATCTTAATATNCCTTAGCTAAGTTTGTTTTTATTATATTTCTAATACTTGTTTTGTTCTTTTTTTTTCTTAGTGGAATCTCATGAGCACTTGTACCTGTTTTCTGATTACTGTTCAGTGCCCACAGTATCTATTAAGTTCTTTTTGGCATTTTAAATCTCTAATTCCATTTTCTCTGCATTTTCAAAAGATAAATTTATCTTTGCCTCGTTTCTCTGTTAGTGATGCTAGTGCACTGGGGACTTGCTCTTTGCATCTAGTTTTCAATTTTGTCTAAGATGTTGCTTCTGATACTTAGGAAAAGAATGTCTGCCTGTATCCTAGTTCCACTACCTGCTCCTTCCCAGGATAACCTTGTTGCATTAAGAAGCACCTCTTATTAGCTTCCATCAGTTACATTCAATGGCATGTGAAGGTAATACCACTAAGTATTGTAGATCAGAATTGTTGAAATAAGTTCAAAAGAATTGGCTTATATTTCTCTCTTGTTTTATACTTGCTTTTAGCCAAAATCCTATTAGCACATATTTGTGGGGAATTTTCTGATATCTCTTCTTTTTTCCCCTCACAATTTAACATTGTTTTCTCAGGAATATATCTTAATATCTCTCAAAATTCTCTTTCTATATGTAATATGTCTAGCTAAAATTCCTTGAAGTTTGTGCCTTATAGATGGCCTAATTTTTAATTTGTCCGTTTCCATGAATTGTCATGGAATTTCTTCCATATTCCTATCCTCTCCATTCCACTGGTTATTCCAGTCTGAATATGGTGATGATTTGAAGAGAGATTTAATACCTGGGCTCAGTCACTATTTTACCTTGTGATCACAAGAATAATTCTTTTCTTTCTAACTTTTTCTTCCTTTCATAGTGGCAACTTTATCTTATTAATAGTTGCTTTTATTTAACCCCGGGTAGTTCAGTGGTAAAGAATCCACCTGCCAATGTAGGAGACACAGGAGATGTGGATTCGATCCCTGGATCAGGAAGACCCCCTGGAGGAGAAAATGGCAACCCTCTTCAGTATTCCTTCCTGGAGAATCCCATGGACAGAGGAGCCTGGTGGGCTACAGTCCATGGTGTTGCAAAGAGTCAGACACGACTGAGCACGCATAAATACACATTGCTTCCATAGAGTCTCTGAATAATTCTTCAACTTGTTTTTCAGTAGTCANCCTGGAGAATCCCATGGACAGAGGAGCCTGGTGGGCTACAGTCCATGGTGTTGCAAAGAGTCAGACACGACTGAGCACGCATAAACACACATTGCTTCCATAGAGTCTCTGAATAATTCTTCAACTTGTTTTTCAGTAGTCACATTCATTTGACATTATCAATATCCTAAATGAGCACTCCAAATAATTAACTCAAGCTTATTATAAAGTTCAATCTAAGCTTGTTTACCCCACTCCAGTACCCTTGCCTAGAAAATCCCATGGACAGAGAAGCCTGGTAGGCTGCAGTCCATGGGTTCGCTAAGAGTCAGACACGACTGAGTGACTTCATTTTCACTTTTCACTTTCATGCATTGGAGAAGGAAATGGCAACCCACTCCAGNCTCCAGTACCCTTGCCTAGAAAATCCCATGGACAGAGAAGCCTGGTAGGCTGCAGTCCATGGGTTCGCTAAGAGTCAGACACGACTGAGTGACTTCATTTTCACTTTTCACTTTCATGCATTGGAGAAGGAAATGGCAACCCACTCCAGTATTCTTGCCTGGAGAATCTCAGGGACGGGGGAGCCTGCTGGGCTGCCGTCTGTGGGGTCACACAGAGTCGGACACGACTGAAGCGACTTAGCAGCAGTAGCAGCAAGCTTGTTTTATATAGTCCATAAAAATTATATCAGCAATGCTCAGATTCAGAAAAAGTGTTAGTGTTTAAGTGTTAGCTACTCTTTGTGACCCCTTGGACTGTGTAGCCTGCCAGGCTACTCTGTCCATAGAATTCTCCAGGCAAGAATACTGCAGTGGGTTGCATTTCCTCCTCCAAGGGAATCTTTCCAACCCAAGGGATAGTAATATAAGATCCGTGAGATCATCTACAGGGTCTTCGAAACACAGAATTATAAAATTTTAAAGTTAAAGAATGCTGAAAACATTTCAACTCAACTTCCTAATTGTATAGATGAAGAGACTGAGGCTAAGAAAGTACAAGTAACTTACCCAACTACATGAGGCTGCTACTGGAACAGAGACAGAACTAAACTCCACATAGGAGGATACTCATTTTTTGGTTCACCAATTGTATTTTTCTTCCAGAAGTAAAAAGCTCCATCTTTTTAGGAAATTCTTTCAGAGAATTCTCTCTCTAATTTTTCCAACCATGTAGCCCTAATCAGGGCTGAAAACTGTATTGACTTGTTCCCATGCACATAAATATGTGTCAGTGATCAAACTTAGACCACCCAGTCTTCTTCTAGAGAATTTAAAAAATTGACCTAAGGAAAGGGAACAGTTATTCTCTGTTGGCAAAGCTGGGAAGAATAGAACTGCAGAAGACCACATTTCCCTCATTGTATAAAAGTCTCTTGAAAAGAAGCTAGCCAAATTCTTAAAAGGTATCAAACAAAGAAAACAGAGTTAGCAGATCTAGACAGTGTTTGAAAGTCCAGTTCCAGACATCCTGTGGTGACCTAGATTCTATTCTGCCCATGTCTTGGATACTTATGTTTAAGATATGCCCTTTTGGCCTAAGCTGAGTATGATTTTAGCTACTTATGAACTAGAGTCCAAACCAATATCTGTGCCTTTAAGAAAAGGCAGAANAGCCTGGTGGGCTGCCGTCTATGGGGTCGCACAGAGTCGGACACGACTGAAGTGACTCAGCAGTAGCAAGGAGATAAAAACTGGAGTGCATGACTCGCCAAAAATGTGGGAGCTAGTCAATACCCTAGGCTCTGAGTTGACTGCATCATAAAGGCTAAATAGACTAAACTGTCAAAGAGTGTGAAAGTCATCTGCTTACTTCCTGGCAAAAGATAAAGTAAATTCACTGTGGAGAGAGATAGCATTGCACTTCTACAATATTTCAATCACAATTTTTGGCGTTCAATAAAAAATTACCACTCATACAAAGAAACAACAAAGGCACTTCCCTGGTGGTCCAGTGGTTAAGACTCTGCTCTCCCAATTCAGGGAGCCCAGATTTGATCTCTGGTCAGGGAACTAGATCCTGCGTGCTGCAACTATGACCTGGCACAGCCAAAAGAAAAAAAAAGAAAATCCTTGTAAGTGAGGGGTCATCATAAGAAACAGAACAAAAAGAGAACTAGACAATAGATACCTATTTATGGGTGTCTAAGCTATTGAATTTATCAGTCATCCATTTTTCCCTTAATATTTGTGATTGGTATGTCTAACAAAACAGGTTACAAGATGGAAAATTTCACCAAATAATTAGAATCTTTTAAAAGGGATAAAGCAGAATTTTGAGAACTAAAAAGCATACTTACTATAATAAAGCACTCAATATCAGATGGATACAGAACGTTAGCAGATTGGAAAAGAGGACAATAAAAAACATATTAACTAAAGCACAAAGGAAAAAAAATGGGTGGAAATGCCGAAAAGAGCATAATAGCACAATTCTTTTATAACTGATATAAAAAGGCAGAAAAAATAAGTGAAAACATAAAAAATTTTAAGTACATAATTACTTGATGTAAATGGAATGTATGGCAAACAGCTATAGAACAGAATCCACATTCTTTCAAAGTACATTTAATCCAAATTGACTGTATTCTGGGGCATAAAGCAAGACATAGCAGTTTTAAAAGACAGAGGCAGTTAAAAATATGCTTGCTGACCACAGTGAAATTAAATTAGAAATAAATAACAATAAAACAACAATAAAATAAATAAAATATTCCCCAAAGTTTTGAAATTAAGCAGTATACTTCTATACAATCCATGGACCTAAGAAGAAATTAAATGAAAATGAGAGAATATTATGAGCTATATGATGATACAATATGACATATCAAAATTTATAATATGGGGTTAAAACTTATTTGAAGAGAAATTTATGGGTTCATATACAAATAAAAAAAAGGAATGTCTTAAAATCAGGATAAATTGGACTACATTAACATAAAAAATTTCTAATTATTAAAAGCCACCATTAAGATAGTGAAAAGGCAAGCAGGGAAGAGTTGTTTTCTAAGCCTACATCTGACATGGGATTCATATTGAAAATATATTTAGAAATTCCTAAAAGTAAGTAAGAAGAAGGAATACAAACCAGTAGAAAAATGAGCAAAGGACTTTAAAGAGATCTTTCACAACAGAGAATACCCAAGAATATCAGTAAACATATGAAAAGGTAATTTCTTGTCAACAGGGCAATGCAAATGGAAACTACTAGATACCACCACACACCTTAAAAAACTCAACTTAAGAATGCAGACAATATGCTGGCAAGGATGTGCAGTGGTGTCTTGTACATTGCTGAAAGGAAGGTAAACTGACCCAGTTCTTTGGAAAACTATTTGACAGCATCTACTTAAATTGAACATAAGCTGATCCAATGACTCTATTGGATGGGATAAATATGGGATGGACATCAGAAGACAGGCACCCCCAATATTCACAGAAGTGTTGTTTGTAATATCCCTAAACTGGAAACAACTCAAATATCCTTTGACAGCAGAGAATAAAGAAATCATAGTATATTCATACAATGGAATACTATATTGCATCAAGAGTGAACCATTATGGCAACATCAACAATTTGGGATGAAATGCTTAAGTATAATATTGAGTGGTATGAACCAGACACAAGAGAGTACTAGAAGTTCAAAACTAAGCAAAATTAATCAGTTGTGATCAATGCCAGGAAAGAGGTTACCTTAAGAGGAGTTGGGACTGGTGGAGCCAAGGATGGAGACCCCTGGGATGCTGATAATGTTCTTTCTCTTGGCCTTGTGTTCAGTACATGAATGTGTTCATTCTGAAAATACGTAGACCTTCACACTTGTAATTCATATACATTTCATACATATGCTATACTTCAATATCTGTTTACTTTAAAATGTTCCACAAAACTGATTCCTTTTGAAATTTGTGGATCTTGCAGTAGACAATGAAAAAGTAATAAAAAACCAAGAACTTCTCATCTAACCTGCTATTGAATTGTACAGTATTTCAGTGTTTGAAGGAAATTTATAGTTGTTTAATTCAAAATTCTTCCACATATACAAAGCAGTTACATCGGAAATCTGCTACAACTCTGTGAATGTTTGAACCTCTTCCTTCAGAATTTTATTCATGATTAGTCTAAAGGGCATTCAAGATAATGTGCTTTTTAAAAATATCCAAAATACTATATTCTAATTATTTCCTTACTTTGTTAGACTTTAAGTGGCATGGGCTTTTTTCCCCCTCAAAGTATAAAGATTTGTTATCGTAAGGATATTCAATGACCATTATCTTTGGAATTAGCATGTATTCTCCCAAGGGACTTCTCTGAAGGAACGACTTCATTGAGACTCACAAATCCAATTACCTTTCTTTTCTTAAAAACTTATTTTATTGAAGTATAGTTGATTTACAATACTCTGATAATTTCTGCTGTACAGCAAGGTAATTCAGTTATCCATATAAATAAATTCTTTTTCACATTCTTTCGGATATTGGTGTTAGCTGGTAAAGAATTCTCCTGCCAATGCAGGAGACATAAATGGCACAGATTCAATCCCTGGGTTGGGAAGATTCCCTGGAGGAGGAAATGGCAATCCACTCCATTATTCTTGCCTGAGGGACCCCATGGGTAGAGGAGCCTGGTAAGCTACAACCCATGGGGTCACAAAGAGTTGGACACTACTGAGCAACTTAGCACGTTATGCAGTAGGACTCTGTTGTTTATCCATTCTATATAGCGATATAATGGTTTGTATCTGCTAATCCCAAACTCCCAATCCATCCCTTTCCCATCTTCCTTCCCTCTTGGCAATCACAAGTCTGTTCTCTATGTCTGTGAGTTTGTTTTCTGTTTTGTAGATAAGTTTATCTGTGTCATGTTTTAAATTCCACATATAAACAATATCATATGTTATTTGTCCAATTGCCTTTCATAGTCTGAGCACTTGTTAAACGATAGGGATGTAAATTTTTGGTAATGCCTTATTATCAAACACTTTTCTATCTTTACTGTGAACCCATATTTTACTTATATTTCCAGACTATACTGAAAAAAAAAAAAACCAACCAATAATGTCGGGTAGCAATTAGTACTTTTGTTTTCTAGATTCAAGAGTAGTCAGCTTTCAAAGAACCAAGGTAAGGCAAAAACACACATAGGTAATGAGTAGGTATTTCTCAAAGTGCAGTGCAGTCTGTGGACCAGAGGCATCAGCGTCACTGGGGAACTTGTTAAAAATGCAGATTCTTGGGACTTCCCTGGTGGTCCTGTGGCTAAGACTCTGTGCTCTCAATGGAGAAGGCCTAGGTTCAGCCTTGATAAAGAAACCAGATCCCAAGTGCTGTAACTAACACTGGGCTGCAACTAAGACCCAGTGCAGCCAAATAAATAAATATTAAAGCAAAATGCAAATGGTTTGACTCCAATCCAGACCTACTGAGAAAGAAACTCTGTGATGAGCTCAACAATCTGTTTTCACCAGCCTTCTAGGTAATTCTGAAACATATTGAAGAACTACTGGCATTAGGGAAGCACTGGATCAGAAAAAATGCTGTCTTTGGAGTTAGCCTTAGTTCTTGTTTTTTTACTTCATAATTGGATAATCTTGGGCAAGTCCCTTGATTTTGAATGCTGAGTTTTCTCAATAATAAATAGGAAGAATAATCCCTGTAGTTAACTGTTGAATAAAAAGAATGAGATTTGGAAATCTAGTTTTCACTGAAATAATAAGTAAATAATTTTCCTTGGTCCATGAAATATCACAAAAATGGTCCTGATTCCACTTGTCTAGTTATAAAGCACATTTAAAAATATTGCTGCTTTGTGAATTCATGGGAAACTTTCCATGCTGATGAGAGCATTATCATGTGGCAGCTTCTTTTGAATAAAATTCTGCCCAGGACAAATGCACCATGTCCTGGGACTTTGAAGATGACACCGTGGAATAAAAAGCCAAGTGCAATTCTTTGAATAAAATGACTGAATGTGCATCAGAAACATCTTTTATCCCTACTTTTTTTTTGCCTTCTTTCATGCTTTAGTAGATGTAAAACTCAAAGAGTTGCCAAATCTCTCCACTACTCACTTACAAGCCATTCTCTTTTCTAGTAAATGACTCTGCACTTGGAGAACTCCCCACCTGGAAACTGAGAACCAGAGCACATGTCGCACTCTTTCTCACTCTTCCTCTCTTCCTTTTTATATCTGAAAGTAAATATATTCTGTTCCCATTTCACCACAACGTTATAGAACACACTATCCAATATGGCGGACAGAGACATTTTCTAGTTTATTCTGTTCGCTCATCTGTTGTCTCTATTTCAGTGGTAATGATCTGGGAAGGGAAGTCTTAACGAGTAACTTTTACAAGTGACTCAATTTGGTAAGTAAGTAAAGACTGCAGGAAAAGTTGACCAGATATTAGGTTATTTACAAGCATATTGGGTTAGGGTTTTCTTTTTATCTTCATATTCTTTGTATTACACAGGCTCTGGGCCTGAAAACTGTCCTGTAGCCTGTGTAGGCATGACACTGACAAACAATGACCCTCCTTCCACTATCAACCCAGAGGTGTGGTCTACACTGACAGGATTCTATCTCCCTGTTACTTTTGCTCTTCTCTCCCACCCCCCTTTTTTCCCCTCAGGCTCTCTTTAATCCCAATAGAAATGAAGAAAAAAATTAACCTCCCACCGTTTCTGATTTAAAAAGTCATCTTAATTTATTCAAGACTCTTACTCCAAGAGCAAGTGTATATAATATGATGCATTTGGTGCATTTTATTTAATTCATAAAATTGCAATGTTTACATACAAGTTAATTCATGGCAGTGTGCAAATTAAAGGACTTGTCACCAAAATGAAGGCTTTCAATTTAGTCTGAGAGACACCTATTAGTCATTGAATCAAGGAGCCAATCACAGTATACTTCAGTAATATCTTTTATATATTCATCTTCATCAGAGGTTTACATAATTCCCACATTATATATCATTCTCAACACATAAGTACATTATTAACATAGAAACCTGCTCATTTGCAGGTGACTTTTACGTTATTAGAATCTCACTCTCAAAGCATACTGCCATATTGCTTTGCTTTGTAAGATATTAACCATTTCCCCAAACTTAGAGATGGTACAGGTAGCTAATGTATGGATGCTCATCTGAAAGCCCAAAGTCAGGATGCAGTTGGTAACACAGGGCTCATGCCCTTTTACACGTATGGTCATTTCTGTATTTGAAAGTGATGCACTCCAGATGGTACAGGGAATGAGAAAGGCTGGAGATAGAACCTTTGAGTGGTCTGAGAAGATTGAAACCCTGAGAACAGCAGCAGACAGGCAAGATGACACAGTGAGGAAGCACTCTATCAGAGTTAGATTCATTGTGTAGCTTTTCAACTATATTTACAAATAAACCATCTCATCTATATTTGTGCAAATGGCACAGTAGCAGAAGACTGCTGCCTATGCTAGCATACAGACCCACACGCTAGTACAGTAACTCACAAGGGCTGTGGAGAATGACACCGCCTCTTCAGGGGGAGGTCTGGAATCCTATAGGAGCATTTCCAGTTGCCACATTGACTGAAGGGTGGAAGGTGCTCTAGCATTTAGAGCCTAGCTTTGGGGGATGTTAAAAATTCAGCAGCATCCTGAACAGTTCTGCACAGACAAGAATTGTCTTTCCAAAAATGTAAATTGTTCTCTCTTTGGGAAACAGCTATTTTTTTAGTTCATATCAATTGAATGTTCCCATCTCAAGATCTTTGTGTGTCTTCGTTATCATGAGTTGTGAGAATCTGTGAACCATATTTGATATTTCATATCTCTAGATCATCCAGACTTCTTTCCTGACTTCTGGAATCATTATCCAAGCTGTTTACATCTCCATCTGGGTCTGGATATTCCAGAGGACCTAATTCAGCACATCCAAAAATCAAACTCATTCTCTTCTCCCTCAAGACTCTTCATCTCAAATACCTGCTTTATTGCTGAATGCTACTGCTAGGGCAGTCAAATTAAAAACTTGAGGATCATCTTAGATGTCTTCCTCTCCCCACCCTTACATTTAACCAGTCACTAAATTCTGGGATTCTATCTCTTTAGTGTAATTCACTTTGTCCACTATTTTCTTCACATCTGCTCCTACTGCCTTAGTTCAATTTCTTCTCATCTCTCACCTGGACTATTGCATTAGCCTTCTAATGGATCTCTTTGCCTCACTGCATTAATTAGGAATATTTGGTCACAAGTGACAGAAAACTCACCTTAGTGGGCTTATATAACACAGAAGTGAGAAGATTTAGAGCAGCTCAATTCAGGATCTAAAAGATTTATTTAGAGCTTGGCGTCACTTCATTCTCATACTTTACCTTCTTCTCTGTGGTTCTGTCTCAGGCAGGCTCTCAGGTGTGATCCCAAAATGGATTGTGCTGCCAGGTCAGTTTCAGGTCTGTTCTTCTAACAATCTCAGTTCAGAGACAGCCTCTTCCTTAGGTGCTTTGGCAGAAGTCTTGAGATCAGCTCTTCTTGACTCTCACCATGTTGATGCCCCACTGCACCAGGAGAGGAGTCAGATCAGTCTACATGAACCCTGTCAACTGGGCATGGGAAACAGTTGGTTCCTCAAGAAAAATAAAGAGCTTTTTTAGTAGAAGAGAATGCGTGCATGTGTACATTGCTTCAGGTGTTTCTGACTGTCTGCAATCCCATGGACTGTAGCCCGCCAGGGCTGTAGTCCACGGGACTGTAGTCCCGGGATTTACCAGACAAGAACACTGAAGTGGGGTTACCATTTCCTCCTTCAGGGCATCTTCCCAACCCAGGGATCAAATTTGTGTCTGCCTGTGTCTCTTGCATTTCAGGCAGACTCTTTTACCCAGGGAGCCACCTGGAAAGCACCAAGAAAATGTGTACTTGAGTGTAAATGTCCATTAAAACTCTTTCTGTCTCAAACTCTATCCAGGGACCAGATCGATCATTTTCTGCACATTGAATCACACCCTCCTCTTGCTAAACTCCCTCCAAAATTTCCTGTCCTCTACATGGCAAGATCTGGAAAAGCATGAATGACACTCCAAGGTCTCCCCTCTGCCTACTAGGAAAGTTCAGCCTCTCCCCCTTGCTTCCCCCTTTGCCTTGGCTCCAACCACTGACATTCCCCAAACACCTTATACCATGCCCTACTTTGAATTTTCTCAGAAAGTCAAACCCTAGAAAATAGCTATGTCTCCACCTAGAAAATATCTTTGCATTAATTTCTTTCTCCCAACTCCTTTCTCATCTTATTCTGCCTTTGCATTCCCCCAAGCCTACACAGGTTTGTATCAGAGCACCTGTGGCTTAGTCCCATTCTTTTAAAATTAATTAACTAAGTTTTGGTTTTAGTTGCAGTATATGGGATCTTTAGTTGCAGTGCACAGACTCTTCATTGTGGTGGTGGGCTTCTCTCTAGCTGCAGTGGTTGGGTTTAGTTGCCCTGCAGCGTGTGGGATCTTAGTTCCCNTAAAATTAATTAACTAAGTTTTGGTTTTAGTTGCAGTATATGGGATCTTTAGTTGCAGTGCACAGACTCTTCATTGTGGTGGTGGGCTTCTCTCTAGCTGCAGTGGTTGGGTTTAGTTGCCCTGCAGCGTGTGGGATCTTAGTTCCCTGTTGCTGCTGCTGCTGCTAAGTTGCTTCAGTCATGTCCGACTCTGTGCGACCCCATAGACGGCAGCCCACCAGGCTCTGCCACCCCTGGGATTCTCCAGGCAAGAACACTGGAGTGGGTTGCCATTTCCTTCTCCAATGCATGCACACATGCTAAGTCACTTCAGTCGTGTCCGACTCTATGTGACCCTATGGACAGCAGCCCACCAGGCTCCTCTGTCCACAGGATTCTCTAGGCAAGAATACTGGAGTGGGTTGCCATTTCCTTCTTAGTTCCCTGACCAGGGATCAAACCCTAGTCCTCTGCATTGGAAGGCAGATTTTAAAGTTACTGGACCACCAGGGAAGTCCCTCAGTCCTGCTCCAATCCATCTATTTTCCCACCTCAATTGTCAGCTCTTAAGGATAGGGACAATCGTTTATCTTTGTATCTCAAATACCTGACAAGGTGCATGACCAAAGTTGGTAATGATAAATATTTATTGAATGATAATTATAACACAAATAAACTGCTTATCAGTGATAAAGTCAATCAGGATACAAATACAGATTTTTTTGACAGTTGAAAAAATTAAAATGCTTGGGGAAAAAGGAATCAAAAGACGTTCTTAGTGACAGAGGGGGAAGGACTACTTTGAGTGAAACATTATTGTATTATAGCATTATTTTTTGACACATTGCACTAATTCATGAAGCAATCATTATTTTGAGGAGAAAATTAGGCTTTGTAATTTCGTTATAATGGGCTTCCCAGGTGGCTCTGTGGTAAAGAATCTGCTTGCCAATGCAGAAGACACAGGAGATGTGGGCTTGATCTCTGGGTTGAGAAGATCCCCTGGAGTAGGAAATGGAAACCAACTTCAGTATTCTTGCCTGGAGAATTCCACGGACAGAGGAGCCTGGTGGTCTGCAATCTGTGGGATTACAGAGTTGGACAAGACTGATGAAAGTGAAAGAGGAGAGTGAAGAAGTTGGCTTAAAGCTCAACATTCAGAAAACTAAGATCATGGTATCCAGTCCCATCACTTCATGAGAAATAGATGGGGAAACATTGGAAAGAGTGACTGACTTTATTTTTCTCGACTCCAAAATCACTGTGGATGGTGATTGCAACCATGAAATTAAAACACGCTTGGAAGGAAAGTTATGACCAACCTAGATAGCATATTCAAAAGCTGAGACATTACTTTGCAAACAAAGGTCCATCTAGTCAAGGCTATGGTTTTTCCAGTAGTCATGTATGGATGTGAGAGTTGGACTTAAAGAAACCTGAGCACCAAAGAATTGATGCTTTTGAACTATGGTGTTGGAGAAGACTCTTGAGAGTCCCTTGGGCTGCAAGGAGATCCAACCAGTCCATCCTAAAGGAGATCAGTCCTGGATGTTCATTGGAGGGACTGCTGTTGAAGCTGAAAGTCCAATACTTTGGCCACCTGATGCAAAGAGCTGACTCATTGGAAAAGACCCTGATGCTGGGAGAGATTGAAGGCAGGAGGAGAAGGGGACGACAGAGGATGGGATAGCTGGATGGCATCACCAACACAACGGACATGGGTTTTGGTGGACTCCAGGAGTTGATGATGGACAGGGAGGCCTGGCGTGGAGTCGCAAAGAGTTAGACACAACTGAGTGACTGAACGGAACTGAAGTGAGCAACTGAGCATGCACGAGCACACATGTACGATATGGTTCTATCTGTACTTGAGATCTATGTTTATGCCATCATGGAGGGCTGAGAAAGTAGAATGTAGCCAATGAGCAGATTGTAGTGGATGTCAGGTCAGTGAAACTGTGGGTATTGTTTGTCTTGTGTTCTAAATCTAAAATCTTCCCAGAGTGTGCTCTTCAGATGAAAGCAACCATCAAGCACTCGAACTAATGGCCAAGGTCATTATTCTAGCAGGGCAGAGATGCAGCTGTTTCCAATGCCCTAGGCAGGACTTGAAAGAACCCTGTTTGTCTCCCCCCACCCTGGGTTGGGGGAGTGCCCCTCCCCTGCACCACACATCTGCTTTTAACAACCTCCCAAAGAAATTTCCCCCTTGCACAGTGAATGCTAAACAACTCCTTTTCCCCTAGAAATTCAACTCAAAGAACATTTTTCATTAGGACTTCTCTAAGAATTAAAGAAGAACAAAATTTGGGTTTTATCAGAACAATGACAGCTCTAGATAATGGGGATCATGGTTGTGTTTATATATAATTTTGTCCTGAATTGACTGTCTCTAGAGTTCAAATTCTTCTGGAAAGTGCCAAACCTCAGTTTCACCGAGCTGAGCCATCATCTGAGCTAAAAATGGAACTCAGGATTCTTACCTCCTCAGCCAGAACTCCATCTATTAGAACACTGTGCCTCTCAATTGTGTCTTAAATTAGGCACATAAATGAATTCACTCACACTCTCTCTGCCTACCAAGTTTCTGCAAAGGAACTTCTCTGCACTACATAATACAGTTGGGAGAATTTCCTCAGCTCTACAGTGAAACTCCTACAGACTCCGGGAGGGAGTGGGAGAAACTCAGATGGAAAAGCTTAAGTCTCCTTAAGAGAGGCACTGTCCCCTCCACTCCCTCACCCCCATCATCAGTCAGACACAGAACAAAGGAAATCCTCTTCATCTTCAGCCCAATTTCATCAGGGAAGTTACTCTTTTGATGTGAGAAACTGTCAGTCCAACAAGTTAGAAAGATTTCTACCAGCGTGGAAAGGAATATGCTTGGATGGAGCTGTGAGCTGCTCTTTGCCATCAATGGAATTCTAAACAGGGGCTCTGTCTCATTCACCAGCCCCCATTTTCCGCTGCATCAATCTGGAGGTGGGAGGAGAGGCGTTTAAAGCATTAGAGCAAATTGCTTGGCACTGCTCTGACCTGAAAGCTGAAGGAAGCTTGGGGGCAAAGTCCTTTTTATTTTTAATGGGCTCTTGTCTATCTCTTAAATGTGTATTTGTTTTTATTTTTATTTTTTTCCTTTTTGGTCACTTGAAGCTCTAGTGCCTGTGGAGAGGGGGAAAGAGAAAAACACACACACACACACAACAAACCCAAAAGGAGAATATAAATAAATATCATTTGGAATCTTGCATAATATCAACCAATGGCAACAGCAGGTTTTTGACAGGCCTGTGAACTTCCCCAAAACAACATCCTGCCAGCCTGGCTGTGATTCAGGCATGAGTCAACACTGCAAGATGGGCGGTTGCCAGCTCCATTCCCAGCCTGGGGCTGGTGGAGAAGAGAATCGCTCCCCCTAGGGTGGTCGGCCTATTAACATTTAGAATCTGGGCTGGACTGGCCTGTCATTAAAGACACTGGTCCCCCTCGAGCTAGCAACACCACCAGGAAGTCTTTTCTTCTGGAGCTGGAAAGCAATCGACAATGAAGAAAGAAAGATGCCTCTTCATCACCATAAGACCTTTGATATAAAAAAAAGGGGGAGTCAAACACAGGTTTTATAGCTGACACAATTATTAGAGATTGGAGAAAAGCTCTTTTCTCCCCTGCCCTGGGGTCTTGTTATAATGAGGCCCTGGGTCTGCTATCACCTTTTTGTAATCCAAACTGAGGATTGGAGCCTGCTGAACTGGGAGGAGACGTCGTAGGTATCATCAGAGCCCCACATGCTGGGGAAATAATTTCCTGCTGTTATTAAGGAGACTACCTTCCACTGACACTTTTTTCAAAGACTGCCTTTCCCTCTAAAAAGAAGGCTGAACTTCAAAGGGCATTTCTCACCCTGTGCACATGAAGCCACAATCACATGACTCCCCTCAACCGCTCCATCCCCCAGACTGCCACCTTGCCAAGTTAGGGACACTGCCCATCCCTTTCTCAATGCCCAGGGCGTCTATTCTCTGAACCAGGAAAGCACAGCACAGTCGTGATTCTGCAGACGTTGACTCAGCGTGGAGCTATAAAACATGAGATTTGTTGCAAGTAAATATGGAGCCAGGAGTGAGACGCACCAGGGAGAAAACAATGCTCTCTGTCCATTCTGACCCATCATTCTTTTGTGCTAGAGCTGAAGAGTAGCTCACAAAACCAGAATCACAGAGATTTCTTTTTTTCTTCAGGGCAAGTTCTTTGCTCTTTTCCTTCAACCTTTTGACCAGGGAATGAGCTGTATTACTTATAGTGCTTTTGTCAAATTATTCTTTTACAATGGAAAATATAAAGTAATTTGCTATATGCTTATATCCCTTTGAGAATCCAGCAGGGATGGTTTATGTTGTACCATCCTTGGTTTGGCATGATGGCCTTGATTTCTCAGGTTCAGACCTGCTTTTTGGTCTGTCCATAGTAGTGGGGATGGGGAAGGGAAACATGATTAGTTGGCAAGTTTCTTTTTTATTAATTGTTTTTTTACATTGACTTATCCTTGATTTACAATGAGTGTTAGTTTTAGGTGTACAGCAAAGTGACTCAGTTAATATATATATATTAACAGTAAAGGTGAAGAATCTGCCTGCAATGCAAGAGACCCGAGTCTGATCCCTGGGTCAGAAAGATCCCTTGGAGAATGGAATGGCCACTCCAGTATTCTTGCCTGGAGAATCCCATGGACAGAGGAGCCTGGGTGGCTATAGTCCATGGGGTCTCAAAGAGTTGGGGACAACTGAACAACACTTTCCCTTTCATATATATATGTGTGTGTGTGTGTGAAAGTGAAAGTCACTCAGTTGTGTCTGACTCTTTGTAACCCCATGGACTATGCAGTCCTTAGAACTCTCCAGGCCAGAATACTGGAGTGGTTAGCCATTCCCTTCTCCAGGGAATCTTCCCAACCCAGGTATCAAATCTAGGTCTCCTGCATTGCAGGTGGATTCTTTACCATCTGAGCTACCAGGTAAGCCATATATATATTATATAATAATCTCAGGTTATATACAAAATATTAAGTAAAGTTCACTGTGCTATACAATAGGTCCTTGCAGATTATCTATTTTATATAGAGTAGTTGTATATGAACTGAAGAGCCTCTTGATGAAAATGAAAGAGTAGAGTGAAAATGTTGGCTTAAAACTCAATATTCAGAAAACTAAGATCATGGCATCTGGTCCCATCATTTCATGGCAAATAGATGGGGAAACAATGGAAACAGTGAGAAGCTTTATTTTGGGGGGCTCCAAAATTACTGCAGATGGTGACTGCAGCCATGAAATTAAAAGATACTTGCTCCTTGGAAGAAAAGCTATGACCAACCTAGACAACATATTAAAAAGCAGAGATATTACTTTGCCAACAAAGGTCCATCTAGTCAAAGCTATGGTTCTTCCAGTAGTCATGTATGGGTTTGAGAGTTGGACTATGAAGAAAGCTGAGCACCAAAGAATAGATGCTTTTGAACTGTGGTGTTGGAGATGACTCTTGAGAGTCCCTTGGACTGCAAGGAGATCCAACCAGTCAATCCTATTGGAAATCAGTCCTGAATATTTATTGGAAGGACTGATGCTGAAGCTGAAACTCCAATACTTTGGCTACATGATGTGAAGAACTGACCCGTTGGAAAAGATCCTGAAGCTGGAAAGATTGAAGGTGGGAGGAGAAGGGGACAACAGAGGATGAGATGGTTGGATGGCATCAGCGATGCAATGGGCATGAGTTTGAATAGGCCTGTCNCAATACTTTGGCTACATGATGTGAAGAACTGACCCGTTGGAAAAGATCCTGAAGCTGGAAAGATTGAAGGTGGGAGGAGAAGGGGACAACAGAGGATGAGATGGTTGGATGGCATCATCGATGCAATGGGCATGAGTTTGAATAGGCTCTGGGAGTTGGTGATGGTCAGGGAAGCCTGGCGTGCTGCAGTCATGGGGTCTCAAAGATTTGGACACAATTGAATGACTAAACTGAGGTATATACGTTAATCCCAAACTCTTACTTTATCCTTCCCCTCCAGCAAATTTCTCTAAATGGAACATTGAAGCCACACTTAGAAAACTGCAAGCATGCAAATGGAGATTCTCAATACAGAGAAGAGATTTTGGAAATAGGATTCTTCCACATTCCTAATGTTTTCAAAAATATCTCCTCTTGGCTTATACCTTGAATGACACTTGTCTTGTGGGAACACTTTTCCTTTGTGGTAAAGAAATGACTCAAGTGTTAAAAAAAAAAAAGTTCTTGAAAACCTGGAGAGTTTTTGCATCTTGCACTCAGAGAAGATGCAGTTGAAAATGCAAGATTGTGCGGGAGAGCACTGATGGCTGTCAGTGGGTTCTCACAGCAGCTACCCTGCAAGATATGCCCACATTTCTGGTGCCAGCCAGTGTGTGGGTGTGCATGGGCTTTCTCACAAACGCTGGCCCTCCGTTTTTGTTTTTGAAAATTTAGACTTTGGTGTTTACTCTAGTTTCAGACATGATATTTTTCAGGGCTGCACTTGGAATCTGCAGTGGATTTTTCTCTCCTGATCAAAACCCTAACACAACCTTGACCGTGGAAGTTGACCTTGTTTGTTAGCAGCACATAAGCTATGAAGATGGCAAAAAACGAGTTAATGGCAGTGACCCCAAGCTAACACTTCCTGGCTCTCAATAGCACATCTTGTTCCTATGGATGTGTTTATTGACAACTGGACTCTGTCATTTGCAGCCTCCTCTCTTTGTAGCTGCCTGTTCTTCTCCCACTCTTGATGGCTGCAGATCTCTGCTTATCATCCATTTCCACACTGGTTTTGTGTCCCTCTTTGTAAGCCCTGTTCCAAGTAGTTTCCGCAGGGTGTGTAACATTGTCAGCAACTTGTGGATAAGCCGTCTTGCCTGGCTTAGTCATTCTGGACTCCTTTGTTTTGTTTCCTTTTTGATACCCTATTTCACACACATTCTGACTAAGGACTCTTTTCAAAATAAGCAGCTGATATGGGTGTTCTATTGTTCCATGAGGCTGCCAGATTATTATTTTTTAAATGTATTCACCACATGGATTTATCACGTAAACTCCTATTGAAAGCCATTGCCCCCAGGGAAGGATTTGAGCATTTGGGTAATTTCCTGGAATTCTTTTCTCTCCCTTCCAAATGGATGCAGCCATGTTAGAGCAATCCATAAACAATATTGATTGCACAGAAGCACACAACTGCCAATCTCAGGCTCACTCCTAGTCCCCTGCTGCAGACCTTAATCTCTGAGAAGAACCTATTCTTTTTTGTACTGGATGCAAAAGGAACACACTAGATTCATATTTACAGAATTTAAGCTTCAGTGATACTCTACCAATTTTCTTGGTGTCAGCATTGTGTCAGTCTGGGACTAAAAGCTGGAAAATTATTCGACCTGTGAAACACGTGCTTCTCTTCCTAAACCAACAGAGACACACCTGAATACAATAATGTGCATATATGCTGGGTCCCAAATGTAGAATGTGCTGCTCTTTCCCTTGGTTTGATAATCTAACACAGTTGAGCCCATTAATAAGTGAAATTGCTTGGGAAGTTGGTTCATTGCCTAAAATCTGTGCAAAGCAGTACCATTTAAAGATCTTTTTCTTTTCTTTTTAGAGTGTAATCCTTTGAATAAATAATTCAATTTAATACCCTTTATGATCTGTGAGCTTAATTGTCACTGAAAGAAACTTTCTACTGGATTAATGCAGCCCATCTTTGAATGTTTTTCATTGAGTTATCTAGCATTTTTTGATTTTTCCCTCTTGAACTTTATAAAACCCAATAGACCGATTCTGTTCCAAAAGCCACAACCACACATCAGTGTGGTTCACAACTTACTGATGTCTTTGGGAGACAGGGGTCAAGGTTATTATACAAAGTTCATTTAAAAAAAAAACTACACTTGCAGTGATCCTTTAAGAAGCTCTACCTTATAACCCAACCATGCATTTACATTAAATACACATGCTCGGATGGCAACTGCCCTCTAACAAAAGCCCAGCATTTTAAGTGATTGAACATTAATTTGGACAGCAATAAAAATTCTGTAGTTTAACCCCACGACTGGTTAGATTTAGGACAGATGCCGAGTGTTATGCTAGGCTGGTAGCTGAATCTTGGATCAAACACAACTTTGCAATGACTCATACATTTTACTAATTTATAAGTGCAGTCTTCCTTGAAATCCCAATGTAAAGACCAGCATCCTGATCTATGAAAGTCAATATAACCTTGAAGTCAATGAAAATGAGGGTATTGTTCACTGAATAGAGACTCCTTAATCTTATCATGTTTTCCCTCCCATATCTTCTAGCTTATTTTCTTTGAGTTTCACATGAGGAACTATGTGAAGCCAAAAGCATAAATATGACTTCTGGAAGTTTGTGTAGCAATAAACAATAAAACCTTATCTGGACAGATAACAGGAATAAGTTGGACCTTGGATTCGTTTAGAAACAGCATCAGACTATCAAGTGGGCATGTGGGATTTTGCTCTGAGCCTGGTTAGGATTGAGCCGTGTGTAATGGACAATTAGGGGAATATTCTCATCCCTTCTGTCCAGTACAGAAGTCTCTAGTCTTCAGTTGGGCTTCCCTGGTGACTCAGCGGTAAAGAATCTACCTGCAATGAAAGAGACGTGGGAGACGCAGGTTCGATCTCTGAGTCAGGAAGATTCCCTGGAGAAGGAAATGGCAAAACAACCTGGCATTCTTGCTGGAATATCCTATGGATAGAGGAGCCAGGTAGTCTACAGTCCATGGGATCACAAAGAGTCAGATACAACTTAGTGGCTAAACAACAACAGCAAAACAACTAGTCTTTCGTGGCCCATTTTTATCTACCCCCTGCCCTCAGCCCTATCCCATGGCCAGGTCTTACAGTACCCATCTGTCCCATGCCAGAGATGCTGAGCTCAGTTCCCCTTTTATTCATCTTTCTGCCACTAACTTCTAATTTTTTTCATTGTGTCTTTAATAAATAACATGAGAAATAATAATCATTGTTAAAAAATCCTATAAAATGGTTATATATAAAAATGAGCTCACTGTAAAGTTATTTAGTAAAGCAGAATATACAAGGACTACAAAGACCTACTGTATAGCACAAAGAACTATATTCAATATTACGTAATAACTTAGAAGGGAAAAAATCTGAAAAGGAATACATACATGTATATATATATACACACAGTTATTCTCACATTTCAAGCTAAGATATAGCTTGAAATACATCAACATCAAACTAAGGAAATAAACTTTTTAGGACATAAATATTTAAGCACAAATGACAATCTTTTGCTTCTTTTCAAGTGCGGTGTGCTAATTAAAAGGAAGAAGTGAAAGTTTTAAAGGACTATTAACAATTCAACATTCTCATTTGGTGTGGATTATAGATTTCACTTATCTCGGACCTCAAGAGTGAACATTCGATACCTAGAAGGGACTGGACATCATCACTAGTTTTCTCTGACAAAGTAAGTATAGGTGTGTAGGTCTTTGGCTGAACTACCTTGCATATTGTTGTAAAGGAGCATTTTAGTGGCCACACTCAGGTTTTGTGATGGGAACATTCACTAAGTTGTGTCAGAAAGGAGAGATGCTGGGGAGGAGAAAAGAGAATGGAGTGGGAAGAACAGTGGCCGAGATCCCACCTCTATTCCTCAGGAAGTAGGAACCTGGCTGTGTTGGTCCAAGCCTCGCCCAGAACCCTGATCCCACCTGAGCTTTGTCCAGCACTGCAGTGGGGTACGACAACAGCATTGCCTAATGGGATTCACATTGTATAAAATTCTATGAATTAGCGCTAGATATTTGTGTTGTTTTAGTCACTAAGTCATGTCTGACCCTTTTGCAGCCCCATGGACTCTAGCCTTCCAGGCTTCTCCATCCATGGGGTTTTCCAGGCAAGAATACTGGTGTGGGTTGCCATTTCCTTCTCCAGGGGATACTCCTGATCCAGGGATCAAGCCACATCTCGTGAACTGGCAAGTGGGTTCTTTACCACTGAGTCAGCAGGGAAACCTATGTGTATGTGTGATGTATTAGATGACATATGTGTATGTATATAAGTGCCATCTAATTTAATTTTTATGCTGCCTGGTAAAGTTATCACTGCTCTTCTTTTGCAGATAAGATTGCTTATCTGAAAAAATAGGAATCTTTTTAGAAAAAGGAATTTTGTCTGGAAAAGGATGTGGAGATGTCACAAGCTTGTTAGGAGGAATGGGCCATGCTAGAAACAAAATCTCTTGACTAAGTCAGGGGCGCTGGTCACAAATTCATAGCTGCATTTATTAAGAAGCTATCATTTTATTTCCTGATTCTGGAAAATATTTCTACATGCAACTTTGCAAACTCGGGGGTGCTCTGTGCTGTGAAGGCAGAGGTGCCTGTGCCCTGTGTCACATCTTCTGTAACCATCTCTTCATGTAGCCGGGACTGCAGGGATTAGCCACATCTCTGCCACAATGCCTGGGTGCCAGCAGGAGCTTGTTCAGAATATGTTTAAGGGGGCTGACAGCCAAGGGCAACCCATGGGCCACTGGGGCACAGCACATGGATAAATATCACCCCTTCCCATCTCAGGTGGATGATCCTGAGGTGTGCTTTACATGGCCCCCGAGTCGTTCCCCAGTGGGTTTGTATATGTGGAAAATTTCATTTATGAAATTGTTGTTGCTGTTCAGTCATTAAGTCGTGTCTGACTCTTTCAACCCCATGGACTGCAGGATGCCGTGCTCCTCCATTCTCCGCTATATCCTGGAGTATGCTCAAATTCATGTCCATTAAGTCAGTGATGCTATCTAACCAGTCTCCAATCCTCTGCCACCCTCTTTGCCTTTTTCCTTCTTCAGTCTTTCCAAGCATCAGAGTCTTTTCCAATGAGTCAGCTCTTCACATTAGATGGCCAAAATATTGGAGCTTCAGCTTCAGCATCAGTACTTCTTACAAATATTCAGAGTTGATTTCCTTTAGGATTGACTGGTTTGATCTCCTTACAGTCCAAGGGACTCTCAAGAGTCTTCTCCAGCACCACAATTCAAAAGCATCAATTCTTCAGTGCTCAGCCTTATTTATGGTCCAGCTCTTACATCTGTACAGGACATCTGGAAAAACCATAACTTTGACCATGTGAACCTTTGTTTGCAAAATATGTCTAGGTTTGTCATATCTTTCCTTCTAAGGAGCAAGCATCTTTTAATTTCATAACTGCAGTCACTGTCTGCAGTGATTTTAAGCCAAGAAAATAAAACCTGTCACTGTTTCCATTTTTCCTATTTGCCATAAAGTGATGGAACCAGAGGCCATGATCTCAGTTTTTTGAATGTTGAGTTTAAAGGCAGCTTTTTCACTCTCCTCCTTCACCCTCATCAGTAGGCTCTTTAATTACGCTTCAGTTTCTGCTATTGGAGTGATATCATCTGTCTATCTGAGGTTGTTGATATTTCTCCTGCAATCTTGATTCCAGCTTGTGACTCATCTAGCCCAGTATTTCCCATGATGTACTCTGCACAGAAGTTAAGTAAGCAGGGTGACAATACACAGCCTTGTCACACTCCTTTCCCAATTTTGAATCAGTCAGTTGTTTCATGTAAGATTCTAACTGCTGCTTCTTGACCCACATGTAGGTTTCTCAGAAGATAGGTAATGTGGTCTGGTACTCCCATCTATTTAAGAATTTTCCACAGTTTGTTGTGATACACACTGTAAAAGGCTTTAGCATAGTCAACGAAGCAGAGGTAGATATTTTTCTGGAGTTCCCTTGTTTTCTCCATGATCCAGCGAATGTTGGGAATTTGATCTCTGCTTCCTCTGCCTCTTTGAAACCCAGCTTGTATATCTAGTATACATTTTAAAAGTGGTGTCCAAGTCTTTTGTGACCCCATGGACTGTAGCCTACAGTAGCTACTCTGTCCATGGAATTCTCCAGGCAAGGATACTGGAGTGGATTGTCGTTCCCTTCTCTAGGGGGTCTTTCAAACCCAGCGACTGAACCTGGGTCTGTTGCATTACAGGAAGATTCTTTACAGTCTGAACCACCAGGGAAGACTGGTATACATTTAAAATGGTAAACTAAAGAAAAGGTGAAGAAAAAGAAACTAAGGAAGAGTATAGAAAATACTTACGATAAATCGCAGCTTAATAATGCACCTTGGATTGGATTTCCCTCCTTTTCTGTTTTGCTCTTTCAAGTTACCCAGTTGGATTCTAGTTGCAACATCTCCTTTGGGGGTTGCCAAAGACCTTTATATTGATTATATCACTTCTTGGGATGATTGTACTGAAAAGTTTCCTTTAAAATACAATGTAAAATAATTCTTGATCTTTTAATGGGAATTCATAGGTTTCAAACTTCCTATGCATCATCTCATTTTAATCTTTTTAATCAACTCCTCACCACCACATCTTCCCATTTCTATGCCTAACACCTTGGACCAAGATGCCAATTTATCTTGACCCAGATTATTGCAATTGTCTCATAAGTAGCCTTCTTGCTTTTGCCTTTCCTCCTGTTCTAACACTTAACCCTACATCATTTCATTCTCAACACAGCAGTCAGAGTGATTTTGTTTAAATAAAAATCAGAAAATGTCTCCCTTCTATTCAAAACTCTCCAAGGCTCTCCATGTCACTCAGAATAAAAGCTCTTATGAGGGCCTAGAAGCCTTTACTTAGCCAAGTTCCCTGTTTCCTAAGTTGTATCTTCTCTACCCTCCAGTCTTATTTACTCCACTCCAGCTTCACTGGCTTCCTTGTTCTTTCTCTAACAAGCTAGGAATTCTACTGCTTCAGGGCCTTTGCACTGATGGTTTCATCTGCATGGAATGTTCCTCCCCCTGTAACCTCATGGCTCCCTCTTTTCCTTTTTCAGACTTCTCTTGAGATGCACCTTCTCAATAAGGCTTTTCCTGATCAATCTGTTTAAAATTACAGTCCTTCAGCCCTCTCCAGGCACTCACTGTCCCACTCTCTGATTATTTTTTTCCCCTTAATAACAACATCTAACATAATCTTTATTTGTTTATTATATGGTTTATGACATACGCATTCATGTGTGCACACTCAGTCATGTTTGACTCTTTGTGACTTATGGGCTCCTCTGTTCTTGGAATTTTCCAGGCAAGAATACTGGAGTGGGTTGCCATTTCCTTCTCCAGGGGATCTTCTTGGCCCAGGGATGGAATCCACATCTCTTGTGTCTCCTGTATTGGCAGGCTGTTTTTTTTTTTTCCAACTGGCTCGGCCACTGGGGAAACCCAAATAAACTCCATAAGGGCAAGGATGTTTGTTTTTTTTACTTCTATTTCCAATTTTCAGAATAGTGTTGCACACTGCACACTCAGTAAATATTTGAATTAGTGTACAAATGAATGAATAAGCTTTGTGTATTTGGCCCTGTCCCTATTTTACAGCTAACAGTTGAGAGATTCAGAAAGGCTAGAGACTCTACGAAGTTCATACAAATAGTCGGTATTAAAGCCTGTGCTAGTTTTCCTATTCAAATGATGCTTATGGGAGGAAAAAGGAAAGAGTCTCCAAATTTAACAATTTACACTTAGATTTATTAGGATATAAAAATTCTGTAGGAATGACTGATAACTAACTTAAGTACATGAAAAACAAGTGTATTTGAATCTTACATATTTTTATCTTTGTCATGATGGTAAGAAGGCTCAGCACCAAATCTGTGACCCATCTCCAGAAAATGACAGCTGCGTACCTGGCTTCATAATGATTTCTCCTGTCCTCATTTTCTTTTAACCTGATTTCCTCATTTAACTTGTTTTTTATTTTGTTGCATTCTATGAACCACTCCAGTACTCTTGCCTGGAAAATCACATGGACAGAGGAGCCTGGTGGGCTGCAGTTCATGGGGTCGCAAAGAGTCGGACACAACTGAGCAACTTCACTTCACTTCATGAATTTTTGTAAGGCACTGTAAGTCCTCTTTTGGAGTGTGACAGGGTAAACATGACAAGAGAAATAAAAAGCATGTTGTGTTAATGACCCACTGTTAATGACTAATACGATCTGACTACAGGAAAAGACAGCGGTAAGATCTGAATGTAAGTGGGGTCCCTGGGCATGGCTAAGAGTGTCTGATGTCTTCATGATGTCAGCTCAAATAAATTTTGACAAAAATATATGATTTAAGGAATTCAAGTGTGTGCTTTAGTGTTCTAAGAAGCTGACAAATAGATGGATAGATGCTCTTGTCAAGAACTGTGGTGGATCTCAGATTCAACCTACTTGCAAGTTAACAAGTCTCCTTGCCACTGAGTCACAAAATTCCTGATTTCCAAGACATGAGAGAGGAGATTCCTGGGTCAGAGGTGAAGGACAGTTTACTACTCACAGCAACAGCAGCACCCAGATGGTAGGCATTTTACTCTGGGCCATCAGGTTTCATTTTCCGCATGATAATGCTCAGAGTGTCTAACAAGAGTCAAACTGAGAGTCAAATTGGCACACCTACATACCCAGTGGGTTGCAATACAGAATAGGAATCTGAACCTTTTATACAATTATCCCTCAATATCAATGGAGGATTGGTTCCCAGACTCCCTGCAAATGCCAAAATCTGCAGATGCTTGAGACCCTTGCATTCAGCCTTTCATGCTTCCCATTCCACATTGGTGGATACAGAGGATTGGCTGTACTGGGGAGCAAGCATGCCTCCTCATTGCTCTGGAGGGAGACACCATCTCCATTTTCAAAGACTCTTTGCCAGGCAAACATCTTTGAAAAGTTAGCTTGGAACATCTGCAAGCAGTACAGAAACATGCAAGATCCAGAAACATGCAAAATCCATCCAAGGACTTCTCTAGGCAAGAATACTGGAGTGGGTTGCCATTCCCTTCTCCTGAAGATCTTTCTGACCCAGCGTCTTCTGCATTGCAGGTGAATTCTTTACTGTATGAGTCACCAGGGATGCAAAATCTATCTGTCTATCCAAGATAGTCTCCCAGCAGGTATACATTCTAAGCACAGATGGAAACTTCTTAAAAGTCATCTCTCTCCACCTCTTTCTATTTAACATCCTCCACTGGCAGCCAATGACCTCCTTAATCTTCCAGCATGAATTTTAGCCTTCTTTTGGGCGCTTGTGTACACCTGTGGTGGATTCATGTCAATGTATGGCAAAGCCAATAGGGTATTGTAAAGTAAAATAAAGTAAAAAAAAAAAATTGAAAGATTTTTT
>SJYV01050388.1:504785-539327 GCA_006410875.1 Neotragus pygmaeus
TTTTTTTTTTTCCAACTGGCTCGGCCACTGGGGAAACCCAAATAAACTCCATAAGGGCAAGGATGTTTGTTTTTTTTACTTCTATTTCCAATTTTCAGAATAGTGTTGCACACTGCACACTCAGTAAATATTTGAATTAGTGTACAAATGAATGAATAAGCTTTGTGTATTTGGCCCTGTCCCTATTTTACAGCTAACAGTTGAGAGATTCAGAAAGGCTAAGAGACTCTACGAAGTTCATACAAATAGTCGGTATTAAAGCCTTGTGCTAGTTTTCCTATTCAAATGATGCTTATGGGAGGAAAAAGGAAAGAGTCTCCAAATTTAACAATTTACACTTAGATTTATTAGGATATAAAAATTCTGTAGGAATGACTGATAACTAACTTAAGTACATGAAAAACAAGTGTATTTGAATCTTACATATTTTTATCTTTGTCATGATGGTAAGAAGGCTCAGCACCAAATCTGTGACCCATCTCCAGAAAATGACAGCTGCGTACCTGGCTTCATAATGATTTCTCCTGTCCTCATTTTCTTTTAACCTGATTTCCTCATTTAACTTGTTTTTTATTTTGTTGCATTCTATGAACCACTCCAGTACTCTTGCCTGGAAAATCACATGGACAGAGGAGCCTGGTGGGCTGCAGTTCATGGGGTCGCAAAGAGTCGGACACAACTGAGCAACTTCACTTCACTTCATGAATTTTTGTAAGGCACTGTAAGTCCTCTTTTGGAGTGTGACAGGGTAAACATGACAAGAGAAATAAAAAGCATGTTGTGTTAATGACCCACTGTTAATGACTAATACGATCTGACTACAGGAAAAGACAGCGGTAAGATCTGAATGTAAGTGGGGTCCCTGGGCATGGCTAAGAGTGTCTGATGTCTTCATGATGTCAGCTCAAATAAATTTTGACAAAAATATATGATTTAAGGAATTCAAGTGTGTGCTTTAGTGTTCTAAGAAGCTGACAAATAGATGGATAGATGCTCTTGTCAAGAACTGTGGTGGATCTCAGATTCAACCTACTTGCAAGTTAACAAGTCTCCTTGCCACTGAGTCACAAAATTCCTGATTTCCAAGACATGAGAGAGGAGATTCCTGGGTCAGAGGTGAAGGACAGTTTACTACTCACAGCAACAGCAGCACCCAGATGGTAGGCATTTTACTCTGGGCCATCAGGTTTCATTTTCCGCATGATAATGCTCAGAGTGTCTAACAAGAGTCAAACTGAGAGTCAAATTGGCACACCTACATACCCAGTGGGTTGCAATACAGAATAGGAATCTGAACCTTTTATACAATTATCCCTCAATATCAATGGAGGATTGGTTCCCAGACTCCCTGCAAATGCCAAAATCTGCAGATGCTTGAGACCCTTGCATTCAGCCTTTCATGCTTCCCATTCCACATTGGTGGATACAGAGGATTGGCTGTACTGGGGAGCAAGCATGCCTCCTCATTGCTCTGGAGGGAGACACCATCTCCATTTTCAAAGACTCTTTGCCAGGCAAACATCTTTGAAAAGTTAGCTTGGAACATCTGCAAGCAGTACAGAAACATGCAAGATCCAGAAACATGCAAAATCCATCCAAGGACTTCTCTAGGCAAGAATACTGGAGTGGGTTGCCATTCCCTTCTCCTGAAGATCTTTCTGACCCAGCGTCTTCTGCATTGCAGGTGAATTCTTTACTGTATGAGCCACCAGGGATGCAAAATCTATCTGTCTATCCAAGATAGTCTCCCGGCAGGTATACATTCTAAGCACAGATGGAAACTTCTTAAAAGTCATCTCTCTCCATCTCTTTCTATTTAACATCCTCCACTGGCAGCCAATGACCTCCTTAATCTTCCAGCATGAATTTTAGCCTTCTTTTGGGCGCTTGTGTACACCTGTGGTGGATTCATGTCAATGTATGGCAAAGCCAATAGGGTATTGTAAAGTAAAATAAAGTAAAAAAAAAAAATTGAAAGATTTTTTTGGATGTGAACAATTCTTAGTTTTTATCGAATTTGCTTCAACATTGTTTCTATTTTATATTTTGCTTTTTTGGCCACAAGGCATGTGGGATCTTAGTTCCCTAACCAGGGATCAAACCCACACCCTCTGCACTGGAAGGCAAAGTCTTAACCACTGGATGGCCAGGGAAGTCCCTGGTCTTCCTTCCTTTCATTTCTGCTCTTATTCTTTATTTTTGACCAAGAATAAATCAACACTAAACCACTCAACTCCTCCTCATTTTCCTACTTTCACTTCTTTCTACTCAATCTTCATTCAACATCACAAAACCTCGGGGCTGAGGTGGCAAGACCATATTTTCTTTAGTGAGCAGGATAGAAAGACCAAGAATATTCACATTGTAGGATTTTTTGTCCTTGACTAAGGATGTCTTTAGCACTTCTGAGTTACCTTTTCTGCCCTCTGTTCATTCTCTTCCTCCTTTTCCAAGGCTTCAGAGCTGTAGTATTGCTCCCAAGTGGTTATTTAAGTGTTAATAAAGGAGGAAAGGAATCTGAAACTGTTCTCTGGTTGACAGAGTCCTGGTGGAGGGGGCTTGAATTAATGATCATGGCTGAGACGAGATTTTGTCTGACTTTAGCTTAATATGAGCAACAGTGTTACTTGGGTTTACAGGAATTACTCAACCAGGCTTTTACAATTTCTAGGCAATTTTGGATGTTTTTTTGAGAAAAGTACTTTCCCATCATCCTCCTCAATAACTTTAATATCTTCTCCATTTTCTTCAAAAATGGATGGGAATCCCTCTGAATTTCTGACTATTATCCCCTCTCCATCAAACTTTTTCCATCCGCTGCTTTTCTCTTTTTCACCCATAATAGACTTGGCCTCATATGTGACAGAGAAAATAGAAGTCCTCATATTCCTGCCAACAAATTGCCAATCCTACAGGCATTTACTCCATTTTCTTCATTATCTTACCAAAAGTGATCTCTCCACATATGCTCTCAATCCCTTTGTGCCTCCTCACCTCCCACTCTCCCTTCAGCCATTTCTAGTCCTGTCTCAGTTTTCATCATTCCCAAAAATGGCCTTCCTGAGCACTCAATAGTCTAGTCACTCTTTCTTTTTTTAAAGTATAGTTGATTTACAATGTTGTGTTAGTTGCTGGTGTACAAAGTGATTCAGTTATACATATGTATTTTTTCATATGCTTTTCCACTATGGTTTATTACATGATATTGAGTATATGTAGTTCTCTGTGCTATGCAGTAATACTTTGTTGTTTATTTTATATATAACAGTTTATATTATGTTATACAGATTATATATATTATATATAATAATATATATTATTATATGTGAAGTGAAGTGAAGTCGCTCAATCGTGTCCGACTCTTTGCAACCCCGTGGACTGTAGCCCACCAGGCTTCTCCATCCATGGAATTTTCCAGGCATGAGTACTGGAGTGGGTTGCCATNTGTATTACAAAATGCTTATCATTCCTTCTCACAGAAGAAAAAAAAAAATCTATAGCAAAGAAATGGGTACAGCCTAGGTCAGGAGTCAGTGATTATTTCTTATAATAGTGACTATTTCAGGCCTTGAGGGGAATGTACGGTCTCATCTCCACCTCCCCTCCTTATTTCCTCCTCCTCCTCCTTCTCCTTTCCCTTCCTCAACTCTTAGAAATGTAAGAACAACTCTTAGCTTACAGGCTACAGAAATATAGCTAGTGGCTTGCTGACCACTGTCTGCCAACACCTAACCCAGGTGGTAACATATAAAACAATAACAACAGTGGCAATGTGGGATTATAGGATTTCAGTTAGGACAAAAACAGATGTAAGAATTCATCATTCTCACTGTAGCAACAAGAACAAGCTGTATAAACTACAAAATCATAGCTGCTATCATCAGGAAACACACTAGATATAAAACCTAAGTGAAAATAAAAGTCACTCAGTCATGTAACAGTCCATGGAATTCTCCAGGCCAGAATACTGGAGTGGGTAGCCGTTCCCTCCTCTAAGGAGTCTTCCCAACCCAGGGATTGAACCCAGGTCTCCCACATTGCAGGGGGTTTGTTTACCAGCTGAGCCACCAGGGAAGCCCAATAAAACAATAAATCTGTGCAATAATCACCAATTGCAATTAAAGTTTTTAACTGAAAGTCTGATGGGCAACTTGTGCTGGATGGATCAGTCTGATACCATCTGAACCCACTAAGCAACTTCACAGTCATAAGAATAGAGACAAGCAGATATATGAGCTTCCCATGTAATGCAACAGGAAGTATAAAGTCACTGATGACCTACTTTAAATATAAATACATAGACAGAAATAACTTGAATCTTATCAAGCCTTATGAAACTTTAATCTTATCAAGCCTGGAGATCTAACTAAAAATTTACAGTAAACAGAACAGAGAACATGTGTTTAAAACACACACAGGGACACAGGATGCAATCAGTAAAATTCAAAGCTATGGAAAATTCCTCAGAAAGAACAATTCAGTTTTTTCAACAAGTAAATGGGAGGAGCGACCTATAAATTGAGAAACATGAATAAAATGCAATACATGAGTCTTCTTTGGATCATGATTCAAATAAACCAGCTACTATTAAAAAAAGCACGTGAGGTACCAGACACATTTTAACACTGACTCTAAACTTGGTGATATTTGATTATTTTTCTTATTTTCTTCTAGTGCAGTAGTTATGTTTTTTTCTAAATGTGATGTTGTGGTTATGCTTTTAAAAATGATTCTTGTCTTGTAATGATATAGTGGAACATGAAATTGTATGTCTGAGAAATGCTTTATAAAAACCNTCACAGCCTCTTGATAGAAACAGACAAACATAAACAGCCATAAAATGAAGTCACACATGTAACTGAGGGATGTATAAGACGTATAGTTAATATAGAAGATGGAATAAACTGGAATAGGGGATTGTTTAGGCAAAGGTGTGACTGAACCATATTATATTTTCTCATTAAAAACATCCAACACAAATAGTGGTATTCCACACAAGATTGGTTGTTATTTCTCTCAAACTGCTTTGCACCATTAGCCAACACAACTTAATGTCACATGGGGAAATTTCTGAAATAGAGTTTAATTTAGTGTCTTTTTTCTTATTTATTTTTTATTGAAATGTAGTTGATTTACAATGTTAATTCCTGCTGTACAGCAAAGTGATTTGATTATACCTACATAAACATTCTTTTTTAATATTCTTTTCCATAATGGCTTATCATAGGATTTTTTGCTTTTCTTAAATATTTTTAAAATTTACTTATTTTTAATTAGAGGATAATTGCTTTACAATATTGTGTTAGCTTTTTAATGCCTTTTAAACCATCAGTGCACTGCAAGGGGTCAAAGGCAGGTGTGAAATGACCAGGAATGAGCTAACTGTAGCCATCTAGGCAAGAGAAGACGGCCACTTGCACAGGCCACATGGGAAGTCAGGTGGACCAAATGTGGGATTGATTGGGTGTGAAGGTGAGAAAGGGGAAGGAGATGGACGACATCTCTCACAGGCAAAGGAATGGTGCTGACAGCCAATGCAACATGAAGGTCTGGAGAAAGATGGGATGATTTCACCCTCTCCCTGTAGGGGATGCTGAGAGGAGGTGAAACGAGAGGAGTAGAGATCATAAGCGTGCTTTGCATGAGTTTGTTCTGAAGAGCAGCATTTGAGGTACCTTGGAGATACTCCAGAGGAGATGCCATATAGACCATTGGCTACAGGGGCCTGGAACTCAGTGAGCTCCAGGCCAGAGAATCGGCTGCTGAGCTTTCTGTGTTTCAGTGGTGATGGCAACCGCAGTTATGAGAGAAATCAAACGAAAATAATGTAGTGCAGAATAAAGCCTAAGCCCATACTGAGATTGACCTTATCATTTATAACTACATAATGGAAATGCAAAGAGTCCGACACGACGAGTGACTGAACTGAACGGAAACTCAACCTATGAAGAACTCAGAAAGAATTCGAATCCAGTACTTCTGACTGTTAGTATAAGTTCCTTTTCCATTATAATGCAATCGCCTTGTTCAGTCTTTTGACACTTTGTATATTTTCTGTAATGTACACTCTCCCTGTGTGTGTAAGTACTTGTGTATATATACACATGTATTCTATATATGTACACACATATCTGCACACATATGTAAGTCACATGTGACTAGGAAGANATTCTCCAGGCAAGAATACTGGAGTGGGTTGCCATTTCCTTCTCCAATGCATGAAAGTGAAAATTGAAACTGAAGTTGCTCAGTTGTGTCCAACTTTGTGACCCCATGGACTGCAGCCTATCAAACTCCTCCACCCATGGGATTTTCCAGGCAAGAGTACTGAAGTGGGGTGCCATTGCCTTCTCCAGCATTAGCAGATTAGCATCTGCTAATCCCAAACTCCCAATCCTACCCCACTCCCTTTTGGCAACCATAAATCTGGTCTCTACTTCTGTAAGTCTACTTCTGTTGCACAGAAAAGTTCATTTGCGTCATATTTGAGATTCCACATACAAGTGTTATCGTACGGTATTTGTTTGACTTACTTTGCTTAGTATGATAGTCTCTAGTTATATTCATGTCACTGCAAATTGTATTATTCTGTTCTTTCTTACGTCTGAATAATAATATTCCATTGTGTATATATGGACCATATCTTCATCCATTCATCTGTTGATGGACATTTAGGTTGTTTCCATGTCTATTGTAAAAAGTGTAAGCAACTACTCTTGATTGCTGAAGCCAGGAGAACCTTTCCAGTTCTCCCTTCTAGATATCTCTGCCATAACTGATCCATCCCACCATCTATTTCTTATTGAGTCATTTTTTCTTTTGGCTTCTGGAAAATCAGGTACTCCAGGTGTCTTTCTTCTCCCCTAGCAGAAAGCCACTTCTTTTCAATCTTGTTAGGTGGTACTCCATATTTTTCCAAACTTTAAGTGAATTAGATGGCTTGGTCCTGACCTCAAGGAGGAAAGGACTCAGAAACTAGAACTCAGAATGGAACTTCATTCTCCATGTCTGTCTTTTAGTGTATTGGCTTCATTCTTTCCTAGTGAGCATAGGCTTTCTACAGGGAGCCTGGATGCCCACAGCCTACACAGATAGCTTAACAGTCTTAATGAGAGAATAAATAAGGATTCTATCTTTCAAGGTCAAGTTTTTAAAATCTCAGAGGGGGAGAAAAAAATAAATAAAATCTCAGAGAAGATCTCTAAGGCCACATACTTTCTCAGACTGATCCTGTGACTAGAGAAAATGTTCAGCCAAAGGAAACAATACAGATTTTGGTTCCAAAAAGTGGGTGTAGCTGTAATAAACACCAAAAATTTTGTAAGTGATTTTGGAACTGAATAGCAGACACTGAAAAAAAATTGAGGTGCCTGATAGCAAAAAAATACTAAATTGTCTTGAGCTAAGTATTGGTAGAAATACAAACATTAAAGGCACATCTGATGAAGACTCAGCATTTTATTGGAAACTGGAAGAAAGGTGATCCTTGTTATACAGTGGCAGAAGCTTAGCTGAACTGTTACCTACAGTTGAATGGAAAGCAGATCTTGTAAATGACGAACGTAAATGAGAAATAAGTGAGCCCTAGATGCCATTAGAAGTGTTGTTATAACAGAGATATGGAGGGAGATATGGATGCCCACACAGAAAATGAGATGATGTGGCCACAGAAGCAGAGATTGGAGTGATGCAGGCACCAGCTAAATAATGCCAGTAACCACCAGAACTCAGTAATTTGGATGATCATTATGTCTACTACTGTGGGCAAGAATCCCTTAGAAGAAATGGAGTAGCCATCATAGTCAATGAAAGCCTGAAATGCAGTATTTGGATGCAATCTGGAAAGTGATAGAATGATCTCTGTTTGTTTCCAAGGAAAACCATTCAATATCACAGTAGTCTAAGTCTATGCTCTGACCAGTAATGCTGAAGAAGCTGAAGTTGAATGGTTCTACGAAGACCTACAAGACCTTCTAGAGCTAACATCTAAAAAAGATGTCCTTTTCATTATAGGGGGCTGGAATGCAAAAGTAGGAAGTCAAGAAACCTGGAGTAACAAAAATTTGGCCTTGGAGTACAGAATGAAGCATGGCAAAGGCTATTAGAGTTTTGCCAAGAGAACGCACTGGTCATAGCAAACACCCTCTTCCAACAACACAAGAGAAGACTCTGCACATGGACATCACCAGATGGTCAACACCAAAATCAGATTGATTATATTCTTTGCAGCCAAAGATGGAGAAGCTCTATAAAGTCAGCAAAAAAAAAAAAAAAAAGACCAGGAACTGACTGTGGCTCAGATCATGAACTCCTTATTGCCAAATTCAGACTTAAAGACTTAAATTGGAGAAAGTAGGGAAAACCACTAGACCATTCACATATGACCTAAATCAAATCCCTTATGATTAACAGTGGAAGTGACAAATAGATTCAAGGGATTAGATCTGATAAACAGAGTGACTGAAGAACTATGGACAGAGGTTCATGACATTGTACAGGAGACAGGGCTCAAGACCATCCCCAAGAAAAAGAAATGCAAAGCAAAATGGCTATCTGAGGAGGCCTTACAAATAGCTGTGAAAAGAGGAGAAGCTAAAAGCAAAGGAGAAAAGGAAAGATACAAGCATCTGAATGCAGAGTTCCAAAGAATAACAAAGAGAGATAAGAAAGCCTCCCTCAGTGATCAGTGCAAATAAATAGAGGAAAACAATAGAATGGGAAAGACTAGAGATCTCTTCAAGAAAACTCAAGATACCAAGGGAACATTTCATGCAAAGATGGGCTCGATAAAGGACAGAAATTGTATGGACTTAACAGAAGCAGAAGATATTAAGAACGGGTGGCAAGAATACACAGAAGAACTGTACAAAAAAGAGCTTCATGACCAAGATAACCACGATGATGTGATCACTCACCTAGAGCCAGATATCCTGGAATATGAAGTCAAGTGGGCCTTAGGAAGCATCATTATGAACAAAGCTAGTGGAAGTGATGGAATTCCAGTTGAGCTATTTCAAATCCTAAAAGATGATGCTGTAAAGGTGTTGCCCTCAATATGCCAGCAAATTTGGAAAACTCAGCAGTGGCCACAAGACTGGAAAAGATCAGTTTCATCCCAATCCCAAAGAATGACAGTGCCAAAGAATGTTCTATCTACCACACAATTGCACTCATTTCACACACTAGTAAAGTAATGCTCAAAATTATCCAAGCCAGGCTTCAATAATACGTGAACCATGAACTTCCAGACGTTCAAGCTGGATTTAGAAAAAATATAGGAACCCAATCAAATTGCCAACATCCACTGGATCATCAAAAAAGCAAGAGAGTTCCAGAAAAACATCTATTTCTGCTTTATTGAATATGCCAAAGCCTTTGACTGTGGGGCTGACAACAAACTGTGGAAATTCTTCAAGAGATGGGAATACCAGACCACCTGACCTGCCTCTTGAGAAATCTGTCAGGAAGCAACAGTTAGAACTGGACATGGAACAACAAACTGGTTCCAAATAGGGAAAGCAGCACCTCAAGGCTGTATATTGTCACCCTGCTTATTTAATTTATATGCAGAGTACATCATGAGAAACGCTGGATCAGATGAAGCACAAGCTGGAATCAAAATTGCTGGGAGAAATATCAGTAACCTCAGATATGCTGATGACACCACCCTTATGGCAGAAAGCAAAGAAGAACTAAAGAGCCTCTTGATGAAAGCGAAAGAGGAGAGTGAAAAAGTTGGCTTAAAACTCAACATTCAGAATGCTAAGACCATGGCATCTGGTACCATCACTTCAAGGAAAATAGATGGGGAAAGAATGGAAACAGTGACAGACTTTATTTGGGGTGGGGCTCTAAAATCACTGCAGATGGTGACTGCAATCATGAAATTAAAAGATGCTTACTCCTTAGAAGGAAAGTTATGACCAACCTGGACAGCATATTTAAAAGCAGAGACATTTGCCAACAAAGGTCCATCTAGTTAAAGCTATGGTTTTTCCAGTAGTCAGGTATGGATGTGAGAGTTGGACTCTAAAGAAAGCTGAGCACCAAAGAATTGATGCTTTTAAAGTGTGGTGTTGGAGAAAACTCTTGGAGAGTCCCTTGGACTGCAAGGAGATCCAACCAGTCCATCCTAAAGGAAATTATTCCTGAATATTTATTGGAAGGACTGATGCTGAAGCTGAAACTCCAATACTCTGGGCACCTGATGTGAAAAACTGACTCTTTGGAAAAGACCCTGATGCTGGGAAAGATTGAAGGTGGGAGGAGAAGGGGACAACAGAGGATGATAGCATCTAGTGATCCTAGATAGCATCACTGACTCAATGGACATGAATTTGAGTGAACTCAGGCATTGGTGATGAATGGGGAGGCCTGGTGTGCTGCAGTCCATGGGGTTGCAAAGAGTTGGACACGACTGAGTGGCTGAACTGAACTGAACCACCAGAAGCTGAAAGACGCAAGGAATAGATGTTCCCCTAGGATCTCCAGAGGGAGCATTGGTCTGTTAACGTCTTGATTTCGGACTTATGGCCTTTGTAATAGTGAGACAATAAATTTCTGTTGTTTTAAGCCCCTGAGTTGTTGGTAATTTGTTACAGTAGCCACTGGAAATAAATACCACAGGGGAATGGCACAGCCTGGATGACACATTATCCCAGAGGCCAGCAAACCTGAGATGTGATGACAACCAAAATCTCTTGTGGCGTTCAAGAAAAGGAAAATTCTGAAAAGATAACAACAAACAGACAAAAAACAACAAAATAAAGTGAAAACATTTTCTATTCTCCCTTATATACCAAGGTTCACAATAACTACCCTTGGCCATCTTTTATCCTTTTGTCCCTTCTCTCCAGCAGCATTTGATGCTGCCAGAAGCTCCCACTTCTTCAGTGCTCTTCTTTATTTGGTTTCGGTAGCCCTACACCCTCTGGCTTCTTCTCTGTCCCTTGCTGCTGCTACTGCTGCTAAGTTGCTTCAGTCGTGTCCGACTCTGTGCGACCCCATAGACGGCAGCCCACCGGGCTCCCCCATCCCTGGGATTCTCCAGGCAAGAACACTGGAGTGGGTTGCCATTTCCTTCCCCAATGCCTGAAAGTGAAAAGTGAAAGTGAAGTCGCTCAGTCGTGTCCAACTCTTAGCGACCCCATGGACTGCAGCCCTCCAGGCTCCTCCTTCCATGGGATTTTCCAGGCAAGAGTACTGGGGTGGGGTGCCATTGCCTTTCCCATCTCTGTCCCTTAGAGAAGGAAATGGCAACCCACTCCGATATTCTTGCCTGGGAATTCCCATGGATGGAGGGGTTGGCAGGCTACAGTCCATTACGTTGCAAAAGAATCAGACATGACTTGGTGACTAAACAGCAATAACAGACATCCTCTGGCTTCCTCTCTGCCCGTCTTACCACTCTTTTATTCCCAGTCTCTAGTCTATTTCACCCTCTGCCGATCATGCCATCAATTCTGGGGTTCTTCAAGTCCTGTCCTGGGTCTTCGTTTTTTAGTTCCTTTCTTGTTCTATAGACTTTTCCTCAAATTTCCATTTCCTTCCTGGGATTCAGTAAACCTACATAGTCTCCCAAACATACTGTCAACTAAGACTTCTCTGTTGAGCTCTAGATCTGTATTTACAACTGCTTGCTTCATATTTTGACTTGGACATATCATACTCATCAAACTTAGCTAGCCCCATCCTTGGCAGTATTTGGATGAATACAGTTAAATGCCTGAGCATTATTATTTTTGTATATATTCTTTATTAGGTACCACATGGACCTTTTTCAGGTTTACTAACCATTAATATTTTGAGATGTTCATGGAGTCCCTGGAGAAGCACCTTCTAGATACATCTATGTATGGGACACAACTGGGGAAAGTATGTGACTATTGCAGTCATAAGTCACATCTTCAGAGACAGAAAAATCCAGCAAACTTTAGTGATTTTACATTAGCCAGGCTTATTTCTGTCTTGTTGTGCCATACAGACCCTTTGGTCAGCCCCAGTTATCTAACTGCCTAATCAACACCCTTAATTAAATTCTCCATGTTTGCGCCTCTTTATTTAGCATTTCCGGTGACAATGTACCCACTCCAGTACCAGTGTAGTCACAGCTGTCTTAGTAATTCCATTAACTTCTTTGTAAAGTGCCTGTTCTAAAAGTCTGGTAATTGGCTTGATGCTTTTCAGTGGGGTGTGAAGTGCTCAAAAGGCTTAGCCACAAAGTGTCAGGCTGGTCTTACGGAAGGATCCTCAGCAACTCTGATCGACTCCAGACTGTGGTGCTTTTTGACTGATAGGTGCATGGTTGCCTTAACTTGTAACTTAAATACATTGAGAAGGCAGGAAAAGAAGATGAGGAGAATTGTAGGAGAACTCTTGTTTTTTGGGACTCTTTTCAGCTACTCTCACCAACAGAGATTTGTGGAGTAATCACCACTTTAAAAGAAACTCTAGATGACAGAATTATTTTTAATAATAATAATTCTGTTTGTTATGGAGACATTTTCCAAAGGTGAAAAAGTTAGTAGCTGAAAGTTAGTGGGTAGCATATTAAAGAGAACTGGCCTATTTAAATTAATACCTCAAAGTCTTTCTAAATTTTAAGGAAGTGAATCAAATGATGGAAAATTAAATATTTAATTTATTCATGCTAGAGTTAATAGATCATCTTGAAGACAAATGATCCACAACTATTGTGTATGCACATCAATTTTATCCATTTTAGGTTTTAACCATCTCCTGGGGCTCCTTTCTGGTCTAGAATATGCCCTTCCCCCTCACACACTTATAGACACACACACACTTATAACACTTTTACCAAACACCAGAGACTGTGTTCCTATGGCAACTACAGCCCATTTTATTGCAGTTATCTTTATACAAAATCAGTTTTAGGAATCCACTGTAATAAAAAGGGGTGTCTGTTCATACTTGTCCAAGTTAAGCTGTCTAGACCCCATGCAATAGCATGTCTTTGTTATTGGCTGAAACTATATTAAGTGTCAAAAATCATATAAATTTTATAGTTTGATGAATAATTATTGCAGCTTACATGAATCAAAGTCCCTGAGCACAGGAGATCACAGAGACAATTACCTTCCATCACTCTGTGCCCAGCTGCGCCATCTACAGGCTGAAGAGACACCGAATGTGGTCAGAGGCACCTTCCAATGTCATGGGGAGCTTTAGGGGGCTCTTAGCGGGTAAACTGTTCTTTCCATTTCTTACCTCCCTGTGTTCTCAGAGAGATTCCACCTCCTCCCTGAAAGAAGCAGAGGATCTCAGGGATACAAGAAGTCTGTCAGAAATGTTATTGAGTGTATTCCTATAGTTAGAGGAATAACTATGGGGTTGGAGTCAATGGCCCCTGACCCTGTTATTGATTGGCTTTGTGGCCAGGAACAGTTATATCACTTCCAGGGGTTTTAGCTTCTTCAACTACGAAATGAGGGTTTGAGCTAGGTGACCTGTCAAGTCTGATTTGGCTTCTATCATCTGTGACATGATGTTTAATGGGATCAAGAAATGTGAATTAGTAAGACTCCCCCTTGCTGGATGTGAGCAGAAAGGAGAGGGGAGAACAAAATTATAGCCATCTTTACAAGATCCAAGTGGACTTCAAAACCTACAAATATATGTTCCAGTACATTGTAATTTTTGTTATTAAAAGGCAATGGAATCTTCAGTCAAATGAGACAAAACTAAGAGGTTTTGTTTCAGATTGATGGATGTTGATTGTGGTTCTACCTCTGTGACCCTGTTCCCTCGTGGAGTATCTGCATGGCGAGTTTGCGGTAGGAAAACAGTGGGGCTGAAGAGGCTAGATGGGGCCAGAAATTCCACCTGGGAGTCCCAGGAAGAGGGCAGAGTTCTTTCTCCCTTCATCTGGAAAGCCACAGGGAATGGGAAGATAAGCTTACTTGATAGGTAGTGCTCTCTTGTCCCTTAAGGCCCTCGAAATGGCTTTAGACAGTTTGATATTCCTCTCTCTTTAAAAACACGAGTCATTCCTTCTCCCCAGATGCCACTGTACTTCCTGACATATTAAGAGTTATGGATATTTCTCTCACGATCTCGGGCTCTTACGGCCTCGCTGAATCAGTCTGCTCTCCTCTGTCCGGCTGCAAGGTGCTGGCAGAGCAGTTACAACAGCTTGGCTGTGGCTCTAGCATTTGCTTTATGGTTACAGAGGCCATATTTTCCCAAACAAGAGTTAAGAAAACATGGTGTGACAAGTATGAATGTACTCATGAGGAGGGTAAGACAGCATATTAGAAATTAAGGCCGTTCTGGGACACCCGTGATACAAAAGATCAATTTGGCAATTGTTACTCTTTGGAGAAAGGAGAGGACCAGCGAATCTTACAGTTAAATAATCTGCTGTCTTCATATTCACTGAGGTTCTTTAGACCCTCACACCTTGAATCTTTTCCTTGCCTTCCAGATATATACTGAACTACATGTTTTGGAATCAAGTCTGGAGTCAAAGGATTCTCAAGGCTTTTAGTTCCTTCAAGCCCCAGGAGGAAGCATATTCTTTCAAGACAAAATGGATCATTTCCTCTCATTTTTTGTAAGCCTGCCACCCACCCATGCCTTGCTCAACTCAACTCTGAGTGCTTCTGGGATGGAAGCTCCATGAGGGCAGAGAACGTTTATTTAACTGCTGCATTCACGGCATCTAGAACTATGATCAGTACATAAAAGGTGCTCAGTAAACATGTGGAATGAATGAATGAATGATACAATTTGATCAAAGACTGAACTAAATCAAATTCTTTACATAAAACTATGAATATATTAGAAATAAGAGAAATAATTTTGACAAGAGAAATGTGTGATAGGAAGAAAAAAGACAACTCCTATACCTTTCTCATTTGCTTTCAACTTTGGATGAATCTCATTTTCTATATTTAGCAGTGTAGGCAGACCTTGGAGACCTTACAGGTTTGGTTCCAGACCCCTGCAGTAAAGTGAATATCATAATAAACTGAGTCAGGTGAATTTTTGGTTTCCCAGTGCACATAAAAATTACACTTACACTCTACTGTGGCCTACTCAGTGTGCAATAGCATTATTTTAAAATAAATGGACATATCTTAATTACAAATACTTTATTGCTAAAAAATACTAACCATCATCTGAACCTGTAGTAAGTCATAATCTTCTTGCTGTTGGAGGGTTTGAAATATTTTGAGAATTACCGAGTGAGCAAATGATGCTGGGAAAATAGTGCCAATAGACTTGCTCAATACTGTTTCCATAAAACTTCAATTTGTAAAAGAACACAATATCTGTGAAACACAACAAAGTGAGGCATGCCTGTGCTGAGCTGTATTTCTTACCTGAATGACAAACCTCCCAGATGCTTCTTGTTGATTTCTTTGACCTCAACAGCAGTACACAGAAAGGACAAGAGTCTTCTCTAGGTACAATGTGTCAGAGGTAGCTGGCACATGAAAACTGTTTCAATCGGATCTTTAGTCATTGTTTCCTTGTTTGGGACTTTTAATAATAAATGTCTGCACAATTTTGCCTGAAAGACTAAAATAAAACGGTCACTTCTTTAAAATATTTTCTGTCCTATTTTACTTTCCATTAAAAAGTCCAATTCAGTTTCATGTAATAATAACAAAGTTCCATTTATTTAAAATCACCAGAACTCCACTGTTATTTCAGTAATGTTATTCACAAAAAAGTCTTACTACTCCAGAGCAACAATTTTATGTTTTCTAAATGAAAAAAAAAGTAAAACTGCAATAAAATTGATTTGTTTGAAATTTCTAATAATTGGGACAAGGAACTGGGCTAAAGTTTATTTTTACAATTCTATGAAGAAAGGACTTGTTAAGCCACCTAGGATAGCCAAAATTTTAATTAGGTAGAAGGATAGTTACCCAGCAAACTAGATGGACATTAATGTAAATAAATATGCAAACAACACAGTCTTTCATATACACTAAAGCAGCTTTCCAAGGAACTCTAGGTAACATTATCTATTTTAAATTATTATAAGATTACCTTACGTGTATATAGTTCTTTGTTGTACAGTTTACTGAACAACTGCCTCTAATACATTTAATTATCACAGCTACCCTGTGAGCTAGGCATTATGCCCATACATCTCTATATTCATAGCATCTTTTCCAGGTAGACATAATGAAAGTCAGTGGATTGATGAGATACACAATAATTAGACTGGAGAACAAAATGGCAACCCACTTCAGTATTCTTGCCTGGGAAATTCCAAGGAAAGAGGAGTCTGGTGGGCCGGTCAGGCTCCATGGGCTACAGTCCATGGAGATGCAAAGAAGCATGAGCATACACACAATAATTAAGTCTAAAATAAAGTCTATTTCTTTTATAACAAAATTTTATTTATTTGTTTTTGGCTGCACTATGTCTTCATTGCTGCACGTGGGCTTTCTTTAATTGCAGTGAACAGGGGCTATTCTTTATTGCAGTGTGCAGGCTTCTCATTGTGGTAGGCTTCTCTCATTCAGGCGCGTGGGCTCCAGGGTGCAGAGGCTTCAGTAGCTGCAGCACTCAGCAGCTGCAGTGCCCAGGCTCTAGAGCACAGGCTCAATAGTTGCGCTACATGGGCTTAGTTGCTCTGAGGCATGTGGGATCTTCCTGGAGCCAGCGAATTCTTTACCACTGAGCCTCATGTATTTCTAATATAAAAGTTTACGCTAAAGCTTATAATCCCTGTTGACTCTAATACAGAAGAAAACACAAATTATCTGAATGATGTGTGTGTGTGTGTGTGTGTGTGTGTGTGTGTGTGTTTGCACAGAATATTTCTGGAAGGATCCATAAAGCCAGTACTGATTGCTTCTGGGAAGAGGAACTGAGTGGCAGTGGGGTGTGAGAAGGAGGCTTTTCATTTTCATTATAAGTTGTGTATCCTTTTAATCTTGTTGAGTTACTTATTACAACAAAAAATAATATAAAATATTCCTCCCCCTCAAAACTCCCGAATTCACTGAACGTATTCAATCTAATTGGTCCTCATGGGTGGAAATGGGGCAACTGAAAAAGAGGATTCTCATTCCCCCGTGTATTTTCCTTCCCTTTAGTTAGCTTAGGGGCCATCTGTAATGGTAGCTCAAAGTATGATTTCGGTATGTATTTCCAATTCGTTTCCTGAAGGGTGGTTCCAATGTATCCAGCCACCAGCAAAAGATTGAGCAAATCCTTTCTCCTGTACTCCATAGACTGATCTTTTTATTTCTTTTACATTATTACATTATTTGGAGATTAAATTACTGTGCAATACTCAGGGACGTGCCGTTTCTGTTTGGAGTTTGGTACTAATTTATCTGGACACAGACTGGAGTTTGTACAACCTGGTGGCCAACGGGCATCTCTGTGTGAAATCCCTGCTCATGGCCAGGCTCCACACAGTCTTTCTGTTCATCTTAGGATTTTGTTGTTTTGGAACCTGCAGAATACTAATTGTCCCCACGTAGTATTCATAATGAAGAGCTGAATTACTCTGCATGACAGACAAAATCAACTTGGCCTCTGAAGGCAGCCTCATCAACATGGCATGAATTTCTCATCCACTGTTGGATTGCTTGAAACATTCAATTCTGCACAAAAACTTGGCGAACAATGAAAGTCCAATGGTGTCTGAAAAATGGTTCAGTCCCAAGAGCTGTCAAGATGCTGTTGTCAAAGCTCCCAGGGAGTCAGTTCTTTGCTGGCTTGTGTTACCCAGCGTGTCGATCCTACCGCAGTGGGGTGTGGTAGAGATCCCAAGTTGTGTATCCTTTTCATCTTGTTGAGTTGCTTATTACAACAAAAAATAATATAAAATATACCTCCACCTCAAAACTCCTGAATTCACTAAACATATTCAATCTGATTGGTCATCATGGGTGGAAATGGGGCCACTGAAAAAGAGGATTCTCATTCCCCCGTGTACTTTCCTTCCCTCCAGTTAGCTCAGGGGCCATCTGTAATGCTAGCCCAAAGTATGATTTCATTACATATTAGAATCAGACCCATATGCTTTGTGTTTCAACTCTACATTTAACTAGCCATGGAAGCCTGGGGACTTGCTTTCTCTGAACCTCAATTTCCTCATCTCTAAAATGGTTACTTGGAGAAGGCAAAGGCACCCCACTCCAGTACTCTTGCCTGGAAAATCCCATGGATGGAGGAGCCTGTGAGGGTGCAGTCCATGGGGTTGCTGAGGGNTCTCTGAACCTCAATTTCCTCATCTCTAAAATGGTTACTTGGAGAAGGCAAAGGCACCCCACTCCAGTACTCTTGCCTGGAAAATCCCATGGATGGAGGAGCCTGTGAGGGTGCAGTCCATGGGGTTGCTGAGGGTCGGACACGACTGAGCGACTTCACTTTCATTTTTCACTTTCATTCATTGGAGAAGGAAATGGCAACCCACTCCAATGTTCTTGCCTGGAGAATCCCAGGGACTGGGGAGCCTGGTGGGCTACCGTCTATGGGGTCTCACAGAGTTGGACACGACTGAAGTGACTTAGCAGCAAAATGGTTACTATAATAGGTATTCTGCACTGTTGTGCTGAGGATTCAGTGAGGTGTGAGACATATGTGCCAAGCACTTGTCTTATGGAAAGCACTCATCTCTTATTTAAATAATGTGCATTAGCTAGATTAGCCAAATTAACATTTTTAAAGCACTTGGAACAGTGTCTGGTTCATAATAAATTTTCAGTGAATGCCACTCATCATTCTTTTTGCTTTTTGAAACTTCAGGAGATAGTTTCACTGAACTGAAGGCATGCCCCCTTTTACTGGAGTATATGATTTACAGTGTGCTACTTTCAGGTGTACAGTAAAGTGAATCAGTTCAGTTCAGTCGCTCAGTCATGTCTGACTCTTTGAGACCCCATGTTATACCCACAGTAGAGTTCCCTGTGCTATACTGTAGGTCTTTATCAGTTATCTATTTTATATATAGTAGTGTGTATATGTCAATTCCAATTTCCAAATTTATCCCTCCTCTCTCCTGTCCTCCCAGAAGCCATACATTTTTTTCCTACATCTGTGACTCTCTTCTGTTTTGTAAATAAGTTCACTTGTACCTTTTCTTTAGAGTATATATATAAGCAAGAACCATATTATATTTGTCTTTCTCTGCTGATTTTCTTCATGCATTATGGCAATCTCTTGGTATCCATGTTGCTACAAGTGGCATTTTTCATTCTTTTTTTATGGCTGAGTAGTATTCCATGTAATGGTACATTCCTGAGTATGTATGTACCACCCGAATGCATTCTTTACGAGTCAATCAAGTAATGTCTGTATTGAAGTTCTTCTACCTGTGATAGAAAGTAAAATTCTACCTTCCTGACTGTGAGGAAGCCAAAAAGTACAGTGCCTTCTTCAGGTAATGTACTGTTCAGTTGAAGAGATAAGATACAGACATAAAATAAATTATCCAATGAAAAAATGTCTGAAGGAGAAAGGGAATAGTATAGATCATAGAGGTTATGGAGACTCAAAAGCAGAGAAGAGAAGAGATAGAGAGATAGTCGGGCTGGGGGGTAAGAGAGATATTAAATGAGATTATGACCTCATTTAGCCTTTATCACCTCCTCACAGACCTTATCTCTAAATACAGTCACATTGGAGATTAGGGTTTCAATGTAATGAATGTTAGCGGTGGGAAGGAGACACAATTTAATCCACAGAATCCTCTCTCCCTTCTTTCTCTCCCTGCTGTTAGAGGCACAGAAGATGATGACTGTCTACATTCCATAAAGAGAGCCTTTATTAAAAATTGACCATACTGGGAGGAAGGGAAGGGGGGGGGGGGTTCAGGAGGCAGGGGACACATGTATACTTGAGGCTGATTCATGTTGATGTATGACAAAAACCATCACAATATTGTAAAGTAAATGTTCTCCAATTAAAATAAATAAATAAATTTGTTTAAAAAGAAAGAAATTGACCATATTGGCATCTTGTCCTTGGGCTTCTAGCTTCCAAAACTGTGAAAACTAAATTCATTCTGCTTAATCCACCCAATCTTTGCTTTTCTATTATAGCACCCTGAGCAGACTAAGGCAGAGGGGGAGAGATAAAGAGAGGTCATGTTTCTGCAAGGCCAGAGCAGAGCACCTGCCCTTTGAAAGACCTTGAAGGAAAGAGCAGAGAGATAAAGAGAGGACCAGGAAGAAGGCATGTTCTGGAGCTTTGAGTGAATAGGGAAGTAAAGGTGGTCACATAACTTAGGACCAACTTAGGAAGGGCTGTGAACTCCTTCAACAGCGAAGAGACACCAAGGGTGGTAGTATCTCAGGCAAAATAAAATTTAGCTTGGACTGTTTCTCCTTAACCAGCTGGCTGTCCTTAGAAGTTTTCAGTCTGATACATTATTCCAAGTGAATCTCTACAGATAATGAGAATCAGGCCATCTGAGGACGAACGAAATAAGGAACTGTAGGCATGACCCTGACCAGTGAACTCTGAAGTACACTGAAATTACTAAGTAGGTAATCATACACTCATCCATTGCTCACTCTACAGAGACTGCCAAAGGGCAAAAGTTCCTGTGTTCAACCAGGATTTCAAAAAATTTTACAGTGTAACGAGAAAACTTAGAGACAATTTAGTTAAAATCCACCCAATAGAAACATTTCCTTTGCTATTTCCAAGGGAAAGTGCCATTCATTCAGTCTCTATCTAGACACTTTTTGAATGCAATTTTAGGACAGCAATCTCTCTTCTCAGATATGAGACTTTTTTTTTTTGCTTTGGGGAGCAATAACCATACCATTATTCATTAAGTGGTAGTTACTATATGGCAGTTGCTGTGCTGAGTGCTTTTCTTGTTTTATCTCATTTAAACATTTTGTTTTCTCTTGAAAGCTCATTGCTCTTGTGCTCCCCATTTTGCAAATGTGGCAAGTGAGGCTTAGAGAGGTCAAGTACGTTGCCCAAAGTCACATTCCTGGGAAGCAGTAGAGTCAAAATTTGTACCCAAGTGGTCCACCCTCTCAGCTTGAGCTCTTAGCCAGATTTCATCTTGCACTGATTCACATGAGTGATGCTCAATCATTTCTCTGTCCATTCTACAGGCACTCTCAGGGATCGAGGGTGGCCAGGGTGAATGTGGGGAAGTAGTTTTAAAAGGCCATCCTCATCTTTGGGGTTTTCTTTTAGGTCCTTTTCTCTTCTGGGATCTGTGGTCACCCACCTACCAAATGTTTACCACCCATTCAGATATGTTAGGCAACTTCTGGGAAGGAAAATCTAATTTTAAAAGAAGTTCACCAATACGGTTCAAATATATGATTATTTTTCAGATTAAAAAACAACAACTGTGAAAACAAATCTCTGAATATGAACCAGTATGGCTTTCATAAAGTAACCTACTTTCTTGCTATTAATATTTTGGGTTGTGAAATCAATAGCAACATTGTTTCTTATTTCACCTTGCCCTTGGAAGCAGACTTTTGTACTTTTGGACATCATAGACTCCCTTGAGATTCATTCCTTCACTTTCAAGAAGGTAACCTCTAAATTATAGCAATTACTCATGTTGCATCTGAAGTTTCATCACCTACATTTAAAGATCATCTCTTCTGTGTAACTCAAGATTTTCTGTTGAATAAAGGGGGACATTTATTTAGCTCGCAGCTTGAAACACTGTTAAGATTGTCGTCAGGACAGGCCGTGGCTTTCTATTGTTCAAACTCAATAAACTCAATTGCTTCAGAGTTCCGGAGTCAAAGAATTTAGTTAGAGCTCTGTGAGATAAGAGTGCATGTGGGCCTGGTAGGACCCAGTCAGCCTCTATTTGTTCTGCACTGCTGACCTTCACCTCCACCTCATCAGTCAGCTAATAAAAACGTGACAGAGGCCAAAAGAAAGAGCCCAGATAAGGGAGCACCACTCCTGGGAGCAGTGCAAAGTTCAAAGCCTCCACACAGAAGGACAATAGAGTCATCTTCATAGATAAAAGGCAGCAGGTGGACATTTTAGTTACTCCTTGGAATTTTGCTTCAGGTATTCTGTGCATCTTAATTTCCGGAGCTATTATCTGTAAAACACTGTTTGCAAAACTCTATTTTCTATGTTTAATTTTTAAGATTAGTTATGCATTTTAGTTTTTATTATGTTTTTATTAAACCTTATTAAGTTTTTATTAAGTTTAGTTTTTATTATGTGTGGCACAGAATGAAGTATTGCATACCTAGCATTGCTCAGCAAACAATAGTAATGAATACGACTAAGACATAACATAATCGTAAGGCTGTGTCATATGTTCCATTCTCAATTATGTATTTCACCATTTTCTTCTTAAAAACAAGAAATTATGGTAACCTTTGGTCAACTATTAATCTTATATTTTTTTTCTTGACAAACTGCACATTGTACATCACATCTGATTTTTCTGTGTCTATTTTCCCCAATGAAGCTTCCCTGATTTTTATTGACAATCTGCCTTGGCTACTAATTCTCCCATATTGTGAGGTTTAAACCTATGCTTTGAATGATAAGTCATCTATTTGCAATATTAATTAGTATAATTTCAATGACATAGAAGCTACTTAGGAATATGTTAAACATCTGTGGGCATAAGCATATGTTCTGAATAATTTCACTCATCGCTAAAAGACACTCAGCGTGGAGGTGTCCCCACCATCCTGGCAATTAATGCATGGCTTTCTTTACTTTGTATTCTCCCAAGTCCAGAAATCAAAAGCAGATGCTTCTGCTTCTAGAAGTTTCTTTGGTATCCTCTATGGCTTCCCTGGCGGCACAGATAGTAAAGAATCTGCCTGCAATGCAGGAGACCTGGGTTCAATCCCTGGATTGGGAAGATCCCCTGGAGAAGGGAATGGCAACCCACTCCAGTATTCTTGCTTGAAAAATCCCATGGACAGAGGAGCCTGATAGGCTACAGTCCACAGGAGNGCAATGCAGGAGACCTGGGTTCAATCCCTGGATTGGGAAGATCCCCTGGAGAAGGGAATGGCAACCCACTCCAGTATTCTTGCTTGAAAAATCCCATGGACAGAGGAGCCTGATAGGCTACAGTCCACAGGAGCACAAAGAGTCAAAGACGACTGAGCAACTAATACTTATATACTTTCAGGTTATTTAATATAGGTTATTTTTTGATTTGTGGTACTTTGTTGTTCAATTACTAAGTTATGTCCATTTCTTTTCGGTCCCATGAATTGCAGCACTTGAGCTTCCCTGTCCTTATCTCCCGGAGGTTGCTCAAATTCATGTCCATTGAGTCGCTGATACTATCTAACCATCTCATCCTCTGCCATCCCCTCCTTTTGCCTTCAATCTTTCCCAGCCTCTGAGTCTTTTCCAATGAGTCGTCTCTTTGCGTCAGGTGGCCAAAGTATTGGAGCTTCAGCTTCAGCATCAGTCCCCTTCCAATGAATATTCAGAGTTGATTTCCTTTAGGATTGACTGGTTTGCTCTCCTTGCAGTCCAAGGGACTCTCAAGAGTCTTCACCAGTGCTACAATTCAAAAGCATCAATTATTCACTGCTCAGACTACTTTATAGTTCAACTCTCAAATCTGTACATGAATACTGGAAGTTTCCAGCCATTTATTATTTCATCATATCTCATATCATATCTCAGCTACATTAATTTACTTCTTAATTCCAGGGACATTAATCAGGCTTGGTTTTTATGATTATAATGTATCATTTTCACAGTTGTTCTGCATCAGGAAGGCTTTTGTTTGCCCTGAATTAATAAAGTCTGGCCTTTGTGACGTGTAATCTTAAATCCTAAACTTCAACTTTCCCCACTCCCACCAACATGGATGAATATCTTTATACCCTCAGTGCAAAGACTTTCCATTACGTTATTTCTATGGACATATTTGAAAGAAAGCCTGTTTCGCATTGAATTACCTCCTAAAATGAAACTCAAATCTTCTCTCATGGAGTATAGAATAAGTCTGTCTGTTTGTGTTCTTGTGTGAAGGAATTAGACTTGGTAGCCTTTCTTTCTAGATCCAGAATATTCCTCTGGTGTTTTGGTCAATAGTTGAAACTCTTGATCAAGTGAAAGAATCTAAATTTGACCTACTGTCACAAAAAGCATTGAAAGGGGTTGATTCTTAAATCTTGCCCAGGGCTGGTCCCATTGCATTGTTTTCTTAAAAATGAATAATTTAAAACTGGTGTACATGTTAGACAATAGGGCTTTTGTCTCCCCAGAAAGGAAGGATGTTGTTCTAAACATCTAAAAGAGGTGATAACAGTCACATGAGAAATGTTTTCTCTAAGCATTTTCCCTAAAGGAAGGGTTTGATTTTTTTTCTCAGGCTTTAGAATCTATTCATCTTTCTTTTCTCTTTCCTTCTCTTCAGTATAAATATTAAAAACAAAACAACAAATGTCAAACAGTGAAACATTTTATAGACAAGATTTTTGAAACTGATAATATTAGTTATTAGTATCAGTAATAAGATAAAATTATTAATGTTCAGATAACTTGAAAATACTCACAAGTCCTTTCTACTTTAACATTATCATTGATATTATTGATATTTCCTAGTCTGTATCACATGGGAATACATATTTTGATACAGAATTGTTTTTACATTTGTAGAATTATGTTTCTGAAATTTTTTCTCATTGGCAAAACTTCTGCTGGCAAAATCTCAGTCTCAGAGGAGACTCTAAGGGATTAGGAGAAATCAATAAATTCTTCTGAACACATATCCTTAAGAACCATGTTGAATAAAAGTTCTAGAAGATTTCTAGAAGTTGCTGTGCTATCTATTGCAGGATAACAAATTACTCCAAAACTTACTGGTTTAAAACAACAAATATTTATTATCTCACAGTTATTATCTCATAGGTCCCTCTGTGGGTCATGGATTCAGGAGCAGCTTAGCTGGGTGGCTCCAGCTAAGGATCTTCAGACATAAGAAGGCTTTATTGGGTCTGGAGGTTTGCTTTTAAGTTCACTCACATGGCTTGTAGCAGGGGGCCTCAGCTTCTCACACAAGCTTCTCAACAGGACTGTTTTACCTCACAAAATGGTAGTTGTGTTCCCCAGATCAAAGAATCTGAAGAAGAGCAAGGAGAAAGTGAGATGCCTTTGACGTCCCTATCTTGGAGGTCATATACCTTCGCTTCTGCCTCCTTTTAGGTTTCAGAGGCAAGTTACTAAGTACAACCCACACTCAATAGGAATGGGGATTGGTTTCACCTTTCCAGTGAAGGAATATTAAAGAATTTGGGGACATCTTTTAAAACCATCAGAGTTTCCAATACAAATGAGATTTGTTGACTTTAAGAACGTAATCTGGTGGGTTCTTATTTACCACAGTGATCCAAGAAGTATTTGTGAACACTACCACACTCTAAGGCAGATTTTCCCCTTGAGTTATAAATAAAGTAAATGAAACTATAAATAAATGATATATCTTTAGCATTAAAAAAAGCCTTTTATCAGCTTAAAATTTAATTAATATCTTTTGCACTTGCTTTCCTTTTGTTTACTTTTTTTAAGCTTTAATAAAATGCTTGTGTAACTGCCAGGAATTTCAACACATTGTTCAGATACTTAAGGGTATATATTTGAGGGGTGGGGACTGTGTGTGATGTTGCCATGTGCCCTCACACTGAGGTGGAGCAAAGAGACCTTTTTATCTGTCCTACTGCTTTGACCCACTGATGTGGTCTAGAAGGGTCTGACTCTTGTTGCTATAGCCTTTATTTATGGCAACGGAAATCATTAAATTGTTTAAGGGGTATGAATTAAAACTTTGCTACAGAAATATAAAATCACATTATTCTAATACTATGCCTGGCTAAATTGCAGTTGAAGAATGGCGTTTTGTTTTTTTCTGTCTAAGATTATTTTGCAAAGAAACTTTTCATGTATCTTTAGCTTAACGTTCATCACTTTAATGGCTCCATAATGGTCCCGTGAGATGATATGCCATAGATTATATAACCATTCCCTAACCGTTAGCTATTTGTATTTCTCATTTTTCCTTCCACTTTCATAAATAATGATGCTATAAACATCTCTGTACAAAGAGTTGTTTTTACATCATTTCAATCTTTTCCTCAGGGCAAAGTTCCCCAAACTGGATTACTTAGTCAAAATGCATGCACTGTTTTTAAAAAAACGTTTTATTATGGAAAATTCCAAACAAATCCAAAAGTGGAAAAGATAATATAATAAACTTGATGAGCTTATCTTCCTGCTTCAACAATTGTCACCTGATGGCCATTCTTGATCATCTATATGCACACTCACTTTTTTAAACTGAATTATTTCAAAGCAAATTCCATACAGCTATCATTTCAGATATGGTAATACTTTGGACTCAATACTGATGGTCTTATTGTCTTCCAGAAATTCAAGTGAATTTTCAGTCCTAAAGCTCAAATATGACATGACAACAAAAGAATAAAACATAAAAGAAAAAATGACAAATTGGACTTCATTAAAATTAATTAAATTAAAATTAAAAATTTTGCTCTGGGAAAGATTTTGTTAAGAGGATGAAAAGACAAAAATACATACCATGAGAAAATATTTGCAAATTATAACTGTGACAAAGGTTAGGTAGATAACTCTGTATCTATCTCTCTATCTATCCTCAAAAGTCAACAGTTTAAAAAGCCCTAACAATTCAATTAGAAAATGAGCAAAAGGCATAAGGTGACATTTTGCTGAAGAAGATATATAGATGGCAAATAAGTACATGGTAAGATGTTTAACATCACTAGTTATCACTTCTGCTCAGTTCAGTTGCTCAGTCGTGTCTGACTCTACTATCCAATGGACTGCAGCACTTCAGGCCTTCCTGTCCATCACCAACTCTCGGAGTTTACTCAGACTCATGTCCATTGAGTCGGTGATGCTATCAAACCACCTCGTCCTCTGTTGTCCCCTTCTTCTCCAGCCTTCAATCTTTTCCAGCATCAAGGTCTTTTCCAATGAGTCAGTTCTTCGCATCAGGTGGCCAAATTATTGGAGTTTTAGCTTCAGCATCAGTTCTTCCAATGAATATTCAGGACTGATTTCCTTTAGGATGGACTGGTTGAATCTTCTCACAGTCCAAGGGACTCTCAAGAGTCTTCTCCAACACTACAGTTCAAAAGTATCAATTNGAGTTTTAGCTTCAGCATCAGTTCTTCCAATGAATATTCAGGACTGATTTCCTTTAGGATGGACTGGTTGAATCTTCTCACAGTCCAAGGGACTCTCAAGAGTCTTCTCCAACACTACAGTTCAAAAGTATCAATTCTTCAGCACTCAGCTTTCTTTATAGTTCAACTCTCACATTTATACATGACTACTGGAAAAAACATAGTTTTGACTAGATGGACGTTTGTTGGCAAAGTAATGTCTCTGTCTTTTAATATGCTGTCTAGGTTGGTTATAACTTTTCTTCCAAAGAGCAAGTGTCTTTTAATTTCATGGCTGCGGTCACTATCTGCAGTGATTTTGGAGCCCCCCCAAAATAAATGCTGTCACTGTTTCCACCATTTCCTCATCTATTTGCCATTAAGTGATGGGGCCAGATGGCATGATCTTCGTTTTTTGAATGTTGAGTTTTAAGCCGACTTTTTCACTCTCTCACTTTTACCAAGAGGCTCTTTAGTTCTTCTCTGCTTTCTGCCATAAAGGTGGTGTTATTTGCATATCTGAGGTTATNTGGCATGATCTTCGTTTTTTGAATGTTGAGTTTTAAGCCGACTTTTTCACTCTCTCACTTTTACCAAGAGGCTCTTTAGTTCTTCTCTGCTTTCTGCCATAAAGGTGGTGTTATTTGCATATCTGAGGTTATTAATATTTCTCCTGGCAATCTTGATTCCAACTTGTGCTTCATCCAGCCCAGCGTTTCTCATGATGTACTCTGCATATAAATTAAATAAGCAGGGTGACAATATACAGCCTTGACATACTCCTTTTCCTATGTGGAACCAGTCTGTTGTTCCATGTCCAGTTCTAACTGTTGCTTCCTGACCTGCATACAGATTTCTCAGGAGGCAGGTCAGGTGGTCTGGTATTCCCATCTCTTTCAGAATTTTCCACAACTTGTGGAAAAATAGCTATTGGAGCAATGCAAATTGAGATCATGGTGATCTATCATTACATACCTAATAGAAGAGATAGAATAAAAAATAATGACAATATCAAATACTTTTGAGGATGTGGAGACACTAGATTTCTTACACACTGCTGTTGGGAAAGCAAAATGCATGCAGCCATTTAGAAAAATAGTAGTCCAGTTTTTAAAGAAAACTAAATATATGCTTATCATGCCACTCAACAATCACATCTCTGAGCATTTATCTCAAGGAAATTAAAACTTAAGTCCATACCAAAATCTGTGCATGAACATTCATAACAGTTTTATTTGTATAAGCTAAAAGATTGGAAAACAATCCAAATATTTTTCACTGGTTGAATGGTTAAACATACTGTGGTATATCCATACCATTCAATATCACTCAGCAATAAAAAAGAATAAACTGTTGATACTGGAAACAATTTGGAAGGACCTCAAGGCCATTATGGGCTTCCCTGACAGCTCAGTGGGTAAAGAAGCTGCCTGTAAAACAGGAGACACAGGAGATGTGGGTTCAATCTCTGGGTTGGGAAGATCCCATGGAGGAGAAAAATGGCAACCCTCTCCAGTATTCTTGCCAGAAAAGTCCCATGGACAGAAGGGTCTGGAGGGTTACAGTCCAAAGGGTCACAAAGAGCTAGACACAGCTGAGTGACCTTGCAAGCATGCAAGGCCGTTATGCAGCATGATGAACATCCAATTTCAAAAGATCATATACTGTAAAATTCCATTTATATAACATTTCTGAAGCAACAAAAAGTGTACCATGTGGGAGTTTTTTGTGGTGCTGGGATAGTTTTGTATCTAGATAGCTATAGTGGCTACAGTTTTATCACATTTACACTTGTGCTAAAACTGCATAGAATATATTATACACACATATTTCACCAGTGTCAACTTTCTGGCTTATACGATAGTTACATAAGATGTTACCATTGGGGAAAACTGGGAAAAGGTAACTGGGACCTCTCTATACACTCTCTTTTCCATCGCTTCTATAATTATTTTCAAAGTTAAAAATTCAAAAGTGGATTTCTATTTTTGAGTTTGTATGAGTGAAATTGGAGTCGCCAGGGTTGAGATCCTGTTCTCACCATGGAGAAATCTACATAAGAATCATCTCTTTAGAATTTCTAAAGACTTTTTGAAACAGCGCATCCTATGGTAGAAGTTGGAAAACATTGTTTTTTAGTGAGCTGACTTGATCAACGCTCTGCATGCCTATTGGATCTTCTTACTAAGACGAGGTCCTTTCAGGACATTTTCTGAGTAATATACATTTTCACCAGGGTCTTGAATTTTCTGTGTTCAAAAATTCATGAACTCTTTTCACATGATCTTCCTCCTCTGTCCCCCACGTTGCTGAATATACTCTGAAGCATCTAAATCAGAGACATTGGTGTCACCCTGCCCAGTTGATCCCACCCTACCCTCTTAATGTCTCTTGAATCTATCATCCTGTCCCAGCCCATTGTCACTGCTTAGTTCAAACCATTTTCATGTCATACCTGGTCTGTTTCAGTAACCTCTCAACTATTCTTCCCTTCAATTTCAAAGCTTTCTCTCTGCACTTCCTCAGTCTATTCCTATATATTCATTCAGGAGTTTTCTAAAGCACACATCCGTTTACAATACTTTCTTATTGAGAGAGCTTCAGTGGTTTCTCACTGCTGACAGAACAAATACTTCCCTGAATTGGTCAATCTCTGGCCTCATTTCTTTTCTCTTGCTAAGAAGCACCCATCTTCAGCCAGACTCTTGAACAAGCAGTTCCTCTAGACCAGACTTTCCAGGACTCTTAGCCTGTTCTTGCTTTACAAGTCCCCCTGCCTGGAATGCTCTCACTCCCTGCCCTCCTGTAGAATATCTACTCATCTTTCAAGATTCAGAGAGTTACCTCCTACATGGAGTTTTTGCTGACTCCCCCCAGTACATGTGGCTTCTCCCTTATTTGTGCTAACTCGGCACCCTATGGAATCAGCTACTAACTTATTTGCATGACTTGAGTTGACATGTTTCTCCCTCTACTGAACTGAGTTTTCTGAGAAGAGGACCAAAGTCAGATTCATTTTGAATCTTCAACACCCAGTACAATGACAAGGGCGTTGTAAGAACCAAACAGCCACAGTTTACATGTTGCTCAAAGTCCTTTGCACACATTCTCATTTAATTCTCACAACTCCCTGAGATAGGCTCTAATCTCCCTTCCCCCCAACTTTATGGGGAAATGTTACTTAAATTATAATTAAATGCACTGAAATGCACTTGGCAAATATTTATTGAATGAAACATGAGAAATGGATGAATGCCCAACTACTCAGTCCTCTTCCTGGGAATAAGACCCTGAAATATCCCTCTGAATTTAGTTCACTGCAGGAAGGCCGCCAGCCCCATATGTTATTCTGGCATAAACTGTTGCATTTCATGTTCTGGAGAAGGTTTCCGTTATTCTAGTTCATCTTCTGATTCCAAAGCACACTCCAGACATATGCCTGTAATGTGCTACCAAACAATTTTCCCATAAAGAACCCTGATCTTGGAGCTTAGTTGACTAGTGATATATTGATTTCCTGGGGTGAGGAGTTCTGAATGCAGAGTTCTAAAGCCAAAGTCAGAGATAAATTATATAGATCTTATACATAGTTAAAAAATCTGCTTTGTTTTTCATATAGTGCCTTCATAAACAATTCTTCCTATGACTCCATTGTTTTTAAATGGACTCGAGTCCAATACTTGGCACACGTTATGATGCTCAAAGAGCCCTACACAGTGTAAAGACATGGGTTTGGAATTAAAAAAAAAACAACCTTGAGTTTTGAACCCTAGTTCTTCCACTAACTCAGCAAATGACTTTGAATGAATGTTAATTTTAACATTTAAATAATTTCAACATATATTTACTGTGTCCACAGCTGGCTAACCCGGGGCCAGGCATTGTATAAGTGGGGGCTTTATGTCAATAGGAAAGGACTATCGTAGGGTTCTCATAGACAGTGCCTGTTGAAACACAGCCGGCACTCAATACCAAAGATTTTGGAGTTTTTCTTTTGTACGTGGGAAGGACCAAAAAATGACTATCTCCTAATAGAAAATAACTCAGATTCTACCTTAAATCAATTCTTAGTTTGCACATTTAAAAGTATGAAACCAAAGATTACCAGTGTGTGTTAGTTTCTCAGTTGTGTTAGACGTTGTGACTCCATGGACTGTAGCCCATCAGACTCTTCTGTCTGTGGAATTCTCCAGGCAAGAATACTGGAGTGGTTAGTCATTCCCTTCTCAATGGGATCTTCCCTACCCAGGAATCAAATCCAGGTCTCCTGCATTGCAGGTGGATTCTTTACCATCTGAGTCATCAGGCACGTCCAAAGATTACAAGAAAAACACTCAAAAACAGTACTCTAAACTTGTATGTGGAAACATGCAAATGGCACCTGAAGAGCTTGAAAATTAGTAAGTGATTTTTGAATTTGTATCCTTTTTCAATAGTTCTTTTGGGCTACTGGTTGTGAAAAAACATTACAAGTAAGTCTCAGGACAAACTAATAAAAAGCAAAAAATAACATTGCTTTTGTATATATTTGTATAGTGCTTTCTGCATGAGAACCATGAAACTATAAGAAAAAATGGAGAAATGACACAGCAATCTGAGGAATGCCACTGAGTTTATGCCGTGTTTCAGACATTCTTTTTCTTCACGATGCCAGTCCATTGTTTAATGCTCCTCTATGTCCCTCTGCCCAGAATGGGGTAGCTGTTGTTTTCTCACCTTGTTGCTGTTGGTTGCTAACTGTCACGTTCCGTTTGGAGAAAAGACTGAACTCTACCTCAGCACATATCTTCACTACATGTTTCTAATGTCTGGGGAATTTTCAATATTAATAACTGTTAATTAGTTTTAAACATCTCACGCCTCTAAGGAGGTTCTGAAGTTTACCTACACGAACAGTCATTGCAGAACTTGATTACTTACTGCTTTCAACTGCAGCAAGAAAATGATTTTCCATTAAAGCAGCATCACTTTCTTTGCCCCCTCTCTCAAAACACAAGCACACACAAAGCCAAGAAAGTGGAATTAATTTTACTGTCTTCTGGCAGTACACACAAAGCTCATTTATCCTTTATTTATTTAAACGAAGTAGCAAAAAACACCCCTTCATCTCATGCCTTTGTTTCACTTATAGAAGGTGTTAATTGCACAGTTTTTTTAAAAAGATGTTATTAATATTATTTACATTGACTGTATATTACCCTGGAATATTCATCTAAAGTTACAATACCACACATTGGCTTTCTTAAGCTGTTGGTTTAGTGTTATATTAGTTCTTATCACAACAGTGCCCCTGTATCATATAAAAAACATATTTTCTAAAATGCTCTGATAATGACGGCATGAGAGCACGAAAAATAATACTCTTAACCTGGCAATTCATCACCCAAAAAACAATTTTCCCAGATGATATATTGCCAAGATTCACACTGCTGGTTGTGCATAAGGAAGAGACCACGTATTGTTCTGCAACCACAGTCTAGTATTATTAAACAATAAAAAGACAGATGTACAAACAGCTTTTGGATTGAGTATAATTATTTAAATTATTTGCAGCATCCTTAAATAGCTTCTCTCAAAACTTATTTCCATTTGAGAATTTGTGGCACCGTGATCTTTCCCCAAACTCTTTTTGTATTGCTTCTTGTCAAAAATTAATTTGAGTCAATCCCAGTTTTTCAGCTTTACATTCATTGCAATCCAATGAGTCCACAGAAAGTCTACTCAGTAACACACAAGGTTGTAAACCAGTACTCTTCAAGACACTCGTAAATCTATCCTTCACATTAAAATACTATGGACTAACAGACTTGCAGAACAATCACAGTCACATCAAGAATGTTGCTGTCTGCAGCCACTCACAACCAGACCTAGATGTAGGCAGGACGCTCATCAGATCTGCCTGAATAATGGCTGAGTTTTCACACATAGGATTAGGTAATGTTCTTCAATAAAATAAATTTATGTTTGATATTTTTTCATCCCCCCCAAACATAAAAGCTGTAAACAGCCACAACCCTTTGAAATGGAATGGCCTTCTGTGACCCTCAGGCTGAAATTTAAGAGTGTTCTGCCACTGACTCATTCCCATTCCCATGGAAACAGTCACCAGGAATGATTCTGCTGTCATTATTTTCAAGCATTTACCCTGGTCCCAGGGATTCGGTGCTGTGTCCATGGAAGTCAGAAAGGAAATGAGCATCAGTCTCTTGGAATGAACTCAGATAACTGTCAACGGATAGGCTGAAAGTCAGATACATCCCAAGAAATCTGTCTTTTAAAAAATATATTTTAATGTGTTTTTTTGTTTGTTTTTGTTTGTTTCTTTTTTTTTTTGGTCATACCATACCGCATGAGGAACTTTCCTAATTAGGGATCGAAACTGTGCCCCAGCAGTGGAAGCCTGGAATCTCAACCACTGGACCACCAGGGAAATATAAATACTTTTCTATTTATTAAAAGAATTGATTGCATAAAAACTGTAAAGATGCACAAGAAACTACAAATAGTTATTGTATAGGGAGAATTTGGAGCTTGGCAGATTGGAGAATAGAATGGAAACTTTCTAGCTTTTTAGCTTTTTATTACAGGAATTTTAAAACAGAAAAAATAGAATAGGATAGTGAATCCTCATATATCGGTTATCCAACTTTTAACTTTCTCAGTTAGTTAATAGCCGATCATGTTTTGTCTATACTCTCAATCACAATTGGATTATTATCAAGCAAACTCTAGATATCATACAATTTTATCCACAAATACATAGCATTTATCTTTTAAATATATGAACACATTAAAATATAAGCAAAATACTATTATTTTATATTAACATTTTAACAGTAATTTCAAATATCATAAAATAGTGTTCCACGTGTCCTCATTATTTTTTCATCAATTTTATTTTTACAGTTAGTTTGTACCTATCATGATCCAGGCAAGTTAGATCTGGAGCAGATGCAGGTATGATATTTTGGTGGGAAAACTTTATATATGGTGTACAATTCTTCCATCACAAGATAGGAAATGTCAAATTGTCTTTCTTTTGGTAATGTTTGCAGGTTGCTGAACATTGTCTACATCCATCACTTCACTGATGATCTGAACTAAGTGAGTAAATCATTTATCTAAAAAATTAATAAAAGATATTTTTTAAAAATTCAGAAAAATAATACAGTAGGACTCACTTTAAAGTAATAAAAATCAAACATGCAGAATAGTCTGAGCAAGCTTATGTAACTAGCCCACCTAATATTCTGGAAGTCTAATCTTGTTTACTCAAATCCCATCTTGTTCCAAATGAGGTTTGATGCCATCTGGTGGTGCATGCCCACTCTGCATATTGATGAGGATGTTTCTGGGTCCTCTTGCTGACTGTGACTTCCAGGAAAGTCCTAATTGGTTGGTGTCCCCCACCTCCCAC